>JAGFMF010011796.1:10808260-10884650 GCA_019455555.1 Galemys pyrenaicus
CCTGCTGTGCCCGCTGCTCCCCTCAGCAGTGTACTTCGTTGATCTGCCTGTTCTGCTCCCCGCTCTCTGTGGTGAATCCTCTCACCCCCCACACTTCTGACCTGTACCCCAGTGCTTGTATGCATAAATAAAATAAATTAAAAAAAAAAAAGACAAGAGAAGAGAAAGAATAGATAAGTTTTCAAATTAAGCACCCAAAGTTACCAATCCCCTCATGGGAAAATGCCAGCCAAACAGGGGTGGCCCAAAGCAGGACGACTGAGACCCAAAGCTTTCCACAAGTCTAAGTCACCTTCTAGTGGGGGCCCCGAGAAGAGGGCAGAAGGGGCCAGATAAGGGCCTCCCTGGTGGTGCAGTGGATTGAGCACCACTCTGCGAAGCATTCGCGGCACAGAAGTGCAAGTTCGATCCCCAGCCAGGGAGGGGACCCACATGGCACAGCAGACCTCTCCTGCCCTGCCCACTGCTCCCCTCAGCAGTGTACTTCACTCGATCTGCCTGCTCTGCTCCCCACTCTATCTCTGGTGAATCTTCTCAGCAGACTCTGGCCTGTACCCCAGCTCTTATGTGCATAAATAAATAAATCTTTTAAAAAAAAAAAAAAAGGAGCCAGATAAGTCTGGAAGGAAAAGAGCCAAATCAAAATCAAGATAAACACTGACATTGCTAAGCTGCCCACAGATCTCACCCACATCTGTTTCAAGTGTCTGTCTCCATCTCCCCCAAATCCCTGGAACAAGTCCAAGGCCGAGAAGTAAGTGCAGCTTCTTTATGTGTCTCTCTGTTCCAGATCTCCTTTTTGTTCTCCATCCACCACCTTCTTTCTCCCATTCTCCTCTCCAGCTTCTCCTTCTCTCTCCTCAGCCTTCTTCCTCCTCCACCCTGGCCAGGGTAGGGCAGGGACCTAGAACCTCCTCTTTTCCTGTTACAGAAAAACAGCATCACTTCCCATAGGAGATGCAAGCATTGTGGAGTCTTGTAGTTTCTTTCATTTTTTTTAAAAGATTTATTTATTTATGCATACAAGAGCTGGGGTACAGGCCAGAGGTGTGGGCAGTGAGAGGATTCACCAGAGATAGAGTGGGGAGCAGAGCAGGCAGATCGAGTGAAGTACACTGCTGAGGTGAGCAGCGGGCGAGGCAGGAGAGGTCTGCTGCCCCACGTGGGTCCCCTCCCTGGCTGACAGCAGGGATCGAATTCGTGCTGTAGTGGCTGCGGTTTGCTTCATAGGGCGATGCTTAACCCACTGCGCCACCAGGGAAGCCCTTTCTTGTAGTTTCTTGATTTACCTAAATGTGGGCACTCTTTTCTAGCCTCCCAACATTATTTAGAGGGGATTTTTTACATTAACGTTCATATTAAGTTAAGTTTTCTGACTTGTTTTGTCTAACAAAATGTAAGTAGAGGGAGCATGTGATACTTCTAGCAGAAGTTTCATAACTACTGCTAGGTTCTGCCATTACTTTTCTTTCTGCTATGAGGTGACCAGTGTGTCACAGAAGGGGTTGTTCTTTCAGCCTGAATACCAAAATAAAGATGACATAGAACAGAACTGAAGTTGATCTGATATTAACATGAATGAGAAATTAACACAAATCAAACAACAACTCTAGTTGTTGTAAACCACTAAAATATCAGGTTCCTTTGTTGTTACAGCATGAATTCAACTTGATCTGATTGACAAAGTTGTAATTCTAGAAATCAGACGACTAGCCCCAGTAGGGCTATTTGGGAGGGGGTCAAGAGTCAAGGAGATTATGGCACAATCAGACAGGAGATTTTACTGCCAAGATTTAGGTGTTAAAATACCAATAAAACTTCCAAAGCAAGCGATACAAATTCAGAGTAACCAAATAGATAACGACTTTCCTTTAGAAATAGAGTGGGGAAAAATAATACAGTTCAAAATGCATTAAAGAACAAGTGTTTTATTCTTAATTATCTGTACAGTAGGAAACAAAAAGGTCTCTTGGGGCTAGGACTTAGAAAACAAACTTGTTCAGTCCTCTTGGCCAAGTGGATTGCCTGAGGTGTGGTTGAAAGCCCCAGATGGAATTACCAAGATGTCCCCACAAATCTACATGAGGAAGATGCCAAGGTGCTGTAGAAACAGTAGGGATGGTGCAGTAATTCAGGTCCAGACAACGGCCTAAGCCCACTTTCTACGGCGGGATGCAATCTACAGAGGATTCAAGGGTCCCAAATGGGGAGACCAGGTCTTAGATTGGGGGAGGGGGCTGCTTTTGAGGACATAAATGTACTTTTCTGCATTCTTCATTTCATCCCATTTCTGATTCAATTGATACTGCAAACCTGGACTGTAATATTCTCTGAGACAACAGAAGAAGTTGTATTTAGAAGTTGGTTTTCCACTGAGGGTATTGTGTCTATTGTAAGTTATTGCCAACATGGGTAACTCCTGGCCCTGCCAGGCACAGAGTTGAGGTCAGAGGCACGGCGCGCCTCGAGAGTCTGGCAGCAGCAGGCAGAGTATGCAGATGAACGCAGCAGCACCTGCACATTCTGGTGCTAACACCTATTGAATTTTAAATTCTGGGAGTGGGGCCCAGCAGGCTATGCTTTAACAAGCCCCCCAGAGGATTGTGATGCACACTTGAATTTGAGAACCAAGACATTACAGGCAACAGACCGAACAACAGACATGAATCACTTTCTCAAGGCGAGTTTTAATAGCCCCTGGCTAAGACTCAGCTCCACACCCTCCTTGTAGTATTAAATGATCATCCACGCCAGCTGCCAGAAGCCTTACTATCTTCTGAACACTCACAGAGAGGAGAAGGAGTTGGAGAGGGCTCAGACCTTCCTGTGATGCTAGTGAGGGCCTTAGCAGGGCCTCAGGGCCAGGCCAGTACAGGTCTGGTCTGCTTTGGGGACACTGACAAAGTTCCCCTTTACTGCTCTCAGTCTCCCCTTCTGTGATGTCTTCAGACTATGGAGGTCACTGATAAAATTTATTGATTCCCTCTGTTTCACACACAAGAAGCGTGACATGAAGATTTAAAGATATTGCCACAATCACAAGTTAGTAAGAGATGGAGTTTGGAATTTAAATCCAGGCTAATATCAGAATGTGCTGGGAACATTCCCAGATGCACACTTTGAGCCTCCTGCTTGAAAAATACTGTTCACATTGATTTGACAGCAAGTAGCAAGAGTGCTCTTACCTCAACCTGCCATCAGTCACTCTGCCTTCCAAAATGAGGCAGGTGACCCAAACATTAATAAAGAAGATAGAATTCTAATGTCAAGCTAGACGTGTTATTGCTCTGAAAACACTTGCTCTTGAAACCTTCCTCCAAACCTAGGCCAAGCCATGCCGCCGTCTGAGCTGCACCTCGCTGGGAGGGCCAAGAGGCACGTGTGTGGCCAGGCTCTTCACTTCCGCCCAGCCCGTTCCTCCTGGTTGTCTCTGTCTCGGGAAACACTGACAGGTTCAACCAAAACCCCAAGAGCCATTTTTTATCCTGCCCATTCCCTTTTCTCCCATAACTAGCTCCTTTAGCAGCAAGTCCTGGTCTTTCTACTTCCAAAATGTGTTCTAAATCTGCATGTTTTTCCCATCTCTGCTGCTACCATCATCATCTTTCACTCGAACTATTGTCTTCTCCTCCAACCAGACTCCCTCTCTTTACCATCCCACCTCCTAAATTACAGTGTGTGTACAAACATATATTCTGAGTCAGTTTTTTAAAAACTGCTGGCATTTTTTTAAAAGATTTATTTATGCATTCAAGAGCTGGGGTATAGGCCAGAGTCCAGGGAGGTGAGAGGATTCACCAGAGACAGAGTGGGGAGAAGAATAGGCAGACTGAGGGGAGCAGTGGGCGAGGCAGAAGAGGTCTGCTACGCCTTGTGGGTCCCCTCCGGGCCTGGCGGCAAGCCTCGAACTCATGATGCAGTGACTGCGGTTTGCTTCATAGTGCGTTGCTTAACCCACTGCGCCACCAGGGAGACCCATGGCATTTAAGTCCTCCAGTTACATTTAGAATAAAACCCAAATTACTTCCCAGGGCCCACAAAGGCCTCACAGGATCCAGGCCCTAACTGGTGCCTGACCTCACCCCTTCCACCCTCTCCCCTGCCCCCCTCCCCTCTAGTCCTCTGGCCTCTTTCTGTTCTTCAGCAGGACAGACTCGCTGCTGCCACCACAGGGAGGGCTGCTGACCCCCTGCCACCGAACTTCTTTCTCAAATTTCTTATTTATTTATGTATGTATGCACACAAGAGCTGGGGTACAGGCCAGAGTTGCAGGAGGTGAGAGGATTCACCAGAGACAGAGCGGGAAGCAGAGCAGGCAGATCCACTGAAGTACACTGCTGAGGGGAGCAGCGGGCAGGGCAGGAGAGGTCTGCTGCGCAATGTGGGTCCCCTTCGGGGCTGGGGATCAAACTCACACTGCTGTGCAGCGATGCTTCACAGTGCTGTGCTCAACCGCTGCACCACCAGGGAGGCCCCTCTTTCCTGAATTGACCCCCAAGCATATTATATTTGGGTTCTCAGAGCAAATGCAATTTACTAAAACAAACAAAACAAAAACCTTCCCTGATCATTCCTAATTAAAATAGTGCATCCCCCATCCTGTGATAGCACCCATCTATTGCCTGTATAGTGAAGACAATCAGAACATGCACCCCAAAATATGCTGCTTTGGCATATTGATGATTTTGACCTGGAGACAATAGAAAAATAGCAGATGCAGGAAGGGTTCCCTGGCCTCTTCGCTTTCTGCCTAAAAGCAGGGCATAAAATCTGTGAGAAAGATGCCCTTCTAGTCTATCTAGTACATCTCCTAATACACCCAGTGGAGAGAATGAACTCATTACTGGAGATGAGAAATGAATGCCAAGATGAGTCTGCACAAGCAAACCTTACTAAAATAACCCGTTTCCGCCACTAGTTTCCTCTTAGTCACTTGGTGACAAATTACCATCCCAGAGGCCCAAGCCCCTCTCCTTTGCCTAGTTGCTTCTTCATAACTTATAGCCCGTTGATAAAATCGCGCATAAGTCCCCAAATCTAACTGCTTCTCTGGCTTTTATGTTTTCATGGGTCTACCTTTTAAAGGGTCTACCTTTAGAACTCTTGCTGTGTGCTAATCACCCATGCCCTTTTCTGGCAGTTTCTGGTAGACCCCCATCTCCCCACTCAACATAAATGTGGCAAGTAAGGTGTATGCTTTTCTCCTGTTCATCTAGCCTTTGACAGCTTAACCTGCAGGTCCCAGGTCCCAGGTTCCAGTCACAGAACATAGGAGAAAAGAGGAAGCATTTTCCTTTCCTGTGATAGCACTTTTCACACTTTATATTGTTCGCTCTTTTATTTACTGGTGTGTTTAAAGTCCTCCCACTAACATAGAAATTGAACGAAGGAAAAAGGTTTGATTGTCCCATTTACCACATTACCTACCGGCTGGGCCCATAGCTGGTATTCAAAAATAATTGGATAGGGTCTCCCTGGTGGTGCAGAGGTTTAAGTCTCAGCACTGTGAAGCTATTGGCAGCCACTGCAGTGCGAATTCGATCTCCAGCCAGGAAGGTGACCCACATGGTGCAGCAGACCTCTCCACTGTCTTGCCCGCTGATCCCCTCAGCAGTTCAGTTCTTCTCCCCACTCTTGTCTCTGGTGAATCCTCTCAACCCCCACACCTCTGGTCTACACCCCCCAGCTCTTGTATACATAAATAAATAAAATAAATCTTTTTAAAAAATAATAACAATTGGATAACTTGATGGGCACAGAGGTTACAGAGGTTAAGTGCCAAGAAGAGTGAAATACTACCTGAGAAAGAATATAGGAAGAAGAGCCCTTCCGGTTGACCCCTAAGGATGGAATTGTTCGTTTCCGGTCCTGAACATAGGCCATATTGCCACCTGGACTGACAGTCACAGGCTGCAGTAGAAGATGGCGCAGCTTCTACCTTAAAGAGGAAGGAAAACCAGTGAGGAGAGCTGAAGGAAGTGAAGTTAAACTGCCAGAAAAGGTGATTAGCACACAGCAAGAGTTCTAAAGGTAGATCCTTTATTTATTTTTTTAAAAGATTTATTTATTTATGCATACAAGCACTGAGGTACAGGTCAGAGGTGTGGGGGGGTGAGAGGATTCACCACAGACAGAGCGGGGAGCAGAACAGGCAGATCAATGGAAGTACACTGCTGAGGGGAGCAGTGGGCAAGGCAGGAGAGGTCTGCCTTGCCATGTGGGTCCCCTCTCTGGCTGGCAGCAAGGATCGAGCTTGTGCTGCAGTGGCTGCGGTTTGCTTCATAGTGCGTTGCTTAACCCACTGCGCCACTAAGGAGACCCTAAAGGTAGACCCTTTTAAAGCTTTATTTTAAAAAGCAGGTTAAGTACAGAATCCTGGAGAGAGAAGGAGTTGGTAGGGGGAAAGAAACAGAAACAGAGCCAGAAAGAGGAAGAAACAGAGGAAAACAGAAATGAGATAGTAAACCACATTTGATCAACAGTAGATTCAAATTAACTCTTCCCAAAACAGCACCTGGGGTAGAGGGGTGATGGGGCATTGTCCCTTCTTCTTTCGCAGTCAAAAATGCAGGTATAAATTTACTCCCCCAAATGTAACTTACGAATATCCTGCTATTGACTTGTGGCTAACATAAACAATGAAACAAAAAACCATAAACATTCTATTAATGTGTATTTTGTATGTTATATATTATGTACTATAGTCTTATAATAAAACAAGCCAGAAAAAAAGAAAATGCTATTAAGGAAATCATAAAGAAGAGGAAACCACTTGCAGCTCTGTATTACTTACGAGAAAATCCACATACAAGTGGATTCTAGCAGTTCAAGGGTCAACCTTTTACATAGAATCACCGGGGAGAGAGTGGGGAAAAGAATATTTCATTATATACAAAGAAAAGGAACACAAGTTAGAAGTTGGAGCATGTGCCAAGTTAACATAACAGCCATCCAGCAATGGTGGGCTTGCCTGTCCCATCACATTGTCGGTCCATGGTGGTCTCTGTAGGGGTTCATGTGCTACATGAACTTCCATGAAAATCTGTAGTGCATGATCTACTTGCTGCTCCTAAAGAAAGAACTAAAATGAGTAGCTATGTGCAATGTGCGCAGTGCTACCATAATCCTCGCCCTGCCATCAATAGTTTATCAGCCAAGGGCCTCCCTGGTGGTGCAACGGCTTAAGCACTGCACTATGAAGTTATCTGCAGCCACTGCAGCACGAGTTCAATCCCTGGCCAGGAAGGTAACCCACATAGCACAACAGACCTCTCCTGTCTCACCCACTGCTACCCTAAGCTGTGTAATTCAGTAAATCTACCTGTTCTGCTCCCCACTCTGTCTCTGGTAATCCTCTTACCTCCACACACCTCTGGCCTGTACCCCAGTTCTTATATGCATAAATAAAGAAATCTTTAAGAAAAAAAAAGTTTGTCAGCCAAGAAGTAGCAAAAAGATTTTATGTAGGGAAATGCCAAAGTAGAAAACCAAACGATCATTAAAATATGTACTTTCTTCAATATGAGAATTATTATGTACACACACATAGCATACACACACATACACTTTTGTTTGTGTGTGTATCAGGAGAGCTTCCCAGAGGGGTCTGGAAATGTAGAAACTGATCTAAATAATCATAATATGATTTAGGGGCCATTTCTATTTTAACTCATATCAAGTTTCTTTCTTTAAAATTGATTTTAGAAAAAAGAATATCAGAGAAATTAGAAAAGGAAAATTATGCAGAAATAAATTTGATGAGAAGTACTCTCCTTGTCAAAATAGGTCTGAGATAAAAAGGAAATGAATTTAAAGAGATTTTTGATTGTAACATCTCTTTCTAATGTATTTGCATATCAGTTGATGGCACTGACACTAGTTTATTAACAGTGATGTAGTTGAGACCCATTAGAAACAATCTGATCCAGATTCAAGTTCTGGCTCTAGCATGCCTGGCTGGATGAATCACTTAGTCCACTATGCCAGGCTTTCCACATCTATAAAATGGGGGCCACTTAAATGTTGCAAGAATTAAATGAGACAATGGATGCAAAACATCTGGTGCAACAGCATGCACAATGCCTCATTATTATTAATTAAGTTCATCAATAAATATTTGTCATGTGCTTTGGCATGGTCAGTATTGTTCTGGGCACTAGGGGTGTCAGGGCTGCCCGTGCGGTTTTACAGGTTGTGCACAAAGCAAATCTATAGACCACTGTGTGCATCCTCATCGAGGGTACGGTGCATCCTCATCGAGGGTACGGTGCACCTGGAGCCAGCAGGACATAACCTAGGAGTCGTATTTTCTTGCTCTAGTAGTGGGAAATAAAAGGAGTAAAATTTACTCTCTAACTTTTTTAAGTTCCTCCTCTAAGAAGAGTAACATTTATTATGACTTCATGCTTTATAAAAAATCCCTCATTCAATGTAAGATTAGTTAGTTGGTAAACAATAAGTATCACTTAAGCATTTACCAAATATTCAATATATTAGGTGAATTAGGCAGTATAAGTGCTGCCTTATTTTTGTAATGAAGCAGTTTAAAATCCAATTGGGGAGTCAAGATAAATTAAACGGGAACAAAGAAAAGTCAATGTGCAAATTTACACCATATAATTAAGTTCAGGTAGAACTCATATTGCATGGTAGTGGGGACCATACATATAAGCTAAAGGCATGCAAAGTGATCTTGATAATCAAAGACAAATTATAAATATTCTAATACGTTTACCTTTTTGTGACAATACAAAAACCTTACAACAGCCAGATATATATGTTTAGAGGAATGAAAAAATAATAAAAACTTACAGTTTATTATAAACTATAATTTGAAACACTGAGGAGTATTTTATTTATCAAGAAAAGGGGCCTCCCTGGTGGCACAAGAGGTTAAGCACAGCACTATGAAGCACCTACAGCCACTGCAGTGCGAGTTCGATCCCTGCCAGGGAAGGGACCCACATGGCACAGCAGACCTCTCCTACCTTGCCCACTGTTCCCCTCAGCAGTGTACTTTAGTCAATCTGCCTGTTCTGTTCCCCACTGTGTCTGGTGAATTCTCTCACCCCCTCCACACACCTCTGGCCTGTACCCCAGTATGTATAAATAAATAAATCTTTTTTAAAAATCTTATCAAAAAAAGTTTCAGACTTATTCCCCTCTTATCATTTAATCTACTATACATCCATTGCCTTGGCAAATTGTCACATTTGTTTTGCATTTAAACCAGTTCAACATTCTATCTTATCCACTTGAATGTTATGAACTATCTCCAAGAGTTTCTTTCATGTGAAGTATCTTCCTGGAGTCACTTCCTCAGGGACACTGTCATCCTTTTCATCACAGGCACTTTCCTCATTGATATCAGCAAGTCCGGCCTCCGTGTGTGTCTCTGGCTGCACTGGATTGCAATGCCAGCTATTTCTTCTCTAACTCCATTTGGATTCAAATTTCCCTTCTCACGTTTTTTTGTTTCCTCACTGCACTATCATCTTTGTTGTTCGGTTCGCTCTTTAGACTTCCCATTTCTGCAAAATATCTCAGAGATTTATCTCTGGGAGACAAGGTGCAATGTACTGCACACTTTGTTGTCTGTGGGTGAGCTGAACAACAGAAGAGAAATGACCATATAGACTCTGGAGAAGTGATTGATTGGTCACGGATCTCAGTGCACACCTGTTATTTACATAGTGATTTGTGTGCTAAAGTGCTGGGAGCAAAGTTTGTACTTCTTGTAATTATGCACAGTTAACATATCATATATGTTGGTAAGTAAAATTTAACCTGTGTTACTGAAAACAATTGAAATGTGTTTCCCGAGACTCAAGCACAAGATCGCCCACCCTATACTATATTGTTAGTTTTTATCATATATTCATGACACAAAGCTTATAACTGAACTGGATTACACATGGATGATGAATAAAGGTAGACATCAAAATGTAGTGCTATACAGGTACCTTAACATAACATAAATAAAGCTAATAAACATCAACTAATCACAAAGGTTAATATAGCTACTATATAGCAGCAGGGCAACAGAAGCCAAAGTCCAATGTCTTCTGAGGTTTTCTGATACTTAATTCCACTTGTTCACCTCTTACTTTTTGTCTTTTCTTCTAGTGAAATGCAGATACAATGAAATGTAAATAATTTACCTTTATTCTATTTCTCAATCTTTGTAAATGCAGAGAAAGTATGTCTTCTCTACTCTTAATGATACTGTCATTATGAATCGGTAAAAAATGAGATGGTTATTTTCATGTTCATGTTTGTGTGATGTGTGTTTGAATTCTTTATGATGAAAATTGATAAGCATGTTTAATATTTACCAAAAGTAGTGATTTTCCTCAAAATAAAAAAGTGGGAACTGTTTTAAAATAATTGAAAGAAATTTCTTCAGAACCTGCCTGAATGGTCTAACTAATTTCAAACTTTCCTTAAGGACGGCACAATTTGGGATTTTGAATGGCAAAATCAGTTCTTACTAATTTTTTACCATCTTGATTCTTTTTAAGAAGAAAGGCAATAACCATGAGTTCTCCTGTAAATCACCCAATTGCTTTAAAATTACCCCTGCTCTGTGCTTTGCTAACACTTATTCCTTGACTACTAATGGATCTTACTAAATTTTATTTTTGTTGATGCACTTATAAGCTCCAGGAGAGAAAGGGTCAATAAATATTTGAGGAGATACAAGTATTTTAAAGTTTTTCTTGAGAGAGAGAATTAGTGGTCCTCCCTGGTGGTGTAAGGGGTTGAGCGCTGCACTATGAAGCATCCATAGCCACTGCAGCACGAGTTGGATCTCAAGCCGGGGAGGGGACCCACATGGGACAGCAGACCTCTCCTGCCTCACCTGCTGCTCCCCTCAGTGGTGTATTTCAGTCATTCTGCCTGTTCTGTTCCCACCCTGTCTCTGGTGAATCCTCTCACACACACACACTCCCACCCCCCTTGCTTCTGGCCTGTACCCCAACTCTTGTATGCATAAATAAATGAATAAGATCTTTTTTTAAAAATTAATCTTGCAGGGCCTCCCTCGTGGCGCAGTGGGTTAAGCAACGCACTATGAAGCAAACTGCAGCCACTGCAGCACGAGTTCGATCCCTGCTGCCGGCCAGGGAGGGGACCCATATGGCGCAGTGGACCTCTCCTCCTGTGCCCGCTGCTCCCCTCAGCAGTGTACTTCCGTTGATCTGCCTGTTCTGCTCCCCGCTTTCTGTGGTGAATCCTCTCACCCCACCCACGCCTCTGGTCTGTACCCCAGTGCTTGTATGCATAAATAAATAAATCTTTAAAAAAAAATTAATCTTGCATTGCCTTCCTCTGGCACCAGCATTTCTTTAGATCAGGAAAACTCAGGATTAGAAGCCTCTATTATCAAGAATAATTACATCCCTAATGTCAATAAGACATTCTACCCCTATAACTAAACTCAAACATGTTTATTGGACAGCTCCAACAGAATAGAATGTCACTGCTTCGAGGGTTTGAATCCTCATTTTGGTTATCTAATAAACCTTGTCTCACTACCACTGAGACATTATTTTCTCTTAGCAGATTCTACCCTCTCTGAAAATATGAGGCAGCAAGAGATTTACATTTCTACAGCAAACTCACTGAGAAGAAAAGCAATTTCCCTTAATACAGGTTAGAACTCTGACGTGACCTGTGCCCAAGGGACCTGGGCCCTTTATCTGTCATAGTGACTTGGCCTTTGAGTATACACTCCCCAGTAGTGTCAGCTCTGAGCTCTCTTCCAACTCTGCGTATCTATGACTTTGCATATATTTTATCTCTTTATCCAGAGAATTTCTTGCAGGGCAGAGCCTGGTGCTTTTCCTCTGCTGTGTGGGTTACATGCTGGACAGAAAACAAATGCTTACATACTGTCTGCTAAACATTAATTTTGGTTATATACACAAAAATGCAATCAAAACCAGATACCACCTAGTAAAAAACGTGTTGCATTTGTTTGGTTGACTTTTAAAGAAAGACATCCTATCAAAATGGAATTAAAATACTGATCCAGTGTTTGTGTGACATGGAATGTTTAACTCTGGAGAAATATCAGCAAAATAAGTTTCATTTAGGCAGCAGAAAGGAAATGTAATCCCTTAGTCTCCTTTTTCCGTGTGTAACTCCCGCTAATTGTTCATTGTACTTATGCAGGCGGATCAAGAGCAGAATGTACTCTGGAGATGGAAAAATATTGCTGTTTGTCCTCCTGAGTAATGCTCGTGTGTTCAACAGCTGGGACTTGCTGAGACCCTCATTTATTACAATACCAATAACTACCTTCACTGTATTTCCACAAAACCACAAAATATTTGGCATGGTTCAGGACCACCATATTTAATACATTCCATTATTCTTTTTTGCAATAACTCATTAACTTTTCAGGGAAATTCATCAAACTAAAATGTTCTCTGTGGATTAAGAGCAATAAGCAAAATCTTCCACCTGGAGGCTGGGCCACGCATGTTACATAGAAGTGAACAAACATCAAAGGTCTACAGCTGTGGGCAGATTTAGAAGGAGGGCACTCTCTTCTCCATTTCCCCATTTTCTACTATAAAGAGTACTCGTAAATGATATAAATATTTCATTTGAGAAAAATTTCATTCCTCAAAACTGTCTACTGTAACAAAGGAAACAGCTAATATCATGGTATATATATTAAATACTCAAATAAATCTTTTGGAATAAGTTTGTACAACAGTAATATTTGAAAAGCATCTTCAAAATTTACATTTATACGAACACTATCTTGTAAGGAATTAAAAGACAAATTTACTAAATATTTTAACATTTGGACATTTTTAATCTCTCATTTTTGTATTGTGTGCAGGGCAGGAGCTGAAACACACTTTTGTACTATCTATGAAAAAAATTGCTTAGTAAGTAAATGAATTATACAAATAATATTTGAAAGAAAGCATTTGCTTACCAAAGAAAATAATTTGCTTTCCAACACTTGAGATTTCTTTTATTTGTAAAATGTCCTATTCAAAGTGTATGCAAGAACAGAACTTCTTAGATATGCTAATCACTTTTTATCTCTTTACTAAGTCTGGGCCTGAACTGCCAACACTTGTTAGTCTTTTTTTTTTTTTTTTGGTGACTGTATGTACTTGAAAGTAATAAAACTAAATGAAATGGCCCAGTTGGTCCAGATTAGTTTTTCTATATGTATTTACATTTTGGGTTTGGATAATTTACATCTTTCATTGATGGGTAAACCATTGCAAATTACACAGTTTACATATTAAAGAAACCTAGTTGCATCAACAGAAAAAAATATAGTACAGGAGACCTGTCTGTGCGATCTTAACCTTGCCACATTTCCTCATTTATAAAATGGAGTTGATAATAGCACTTTTCCTAGGTACTGAGCTGAGGAGTGGTGAGGCCAGTGTCCTCTCAGTAATCAAGTTCACAAATAGTGATAGAGTTTGGTGAGTAGGGTTCTCAGAGAAAGGTTTCAGCAGTTTCCCATTCAGCGTGTTCATTACAATACAGCAAGTTTATTGAGAAAAAAGATGTTTTCATGGATACAACTAAATGCTGGATTTTAAAAGAGAGGCTTATTCAGAAAAAGAAATACCTACATACAAGCAGGTATGTAGCAGTCTTGGACAAGATCTGTGTTTGCCAGAGCAAGGGATATCCTCATACAGTGTTCTTTGGAGGGACTCATTCCTTTGTGGAACTTTATTGTGGAATCTATCAGTTCTAGGGTTGGCTGGGTTAATCTGTAAAGACTACTGTCCTTGACAATACCACAACTCTGGTTTCCATCTTTATATACAGATTTTCCACAGTCAGTTTAATGACTTGTTAATATTTTCTACCTCCAGCTCTTGTTTCTGGCCTTGTGAAGCTTCCTTTCTAAATCTTCTACTATATCTACATCAGGGGCCTCCCTGGTGGTGCAAGGGTTTAAGTCGCAGTCGCAGCACTATAAGGCTGTCTGCAGCCACTGCAGCATGGCTGCAATCTCCGGCCAGGGAGCTGACCCATGTGGCACAAAAGACCTCTCCTGTCTCGCTGCTGCTCCCCTCAATCTACCTATTCTGTTCACTCTGTCTCTGGTAACTCCCTTGCCCCCCACACCTCTGGCTTGTACCCCAGTTCTTTTTGGCACAAGTAAATTTTTTTAAAAAAAATCTTCTACTGTAAGCTTCCATCAGTAATCATTCCTAATCTCTGTTGAAGAGCCTAGTTGATGTATTATGCATTTTCTAAATTTTATCCCCATATGCAAATGAAACTAAAGGCTCAGAAAATTAAGAAATTTGTTCCAGGGGTCTCCCTAGTGGCTCAGGTCTCCTTGGTGGCTCAGTCTTGGCACTATCAAGCTGTTGCCAACCACTGAGACATGAGTTCTGTCCCGCCCAAAGTGCTCCCCACTCTGTCTCTGGTGAGTCTTCTCACCCCCTGCACCTCTGGCCTGCGCCCCAGTTCTTATATGCATAATTTTCTAAAAAACTTTAAAAAGGGGCCTCCCTGGTGGCTCAAGGGATTAAGCCATGCACCATGAAGCATCGGCAGCCACTGCAGCACAAGTTCAATCCCCAGCCAGGGAGGTGGCCCACATGGCCCAGCAGACCTCTTCTGTATCACCCACTGCTCCCCTCAGCAGTGTGTTTCAGTAGATCTGCCTGCTCTGCTCCCCACTTTGTCTCTGATGAATCCTCTCACCCTCTATACCTCTGGCCTCTACCCCAGTTCTTGTAAACATAAATAAATGAATCTTTAAAAAAAAAAAAAACTTGGAAAAAATAAAGAAATTTGTTTCAGATTTCTCTTTGAAGAAACATCCTCTGTTTGTAAACTGACTGGAAGAAGAACACTATTCCTCTAGAAATTAACCAGCAAGAGTTAACGATCGTCCACAAGTAGTAACTGCAGTTTTGACACTGGTTTTCATATACACTCTGTAGGATTAGTCTCACTATTTTGAGGTTGGAGCCTATGCAGTCAACGTGAGTCATCCCCCATCCACTCCTCCACATTCTGATGCTCTCCATTATGAATTAATCCTAGGAATTCCTATCTCATGACTCCCCTAGTCATCTCTGACTTGTATTTTTGCCCTCTTAGTTAATTGCTTTCTTAGACTCTTCTATTAAGCTGGCCAATGTCTACCTCAGCAAATAACTTTGCATATTTTTAGAGAAGCAAAAGTTGTTTGAATTGTGCATTGCTTTACAAAAGCTGTACTTTCCAGTTCATACCGCTCCATGTCCCACTAGTCTGTGAGAAGACATGGCCCTGGGTACAGAGGAAACTCCCCATAATGCATGGTTTCCTAAGGTCCTCTCCCCAACTACCAGAAGCAGGTTAATGAAGGAGATCCCTGTGGTAGATACAGTAGTGGTGAGATGGTGGAGAGATTTTGTTCAACCACACTGGCACCACACCCAGCAAGTATTTGTGGGTATAGAATTTCAATAGACTCTGACAATTTGAACTTATCAATGTCTCCTAATTCATCAGGAGCGTATAAGGTTAAATTTGAGGGCTCCTATATAAATCATCTCTGTTTCTCCAGTAGTGTTCATGTTATAGATCGTTGTTTTACAGTACTTTTTTCTGTTAAAATTCGAAACATCTTCTACCATTCACCTAAAACAAATTGTTTTAATGTAAAACCAAGGATAAAAGGAAAATTATGTCTAATGGATTCAGATAACTTCTCCATTCTTGGGAATTCTAGGTTTGGTAGCTGTGATAATCAAATTGTATGTGTCCAAGTGGATTACAGGTGTGTTATAAGAAAAAGGGGCATTATACTTCTCATGGTGAGTTCTCAAAAATGTAAAAGAAGAAATGTAATGCCCCAAATTACATCAACTTGCTTCTAAATCACCAGGTGCCCTGCTGAGGAGCAGAAAGTACATTACATTAGCTAATCTCAGGCCCCAGCAGAGGGAGGCCAGGGAAGAGACTGAGACCGCACCCCATGGAAAAGTCTCAATAAAGGATTCTGCGTAAAGCTTGGGTGGAAAGAACACTCTTCTAGGTTATTTCATGACTTTGTCTGTTCTTGCAGCCTATGACCTCAGGCTCTGTAGCTTCTTCCTTGTCTGTAAAAGGTAGGAATGCAACCCCAGGATTTCTACTCTGCCATTTTCCCCCAAGGGCCCAGAGACTGCCTAAACCACCACTATAAAATTCAGTCCTTGCTCTAGGTGTGGTTAAAAGAACAAAATTATTGTAATTATTAGGCATCACTTTAGTCACTCTGCATCACAGCTTCCCCTAAATGGGCAGTCTGAATTTGCACATCTGTTGCCAAGAAAAGAAAAAGAACGTGGCTGGGGGAATAGGAAAGGACTTCTGTGGAAATGCTGACCTGACAGTGTTTTCCAGATCCTGCCTCAATAAGCACCTGTAAAGCTACAATTTTGGCACCGTGAGCCAACAGGCTGGCCTAATGTCACTCTATCGCAGATTATCAAGTGTCTCCCCGACATGCTCAAACCTGCCATGTTTGTCCTACTTTCTCCAAGCCTCATCAACACTGCCTACCCTTTTCAACCACCTATGTAGCCTCATGCACCTCCTGGTCCAGCAGCCCTGGCCAGCACAGAAGAAACACAAAACAGGAAGCCAGTCTGAAGTTGAATGCAAAATACACACGGGAGGTGGAGGGGTGGCCTTCCTGGTGACACAAGGGGTTAAGCACCGCACTATGAAGCATCAGCAACCACTGCAGCACAACTTCAATCCCCAGCCAGGGAGGTGGCCCACATGGCGCAGCAGACCTCTTCTGTATCACCCACTGCTCCCCAGAGCAGTGTATTTCAGTCAATCCGCCTGTTCTGTTCCCCACTCTGTCTCTGGTAAATCCTCTCAACCCCAATACCTCTGGCCTGTACCCCAGTTCTTATATGCAAAAATGAATAAATCTTTAAAATAAAACACACACTGGATTTTTGATACCTCCTGTGAAAAATAGAATGTAAAAATGTCTCATTAATCATTTTTTATACTGCTTGCAGTTTGAACTGAAAATATTTTGGATATACTGTGTTAAATAAAATATGAGATTAAAATTAGTTTTACCTATTTCATTTTTTTTTTTAATGTGGCTGGTTGAAAGCTTAAGATGACAAGTATAGGTTGCCTTCGGAACTCACAATGTGTTTCTATTCCATTGATATAGTTTGTAGTCATTGTCTGTTAAAAAAATCTCCTTAAACAATAATATGTAAATTTTTTAAATCATCAATATCAATTGCACATAGATTCAAAGACATTTTCATCTAAATGTTGCATGTTTGATACTTTAAAAGAATGAATTTATGTCTCCAAAACAAAGCTTTTTATACTAGATTCATCAACCCACTGCACAGAGAATGGAATAAGCGATAGTAATATGCAGACATGGAGTGAAAACAGTGGCTCTGAGCGTTTGTGTGAGTCCTGGAGCCATATTGTTCAGGGCCAGATATTCATTCTTCGTACTGGAGACTATGTCAGGCTCTGAAAATACAGCCAATGAATCTGGTACAAGTTTTAGACATTCTACCCAGAAAATGCTTTATGTGAGGAAGTGGTTGAGAGTTAAGCTAGAGGGTGGATTCTTTATGTTTAAATCTTCCTCTCTGGATCAGGTTCTTCAGTGACATAGTCAGCCTGTTAGTTACTGAAACACAAAGAGAGTTCGGTTCTGCAGTCAAGCCATGCCTTGTAAATCAGATGTCCACAGATGACCGAGAGATCTGAGGACAGTGACTGCAGACTGAGAACACTTTTCCATCACTTGAAGAGACACTCTCCACGTATGGATGTTTCTCTGTGGTTGGAAAAAATTTTGTGCCTGCAAATCTTAAAGACTGAGTTCTGTTTGGGGGAGATTTTTTCCAATTGTTCTGGAACACAATCCTGGTGTGGAGACCACTTACAGGCAGTCTGAAGACAACTTCCAACAGACACAAGCCAACTCTGGATGAAAGCAGCATTGAATGAATAAAAACGTCGGCTCAGAAGCCAAATGCCCTGCTGCTGCTATACTGCTTGTCCTTCCAGTGTCAAACTCTGAAATGATCCATCCTCCAAATCATGAAGGTGAAGGTGGAGTGACTCACCAACTACAGGGAGGTGAGGGGAAACCAGCTTTGTCATCATTTTACAGACTCTTCTTTCCACTCACAAAAACAAGTTATGGGTGGTATTTACATGCATTTGTGTTGCTGGGCATTTTCCAAATGCCTCTTGGAGAACATTAAACAGGAAATCGATGCCACAGGGCAAATATTCTTTCTTCCCATCCTCTTTCACAAAAACAAATACAGATTTACTGTGGCTAGACTGACTTCCTGTTGCTTATTCGATTTTACACTAAAAGGAAAAAAATACATTCTCAGTTGCAGTTTAGAGCATGTTGAAAGGGCTAAAATGCATAAACAAAAAGGCTTCCCTCATGAGAGAACTGACGGGTAGAATTCGGTGTTTTATGAAATCACAAAATTCAAAGGTTAATCATTGTTCTTCATGCCTATTCATGAAAGTCAATTTGTATCACATTAGATACCTCAGATTAGGTTTAAACAGCATGGGCTCTGGTTCTCCAATGGAATAATCTATAAGCATTTAGCCACTGCAGATTTTCATGTAAGAATAGCAAATCTTGGGGTATCGGTGGTGGCGCATGGGGTTAAGGCACAGCACTATGAAACTGTGGCAGTAACTGCAGAGCAAGTTCAGTCCCTGGCCAGGGAGGTGACCCACATGGCATCACAGACCTCTCCTGTATTGCCCACTCCTCCCCTCAGTGTGTATTTCAGTCAGTTCACCTGTTCTGTTCCCCACTCTGTCTCTGGTGAATCCTCTTACCTCCCAGACCTCTGGCATGTACCCCAGTTCTTGTATGCATAAATAAATAAATTTAAAAAGCATAGCAAATTTTTCTAACCTGCTATAGTGGTCTTCAGTTAGCAGCCTTCTCAGCACTGATTTCTCCCTATTCACTTCCTTCTCTGCCCCAAATTGTTCTGGAATCCACGAGGTTCTGACAAAGCTCGACTTACAGTCCCAAGAATAGAGGACGTGACATAGGTGAGGCTGTCAGTGCATTCTCTCCCTTCATTACAGAGACTTGTTCATTCAAAGGGGGCATGTAACCTCAGCTCATGCAATCCAAGTGACCCTTGAGGCTTTTGTCAGGAAAGACATTCTATTTTTCCCCATGGACAAGAACACTGAAGACATTGGCAGTCATCACGGGATCATGACAAGGAAGACACTTAAATACAGCAAATGCTAAGAGGGCAGAGTAGAGAAACTCAAGTCAACCAGGTCTCAAAGCAAGAGCACAAACATTGCTTTTCTACTGAATGAAGGTTTGCCTGGAGCTTTATTTGTACTATTGAGTAAGTAATACATACCATGAAATCTCCTATACTGCTTAAACTAGCTTGATTCAAGTTTTCCCAAATGTGCAACTTAAGCTATAGAATGACATACCTATCAGTTGAAAAACATTTTCTTTATTAAAAAAGAAGGGAAGAGGACAAGGAGAAAAATCTACTGGGGTGTTTTAACATCAATTTTATAACTAAAAATAGAAAGTAAGACCTAGAAAGAATAGAGTTCTCACTGCTGAGAACTGGTTGGGAAAGCCTATCTCAGGTGGTAAAAGCCTCCATAGCAGGGAGGCATGATACACAAGTCCATCCATTTACTTCTCTGAGCCCAGGCAGAGAGTGAGTGGGATGAGCAGCAGAAAAAGCCAGCTCCCAGCCAAGAACATTCTTATCTACTCCCACTCCTTCTGCTCTTAGATTGAACTACTTAGCACAGACCATTTGTAATTATCAGTCATTTGACGTATTCTGTGAGTTGGTCCTTACCACCCTCTTGGAAGCAATATATACTATCATGTGCCACTTTATAGGAGGGAAACTGAGACTCAGAGACCTCAAGTTACACCTATAATAAACAAACAGTTGGGGTTGGATCTTATTTCAAAGTCTATCATTTTTAAGTCACATATGCCATCCTTGAAGGTTATCTTTTTTGTGCTGTATTTGGTAATTGGGCTCATCTGGACTGAGGCCTGGAGCTATCTGACATGTGGTTTCTTCCCTGCCATTTCCTGTACTCCTCCTTCACCGAGAGCAGTCGGAGTTCATGCCCACACAGTCACCATCGTTTCCATAAGTCGTGGTCTCCGTTCAGAAGGTATTACGTCTCTACCTCCCAAGACACAATACTTTTCAAACTCCTGTTTGCTCAGTCCCTGAAGACAACAAACTGAAAGGGATGAATGAATACACACCAAGATGTGAAGGACTGATTAGCAGCTTTGTGTGATTCCTGTCTCTCAACATAAGTTCATAAATGAGAATTTAGAGATTTTCTCCCATGGGAGAAATTAATATAGCTTGAATTTCAGACAGTGTGGCAAGTTGAAGGAAAAAAAATTTGAGGGCGCAGCAGGCCGCTCCTGCCTCACCCGCTACTCCCTTCAGGAGTCTATTTCAGTCAGTCTGCCTGTTCTGTTCCCCACTCTGTCTCTGGTGAACCCGCTCACCCCCCACACCTCTGGCCTGTATCCCAGTTCTTGTATACATAAATAAATAAATCTTTAAAAAAATACTTGAGGTAGGGTCCTTCGTGGGAATCTTGCTACTTACAGCACTTTTGCCCTCATCTACTCAAAAATCATCACCCTTCTCTAGCCCATAACTTTTTGCATAACTTTGATCCCTGTATGGAATCGCTCTGTGCCCAGCTTAACATGGACTCAGTCATTCTCCAAGAAATTCCCTGTCTCACAGCTTCAACCAACTACACGACTTGCTCTGCACACCTTCAGGCTGCTTGGGCTGTACATTGCATAAAGACTCCATGTTATTGAGGCTCTTTTCAGAGGCATTTTGAGGAATGTCAGGAGACTCAAAGAGGTGGAAAGTAGATGGGTAACTACTGAGCTGGGGGAAAAAAAAAAGGCAGCCTCAACAGAGAACTAGGACACAGCACAAAGTACAGCAAGAACTTCCCATACCCTCAGGGTGTGAGAGCTCTGGTTATCTGGACATTGCCTCAGACTTGTTTATTGAACTGTTCTAGTGAGTCCACTATTGTTGAGACTCAAGTTACGATGTATCTTGATTACTTTTCCTTCCTTTTTTGACTAAGTTGCCTCATTTCATGGCACCTACTAACATCATTGCTTCTGCTTTGAACCTTTGAATTGCTGGTTCTTTCTGCTTGTTGCCCATTTTTTGTGATCCTCCTTTCAAAACTCCAAAGCAGAGGATCCCTTTGAGTCTGCTGGTCACTACCTAGTCCTCATTCGGGGCTTTGTTCTCAAACGAGATCCACCATGTGTTTCCTATGGCCCAGGTACCATTGCTTAGTTTAAACAGTTCCAAAGGGGTGGTGCAAGGGGTTAAGTCACAGCACTATGAAGCTAACCTCATCCACTGCAAAACAAGTTCAATCTCTGGAAAGGGAGCTGACCACATGGCATAGCAGACCTCTCCTGTCTTGCCCACTGCTCCTTTCAGCAGTGTATTTTAGTCATTCTGCCTGTTCTGCTTCCCACTCTGTCTCTGGTGAATCCTCTCACCCCCTGAACCTCTGGCCTATACCCTAGTTCTTGTGTACATGAACAAATTAATCTTTAAAAAAACTAAAATAGTCACAAGGTCCAAGCATGGTGACACTTGGAAGGTGCTTGAGACCAGCAAGAGTCTACTGGAAGATTTCCTTTTCTGCTCATCTTAGTAATAACTCTTTTCCAAACCCAAACCAAAAAGTAAGACTAGCCTAGTCAGAGCAGAATGACAAGTCAGTGAATATTAAGTAGTGATTTAGAAGAAAAATACATAACATTGGAGTTAGGATATTAAGTGCTGAAAGCAACATGTAAGAAAGGAGGTAGCAAACTGACAAAAAAATATGATTTAGTTTAAGCAAAACCTAAAAGAATGACATGCTACAAATATGCTTGAAGAACAAGATAACTGGAAATCATAAAGATAGTTCATAATGATATGAAATATAAGAGCTATATAAATATAATGATATGAAATACAAGACAAGCCACTGTTCAACGCGCTCATTTCATACTTGGGAAAGCTTACGGGAGTCAATTGACCAATGAATTAATTCGTTAGTGGGGGAACCTTGACTCCTGAGTGATAATCAATAAAACACTGAGAATGGTCCTGAGTGATTTATGGAATTTCCTGTCTAAAGATGGACTATATCACACTTATTGCTCAGATATATGAATTATCCCCATTAGTGTGGACCATGGGAACTAGCAAAGTTGGGATATAGTGGCTTAAAGTGTTCACACAAGATAAAGTCTATGTACAGGATGGAGTGAGATGTGATGGAGGAAAAAAAGTAAGAGTCTGGAATCTCAAGTTCAAGTCTTATTCCTGCCCCAGTAAACTATGTGTGCTTGGGCTAGCAATACTCTGACACTCAGGCTCTTCATGTATCCAGAAAATACATGACTGAGCCAGACAGTCAGTCCATCTATTGTTACAAGGTAGGGAGAGGGGCACTTTAGAAACCCCAAACCTGCTTTTTTTTTTTAATGGGTTTTGTTATCCTCCACATCAAGACAAACAGATAAGGTTTTTAATGGAAAGGAACTTTAATACAATTGGGGAACAATACATAAAGGACAAAGAACATAGTTATTAAGTTAAGCATCCAAAGTTACTCATTTTCTTGAGGGTAAACATTTAGCTAAGTAGGATTGGCCCAAAGCAAGGCCCAAAGCCTGCCACAAATTTAAAGGATTTTTAGTAGAGACTCATAGAAAAGGGTCAGAAAGAGTTAGATAAATTTGGGAGGAAAAGAGCAAAATTAAAATTAAGATGAAAGTTGCTATTATTAAGCTCCCCCCGGGTCTCTCACCCACATCTGTTCCAACCAGTCCAAGACCAAAAAGCAAGCGCAGTTTCTCCACATGTCCCTCTGCTCCACGTGCTCTCTCCATGCCTCCTTGCTGGTTTTATTTTGCTTTTATTTTCCTCCCTTCCTTCTGTCCTCCTATTTCCTCTCTCCAGCATCTTCTTATCCCTGCTCAGCTCTACCCACTTAGGGTAGAACCGGGATTTTGGAACTTCCCTCTTTCCTGGGGACCACCATGTTACACTATGATTCCTCTAACTCTGTCCATCCTGGAAATGGCAGCACCCACCTTTTGGGGCTAAAGTCAATGGACCAGAGTAGCAAATTAGTTGATTCCAGTAAACTAACTTGAGAATTTAATGAGATTATCATAATCTAAAGGTAAGTGGACTAAGGGAGGATTTGACCTTTCATAGAATCTAGGCCTAAATTTGTTATCATTTTTAAATGTACCCCAAAAGTGGCACGAGGGGATAAGTCACAGCACAATGAAACTATTCACAGCCACTGCAGCACAAGTTCCATCCCCAGCCAGGAAGCTGACCCACGTGGTGCAGCAGACCTCTCCTGCCTCACCCGCTGCTCCCCTCAGCATTTATTTTTATAAAAAAAAAAAATATCCAGTAGGAAGTTACCTGGATTTTAATCTCAGCTTTAGTATCTAGTACCATGTGAACTTTTTTTTATTATTAAATATTTATTTATACATACAAGAGCTGAGGTGCAGGCCAGAGTTTGGGGGAGGTAAGAGGATTCATCAGAGATGGAGTGGGGAGCAGACAAGTTAACAGATTGAAAGACACTGCTGAGGGGACCAGTGTGTGAGACTGGAGAGGTCTGCTGCACCATGTGGGTCACCTGCCTGGCCAGGGATCAAACTCAGTGCTGCAGTGGCTGTGGATAGCTTCACCCAGCTGTGACTTATTCCCTTGAACCACCAGGGAGGCCCCAACTATGTGAAATTTGGGAATGCTGTTTAACTTCTCTGTAAATCAGTTTGTTCATATGTAAAATGGGGATAATAGCAGTATCTACACCATAAGTTTTGTTGTTGTTTGTTTTCAGTAAGAATTGAATGAAATGTGTTCCTAGTTCAAAATATTTACCTGGCACTTCATCAATATTATATACAGACTTATTTTTAAAAATAAGTAAAATATTACATGGACACATTTATTGTTGTTACTTTCCCACCATATCCTATTTGTTAAACAAATTCTATATTAGCCAGAGTATATTTTTAGCTACAAATCCAAGTGAAGTATTAGTAAAACTATAATTAAGGTTGAGTGAAAAATAATATATTGAGGATGGTATGAGCCCCTCCTTGTCCAAAATAAGTCAGACATGAAATATTTAAGTTAAAGAACTACATTTAGCAATAAAGTATTGTCTAAGATTTTAAAACAAATGTGCAAGTTTAGTATGTGGATCATAAAATCAGTTGTCAGACAGGTGAGAAGAGTACCTGGATAAGCACTTTCTTATAGGTCTTAGTTCCAAAGCCATAAATGTTAGCTGTTTTTGTAAACTATGATGGCCCTTTTCACTATGAGAATATATACACTCAAAGAAGTTAATTTTCTCTTCGGGCCTGCCTGGTGGTGGAAGGGGTTAAGCACCATACTATGAAGCATTCAGTCACTGTGGAGCAAGTTCGATCCCCAGTCAGGGAGGGGACCCACATGGTGCAGCAGACCTCTCCTGTCTCTCCTGCTGCTCCCCTCAGCAGTGTATTTCAGTCAATCCGCCTGTTCTGCTCCCCACTCTGTCTTTGGTGAATCTTCTCACCTCCCACACCTCTGGCTTCTACTCCAGTTCCTGTATACATAAAATAAATACTAAAAAAAAAAAAATTTAATTTTCTCTACCAATATGACTGTATTACAGAAATTGTATAAGAACAACAGAGGGAAGGAAATATCACTAACACTCTACCCTAGTGCCAGTAGTTTCCCTTTTTCTTTGTCCCTTTCTATACCAAGTCCATTTGCCTCCACCCACCCTCTTTTTTGCACAGTTGCTAAAAAAGTAGGGACCTCCCTGGTGGCCCAAGGGGTTAAGCACCAAACTATGAAGCAGCCACTGAAGCAGGAGTTCAATCCCTGACCAGGGAGGAGACACATGGCACAGCAGACCTCTCCTGCCTTGCCCACTGCTCTCCTCAGAGTGTATTTCAGTGGATCTGCCTGTTATGCTCCCCACTCTGTCTTTGGTGAATCCTCTCATCCCACCCCCTGACCCCGACACACACACACATCTCTGGCCCATACCCTAGTTCTTGTAAGCAAAAATAATCTTTTTTTAAAATCTTAAATTAAAAAAAATAAAAAAGCATTAAGATGCTCTGTGAATCTTATTTGTCCTCTTTCTCCAACACAACACACACTACTCCTGAGAGAAGCTTCTCATTCAGTAAACATGTCTTGAACACCTGTGTACCCTGCACTATTTCAGGTGCTGTGAATATAATGATGAACAAGACAGAGAAGGCCCCAACCTTAAGAAACTTAGTTCTAGTTGGGATTAAGTATGTAAACTAGTAAATAAACAATTCCAGGCTCCTCTGAAGATATTCAAGCTGAAGGATGAATGATGAAGCAGTAGAAGCAATAAGCCAAAAGCATCAAGAACAGCACATACCAAAGCCCTGATATGGGAAGGATGCAGAAGAAAACCAGTGGGGATGCAACTAGTGAGCAGGGGCCCAAGAGGTAGGTAGGAGTCAGCTTAGTAGGGCCTTGTAGGCTATGGTGAGGAATTTGGATTTTATTCTAAGAGCAGCTAGAGGCTTTGGGGAGGATGTAAGCAGACAAAGCACATGTTCTGTCCTAATTCTTAGGTTAATGTGGTTGCTTAGTAGAGAGCAAACTATGGTGGGTCAAGAACTAAAGGAGAATGGGCTTCCCTGGTGGCCTAGAGGTTAAGTCTCAGTTCTTCTGTTAGGAGGAAAGGCAGTCCTGAAGGGATTACACAAATAGGTTTGTAGACTCCAACCCCTATTTCAGACCACCAATATTCCAAAACCACAAATCCAGTAAGATGATTATTGTTGAGTAGATCACTGGGAACTGAGGGTGGAGTTAAGCAGCCAGGCTGGGTATAAAACCAGATATGGGGGCTCTCTTCGTTGGGTTCCAGCTCTGAAAAACTGGTAGGACATTTATAGATTTGTCTCCCTCTCTTCTCCTTGTGTTATTCATTATTTTATTTCCCCTTCTTTTGTAAGTAAAACCCTTCATTGTCGTGTGTGCCTGCAGTTGGTGGTTATTATAAGTACCTTTCGAGCACGCAGGTATGGACCCAGTCAGGCAAACCCATTTTATTTCAGGATTGCCCTGTAACACTTCCGCTGTGATGGCCTGAATTCGATCCTGGCCAGAGAGGTGACCCACATGGTGGAGCAGACCTCTCCTTTTGCACCCACTGTTCCCCTCAGCAGTGTATTTCAGTAGATCCTCCTGTTCTGCTCCCCACTCTGTCTCTGGTGAGTCCTCTCACCTCTGCCCCCCCCCCACCTCTGGCCTGTACCCCAGTTCTTCTATACAAAAAAAGAAAATGTTAAAAAAAAAAACCCACAAAAACTGAAGGAAAGACACCCACTGGTAAACAACTGCAGTATTCAAAAGAGAAAGGATGGTGTTTAGTCCAGGTCCAGGGCATGAGTGGTGGAATCCTAAATGGATTCAGGATATATTTGAGTCAAAGTGGTTGACGAACTAGATGCAGATGATAGGAAAAGGGAAGCTTCTATTGTTAGAGCACAACTGACAAGTACCTAGAGACCCCAACGGCAAAGGAAACAGAAAAAACTCCCCAAATTACCAGTCTCCTCTTGGGCAAATGCCCAGTCAAACAGGGTCAGCTTGAAGTGGAAACCCAAGGCATGAAAGCTGCCACAAGTCTGAGGTGTCTTCCGGTGGGGAACCACAAGAAGAGGTGTAGGCAGGCCTTAGAGAACTGGGACAAAAGGAGATACCACATCAATTAATGGCCTTCCCATGTGCGTCTCACCACGTGTCTCATCCAAGTCTCCTTCCCAGCAGTAGCAGTGGATGAGTCAGGCCACAGAAACAAGATAGCCCTGTTAATGAGCAGGCTGAGGGGAACCCCAGTGGCCCCCAAATCTGCAGTCTTTAAAGCAATTCTACCATCTGCCACATAAAGACAAAGTATTCTCTTAGCATGAAAGAACCTGAATAGGATTAGAGTACATAGAAAGAGAAGAGGAAAAAGGATAATAGTCTTCCAATAAAACACCCTAAGTTACTCATCCCCTCATAGGTAAAATGCTCAACCAAACAGGGCTGGACTAAGGTGGGGTCCCTGAGTCCTGAAAGCTTTCCACAAGTCTAAGTTACCTACTAATGGGCAACCACAAAAACAGGGTTAGGCAGATCTCAAAGAGCTAAGACTGAAGGAGAGATTCAGAATTCAAAATATTCTAAATAATGCACTGTGAAGTCAAGACAACAGCTGCCAAAAACTAGGAGCAACCTCTCCTGTATCTCTTTCAAACATCTCCAAGTGTCTCTGCGTGTCTCCCTCTACAGGTCTTCTCCAAGTACCTGGGCACAAGTGGGAATAGGAAAAGCAAGAGAGTGGACCCAGCTGCTTCCATGTTAGCTAGTCCACTCAGCACCACCTTTAGACCCCAGAAGCTCCTTAGTTCAGGAAGTTCAGTATGTGAGGGGGGTTCTCTGGAGCCCTCTGAGAAAGAGTTTGGCAGTCTCCCTTCACTGGTGCACAAATTTATTAAGACCAAGATACTTGCATAGACACAAATGGGCTGTGTTAAAGGGCAAGAACAGTGTTTTGCCAGAGTAAGGAGTGCCTTCTATATTCTGTGATGGAATTTATCACTGGAGTTTAGCTGGTTTTCTGTAAGAACGGCTAATCCTCTCTACCCTTATCTCTGATTCCTGGCGTTGTGAAACTTCCATAGTTGGTTTAAGGACTCATTAATCATCTCTACCCCTACCTCCAGTCAACTTCCGCCTTCTTTCATCAATGACTCCCCCTCATCCTCCTCAACCTTATCTGGTCCAAAATCTTTTGGGGAGTTGAAGTAGGAGGTCAGTCTTCTGTCACAGCTTCAGGTTGGGACTCAGCATAGAGCTGTCCCTTCTTAAGTGTCCTGGTATCCAGGAAACGGGCAATCTAGGTGACAGGAATCAAGGTGTTTGACTTTCCCAGCAGGGTGTTTCCTGAGCAATCAGCAGATGTTTGTTTCTGATGCCACTATCAACTATAGGGATTTTATTGGCAAGGTAACAAGTTTCCAGGAGTACGGCTAGAGCCAGCGGATGTTAATTACAAGGAGACAGGTAGAGGGAGTACGATTCAGTAGTTAAAGTTTATTTCCACTTATTACAAAATTTTTAGTCTAAGAGAGCTTTTTTTGTTGCAAAATGGAAGGTATCCTACTACCCTGGGACTTGCAGTCCAAGGGAGCTACAGGTAAGTGGAAGCAGGAAAAATGGTGCCCATTAGTACTTTTCAATGTGCCACCCTTTTCATCTGTAACACTAATAATGACACAGGGCAGCAAGGGGCACTACAACTGGCTAAGGGCACTCCAAATAGCTTACCTGTCACTATCGGAGCTCTCCACCCAAACACACAATTGCAAGACTACGCAGGCTCAGAGAACAATGAGATTTATGTAACAAACCAGGGGTAAACAATAGTTACTGAGACCAAAATGGCCATTTACTTCACCTGAAGCGGTGTCCAGTGTTTTCAAGTCATAAACAAAAAAGCATCTAAGATGGCCTCTTCACACCAGAGGACCCAGAGCTCCTCTCCAGAACAACTGGCCACACGCCCAAGATGGCATCTTCCTGCCACTGAGGCCTGGAGCATGTGGCAGCGAAACTCTAGGCCAGGTTCCAACTCACGAAGACAACAGAAGACATCACAGGAGATGCTCCCGGAGCTGCTGAGATGCCCAGCACAGCACCAGACAAACAACGCTCAAAACAACAGCTGCTGCAGCTGAACTGCACAACAAATAGCCACACTCAGGCAGTCAGCGAGGCACCCACTCCGGGTCTTCGCTTTCTCTGCCAGGTTGAAACAGCAGCAAAACTGGGAACAGCATCAGTTGCTGGGCTACTTGTAAAGCCTCCAAACTTTCCTCTCTGAGGTTGGCTGCTGGAGGCCTCTCCTCATCCTTCAGGGGCCCACACCAGCCTTCTGGAAGGTCAGCAGGTGGGGTCAGAAGTCTTGACTCCTGGACTGCTGAAGATCCAAACACACTGAATGCTCAAAGGCTGAATCCTGAACACCAAATCCTGGGGGCTGCTTCTGCAATCCCTTATATTTCTTATCAGAGTATCCCCCCAAAATGTGGTAATTTTTTAGCACTTTCCCTGGGGTTATCTAACCTCAACAGCAACCCCTCCAGAAGGCACCACCTGTAACAGTCTTTGGCTTCAGCCACTGGTTACAGTAACAGTAAAGAGAAAGCAAATACCCATTGACCAATAAATGGATTAATAAATTATAGAATATTTTCATAATGCATTGCAGATACATATAAATGAATGAACAGTGGCTACAAAAAACAATATGGGAAACTCATAGTATACACACAGTATAATACATTTTTGTAAAGCTCAAAAACAAGAAAACCATTTATTATATTGTTTGGGAACACATTATCCCAGGCCCATAATAAGGTGCCATTGTGGCTCAGGTTAACAGTGGGCTTCTATGAGGATTAGGTAGTTTGAATAGAACCTACAGCTCCACCCATCTCTCCCAGTCCAAGGGTCAGGGTTAGGAATGAGTTCAGTAGGAACACCGAAATCTGACACTAGGTTGTTAACGTCTCTGGGCAGCTGAAGGTTTTCCCTTAGTTTCATGGAAAGTGTGTTCTGGGGATCCACACCGGATATGGCCAGCGAGAGGGTAAAGGCATGTTTACAGACGCCATTCTGTAGGCAGCAATCTGACTCCTGCAGGTAAAGTCAGTCTTTTCAGATAAAAACTATGAAACAATGCTACTGTTACAGGGCAGGGAGAGGGGCACTCTAGAACCCCCAAACCTGCCCTCTCTGAATGGGTTCTGCCATCTGCCGCATCAAGACAAACATATAAGACCTTTGATGGAAAGGACCTTTAATACAATTAGGTAACAACACAGAAAAGACAAAGAATATAGTTACTAAGTCAAGCATCCAAAGTTACCCATCTCCTTGAGAGTAAAATCCAGCCAAATAGGATTAGCCCAAAGCAAGGCCCAAAAGCCTGCCGCAAGTCTAAGGGACCTTTCATTGGAGACCCATAGAAAAGGGTCAGAAAGGGTCAGACAAATCTGGGAGGAAAAGAGCAAAATAAAAATCAAGATGAAAGCTGCCATTGTGAACCTGCCCACGGGTCTCTCTGTTCCAACATCTGTTGGAACCAATCCCACATGTGGAACCCACATCTGTTCCAACCAATCCAAGACCAAGAAGCAAGCTCAGTTTCTTCACATATCCCTCTGCTCCACGTGCCTCCTCCAAGTCTCCTTGCGGTTCTCCATCCTGCTTCCTTTTCCTTCCTTCCTCTCCAATCTCCTCTCTAGCATCTTCTTATCCCTGCTCAGCTCCACCCACTTATGGTGGGACAGGAATTCTGGAACTTCCCCTTTTCCTGGGGACCACCCTGTTACACTAGCAGCCTTTGTATCTCTGCAGGGCATTCATTAGCAAGGGAAAAATTTAATTCAACATTGCTTCTTCTAACATCTTTAGGTCAAGACAGCTTAGAACTAGAAGCCTCCTATCAGGAATAATTACATTCTTAATGTCCATGACTCAATGTTTTTCCTATAGAAACTAAATTCAAACTTGTAATAAATTGGGCCTTCCTGGTGGTGCAAGGGGTTAAACACTGCACTATGAACTAGCATGAGTTTAAAACCCCACTAGAGAGGTGGCCCACATGGTGCAGCAGACCTCTCCTACCTTGGCCATTGCTCCCCTCAGCAGTGTGTTTCAGTCAGTCTTCCTGTTCTGTTCCCCACTCTGTCTCTGGTGAATCTTCTCACCCCCCCACACCTCTGGCTTGTACCCCAGTTCTTGTATGCATAAATAAATAAATCTTTTAAAAAAAAAAACTTGTTATAATTGGAACAGCTTTGATAGAGTGAAATCTATTGAACTGCTTCCCAGGTTTGAAACCTCACTTTCACTATTTAATACATTCTTTGTTTAACTATCACAGAGACTTTTTTAAGTTAGTAATAAACTTGCTTTATATCCTATCTGAGGTGCAGTAATCCAATGCTATAGAATAAACTATGATTTCTTGGCTCTTGATACAGTCTTTTGGAATTCAGAAAAATTAGTTGATTTTTTTTTTTGTTGTTTCAAAAAGCCAGACTTTTGCAAATCAAAGGGGCTTGCCCTCAAGGTGTTTTGTTTCTCTGAGGTCTTAAAAACTATTTTGAAATTCAAAAATCTAAGCAATGACTTCTTTGTTCTATACTGTGTCAAATACTCCCTTTCCCTCAGACAATAAGCCTTAGATTCAAGGTCTATTTTTAATGACTATGAAGGTAAAGAATCCTGAATTATTGAAAGGGAGAAATGTTAAAAACATAGCCCTGTGCTACTCTTGAGCTTGGGATTCCCTGCCCTTCGGGTCACATGGTCCCCTTCTAGCCTTCCACTTGAGCTTCTCAGGCCCCTTCCCACTACGTCTTGCATTCCAGTGCCCACTGATGCAGTGCTTGTGATCAGCAGGAGCACGAGCGATTTGCTGGTGTCATGCCTTTGCACATGGGTTTCCTTCTGCCTGGAACGCCCTACTTTATGTCTGCTCCTCCTCACGTTATAAGAGTTAAACTTTTACAGAGATCAAGTCGTCTTCTGTCAGCATCCAACCCACCTTTCTTTACCCTCTTTGGGGATGTTGGGGCTGGGAACTGCAGTCACATGATCCCTTTCTCTGTGGTCAGCAGATTTCCTTTTGTTTTCTGTCAGGAGGGGTTACTAAGGGAGCCCTGCAGGGCTGAGGAGGTGGAGAAACACGTCCCTTCTTATTTACGTGCTCCTCCTGTGACGTCACCCAGCAAGGGCTCTGCATCCAGACAACATCAGTGTTTTCAGTCTCCAGTTTTTTGACTCTCCTAGAACCAGATTCATTCTCTAAGAGGGTGGACCACGGGAAAGAGTAGGGCAGGTTTGGGGGTTCAGGGGTGGTCTTCTCCCTTCCATGTAATAGTTCCATCTTCTTCAGCAACAACAGCACCAACCTGCTAATGTCCCCTCTTCTGAGCCTGGTCCTATCTCTGTGATGTACCTCTCCAAATATCTAAATTCTGGAAACCCCATCTCTTCTCTTTGCTTGCTCAGACTTAAGAGTTGGTAATAGCTTCCTGAAGTTACTGTCTCTGTGAAACCTCAGTTTCTCCTTTTGTATTTTCAGTTCTCCAAGACCCAGTCAACTAATTCCCTATATTAAATTTTCTCTGTTGAAATTCTTAATGTGTTTTTCATTCCCCTGACTGATATTTGTCCTCTGTTAAATGAAGGGTAACAGAATGTGCCACCCAAAAGTATGTCACTCTGACAGCAGGATTATTTTGAGCTGAAAGTAATTGAGAAAAACAGATACAAAAAACATCTCTGCTCTCCCCTATTTGCCTAGAAGCAGGGTATAAATCTGTTATGTTGTCTCCCCTCCCCTCTGTACCAGGAAGGACAGAAGTTAACCACATCAGAAAACAAACTTTACGAACTTGTCCTTATCTTCCTTTAGTTCCCTATTTAGTTACCTTCCCATCATCTGTGGCCCTAGAAACTCAAAGTCTTTTCCTTTGTGCTGTCACTTCTCTAAAAATGTATTTGTGTTTTGCTGCAAGTGCACGAAGCCCAAGTTCTAACTACCCCTTTGAATTACCCATCCTGAGAACACACCTATATGTGTGCAATGTCTGTGCTCATAATTATGCTCATTTTTTCTCTTGTTTATTTTTTATAAGTCAAATTTGCAGATTCCCAACCAGTAAACCTAAAATGGATAGAGGGTAAACTTTTCCTACCCACCACAGGAATATCTGGATCATTCATTCTCTCCCACCCCGTGAAGGTTTTATTCTTCCATATATAGCACTTTGAGATCTTTGACATGCTTATCACTGTTTATCATAATGATTGCACTATATGACCGTGATCTACGTCAAGATTCTTAACCTCAGGCCTCCCTGGTGGCGCAGTGGGTTAAGCAACGCACTATGAAACAAACCGCAGCCACTGCAGCACGAGTTCGATCCCTGCCACCAGCCTGGGAGGGGACCCACATGGCGCAGCAGACCTCTCCTGCTGTGCCCGCTGCTCCCTTCAGCAGTGTACTTCCGTTGATCTGCCTGTTCTGCTCCCCGCTCTCTGTGGTGAATCCTCTCACCTACCCCCACACCTCTGGCCTGTACCCCAGTGCTTGTATGTATAAATAAATCTTTAAAAAAAAAAAAAGATTCTTAACCTCTCAGAGTTTCAGATCATATTGATTCATCTTTGTAGTTCTGTGCCTATCACAATAAATACATACTCTATAAGTGATCTACGAATTAACATGAAAAGTCAAAGGAATACATGCATGTATTTTATCCTGCTAAAATTTACAATGACTTCTTATATTTCCAAAGAATAATTCCCAAAGTCCTGTCAATCTTCCTTCTAGCATTCTCTCTAGCTCCATCTCCCTCACCCCGTCTTGTCACTCATAAGGAAGAGTTTGCCACTCCCAGAACAGACTGCTAAGCCTTTGTCCTAACTAACTTTTCTTCCTGAAATCTTAGTTCATGTCTGATTCATCTACTATCCTACAAGATATTTGAGACACTGCTTTAGTTCCCCTATCCAGGAGAGTATCATACCACAGTAGACACTCAGTAAAAATAATTAAATAAGCATTTCCATATTACTACAGTTTCCATAATTATCATCTCTGGGCCATGTACAACATTTTATGCCGTTTATATGCCATGCCTTGTTTAATCACTACTTTATTATTGGATTAAAGCTCATTAATTGTAATTAACCCAGCACTTTCTTATGCTAATAGTTTGTTTTCTCATATAATTATTGCTTTTGCTTTTTCTAAAGATTTATTTATTTACACATACAAGAACTGGGGTACAGGCTACAAGGGTGAGAGCATTCACCAGAGACAAAATGGGGAGCAGAACAGGCAGACTGACTAAAGTACACTGCTGAGGGGAGCAACAGGCGAGACAGGAGAGGTCTGCTACGCCATGTGGGTCAGCTCCCTGGCCAGGGATCGAACTTGTGCTGCAGTGGATCAAATTCATGCTGCAGTGGCTATGGGTAGCTTCATAGTGCTGCCACTTAACCCCTTGTGCCACCAGGAAGGACCCAGTTTTTCTTTTTCCTAAGAAAAGAGTAGAGTATAAGTCAACAAAAAGGGAGTTAATTTTTTTCAGTTGGTGTCAATGATGGCAGGCCTAAGAGGACCATTCAGTATTAGTTGGGGGTCATCAGGTCCCTAAGTTCTAGGGGATCTACCAATTAATATTAATTTGGAGGTTGCCATATCTTAAGAAGTCAGATGAAATAATGTAACTCACAATATTCTGAAATATTCTCCTAATGGGTGCTAATCAAGATATCAGTGTCCAAGTGTTCCAAACCCACATGTATGAAACTTCATTGTCTCTAGCTTCTCCTTGAGTACACAGAGGGGAAAAGCAAATATCTAGCATTTGACCTTGTGAGTGAGGTAGTGGGGCTTGAGAAACAGAATTAAATATCATTCACTTGTCGATAGAAATTGAAATAACTGAAACCATCATCATCAAATCTCACTGAAGTTCTTTTTCACTTCTTCATTTGGAAACCTCCCCAAAATAAAGGAATCCCTTTAAACCTCCCCCATAAGGGAATCCCTCATGAAATATTATCTAAGCAGAAATTCCCTCTATTGAACCTTTTTCTTAATTGGTCTGCACTTTGCAATTAGACATGCATTTCCAGCTATGACAAGAGGTCCAGTTATTTCCTAAGCTCGCTTCTGACCACTCTAGTTCAAACAGGTTTAGAATCTCCAACTTAAAGGAGACAGGTACAGATAGTGATGGTATTCAAAAGTAAGCGGTGTGACCCTAAAGCTGACTCAAACTGAATTCTAGTTTTAGAAGAATAAAATTTCTAGAGCAGAGTCCTAATCCATAAATTGAACAGAAGGCCCCCAAATTCCTCTAACTCTCGATTTCCTTGACCTCAACTACACTCAAAAGAGCTTTTGGCTTCCTTGAATCTCAAGAACAAACAGCGTAGCCTAACCCCCCTTAGGAGGTGTAAGTCATCTTGCATCCTTTTTCAGATAAAAGAGAGAAAAAAATAGCTCAAAGAACTTAACCACTATGACTCCTCAGGAAAGTCCAGTTCATGCATTATGATTTGTTGTTCTCCTTCTGTGTGAAATCTGACCTGAATTCACTTTGCACCCTTTGTTAACATGGGTTCCTGAAATAAATCTCATATAACCTGCAAAAGACCATTTTGCCCAAAGTAGCTTATTCACAGACTAAGCAGGAGAAATCGAGGGACATGAGTGGCTCCTCCTTGTAATTAACCAAGACTGTTTTTAATATTGTTGTTGTCTTTTTTTTTTTTTTAAAGATTTATTTATTTATGCATACAAGCACTGGGGTACAGACGGAGGTGTGGGGGGGTGAGAGGATTCACCACAGAAAGCGGGGAGCAGAACAGGCAGATCAATGGAAGTACACTGCTGAGGGGAGCAGCGGGCACAGCAGGAGAGGTCCACTGCGCCATATGGGTCCCCCGCCTGGCCGGCAGCAGGGATTGAACTCGTGCTGCAGTGGCTGCGATTTGCTGATTTGCTTCATAGTGCGTTGCTTAACCCACTGCGCCACCAGGGAGGCCCTTGTTGTTGTCTTTTAACCTAGAGTTCAAGAATGTAAAAACATCCACTTCAGTTTGGAGACATCTCCTGGGCCACACCACCTGCCCTGGGCTGAGATTGCAGTTAACAACGGGCTGCAGCACCCCCCACCCACCCCCACCCCTGCACCCTCCTCCGCCTTCCCTTCAAGTTTACCAACAGGTTTATCAGAAGAAAGAACAGCAGCACGTTTGTTTGTTTCTTTTTTTTTTTTTTTTTTTTTCTGTCAGTTCCTCCAATTTCCTCTCCAAAAGAACATGCAGCTGTTTACAAAATACCTCTATTTAGAAATCTTCCTTAGGAGGCAAAAGGAAGCCTCAGGCTTCTATGGTGTTTCAGCGTTTTGTATCTTTCCTTTCAGACAATACTTTATGAGCGCTGATGAGAATAGTAATATCTTACGGTTAACACGGAAAAGAGGAGTGAAAGCAAAGACCCCACTCTTACCAGGAGGGGCCCCCAAGAGGGACAGGCTGCGTTCGTTCGAAGGCAGCCAGCTCCAGCACTGCCGACTCTGGGCTGGGAGTCAGGGCTGCCGGGGTCCTCTTTAACCAACCTGAAGAGAGTGTTTTCAAGGAAAGATGGAGGTCACTCATCAGGGCAGCCCACATTTGGCCGTCTCAGCATTTTGAAGTGATGTCAGTCTTCCAAAGTGATGAAAATCAAGCAGGAGTGTTCAGTCAGGGCAGCTGGTCACTATCAGGAAAACAGATTCCCCCATATTCTTCTTTGGATGAATTCAAGTGATGAAGGCTTTGCAATGTCCAACGGGTGTGATAAGTGATCCAGTGAGTCATGATATAATGCAGTGTATATTTTAAAGTCAAGCCAGAAAGTTTCATTTCATTAGAATGCTGCTTCAAGCGAATACAATGTTCTTTTACCAGCTGAGTGAGGGGCCACATCATACTCCTTTGGAATTATGTTTAAGCTATTGTGTCAACAAACTTTTATTGGACACCTACAGGATGCTAGTCCAAGTCTGATTTAGAAGCCTAATTCTGCCCCATTTGCTGCATCATTTTTGAAATGCAAAAATTAAAACTGAAATATGCTCTCAGGTCATTTCCTGAGCCAATGATCATCATTCTGTAGGTTGGAAGAGAGAAAATGCACAGGAAATTTCTGCTAATTTCCTAAGAGAATGAATCTTGGAGCTATGACCCTGAATATGAGGAAAATAGTCCCTACCTTGTGGAAGTTCCTTCTATATAAACAGATAATAAATAATTGAAAGAATAATTTTAGGTAGTTACACATGCATACTAAGAAAACAAAGCTAACACAAAACGTGGTGATAGGGGCTGACTGGCCAACTTTAAGGGTTCACATGTTATTTCATGATTCCATGCCGTACTGTAAGGTATTCATGGAAAAACAGTTCAGGAGGTAACAGGTAAACTTAGATGTGAATAATGAGGAAAGCCATCTATGGAAAATCTCTGGGAAGAATCTGGAGAGCATCCAGGGAACCCCAAGAGGAAAAGCTTGGTGTGTTCAAGGAATAGGAAAGGACACTGTGACCCATTAAAGAGCTACGCTGAGGTCAAGAGCAAGGTAGAACTAGATGATGCAAGTGCCTGTAAGCCATGGTAAAGAACTGGAAAATGTTGAAAGATTTCAAGCAAGATATTGATAGTATTTATGTTTTAAATTTTTCATTCTGGCTGCTTTACAGAGACAGATGGAAGCAAGAAGGCCAGTCAAAGCAGTTGAGGCAAGAGATTGGTCGCTGCTTAATATTGGTAGTGACATGAAGTGGGTGGGTTTGTTGTGTTTTGGAGGCTGAGTCTCCAAAATTTTTGGAGGAATTGGATATGGGAGGTGAGGGAAAGTTAGGAAATCAGGAAAACATTTAGGTTTCAATGAAAGAGTAGATGCAGGATTGACTGGAGCAGAGGGGGAGAAAGAGGTTTGAGAGAAAGCTAGGGAGCCATCATTCTTTTCTATTATTTGGGAAATTTCATTTGGTCATCTGAATGGAGATATGAGGGATGGAGAAATTGAAAATGGGTGCAATTGGTGTAAAGAAGATACATAGAGCTATCTTTTTTTTTTTTTAAGGAAAAAAAAAAAAGATATGCATGCAAGAGCTGGGGTACAGGCCAGAGTCGCTGGAGACAGAGTGAAGAGCAGAACAGGCAGATTAATAGAAATACACTGCTGAGGGGAGCAGCAGGCAAGGCAGGCGAGGTCTGATGCGCCATGTGGGTCCCCTCCCTGGCCAGGGATTGAACTCGCGCTGCTGTGCCGCGGATGCTTCACAGTGCGGCCCTCAACCCGCTGCTCCACCAGGGAAGGCCCATACATAGAGCTATGAGGGAAGAACTGGGGGATGCCCAGTTAGGGACTATGAGGCACTCTGATATTCAGTGGCCCAGGGCTGAGAATTCAGGAAATACTCAAAATAGAGGCCACACCCCAGGCATAAGTATATTATAAAAAGAAATCAAATGTGACATAAATATGCTGAAAACTGAAGCACTCGGTATGTGAACTTTCAGCTGTGGTGAAAATAAAAATGAAAACCATTTCATCTGAGTTAGCAAATATTATGGAAAAGTAAGTGAAGAACTTGATTCCATGAGGGTATTTATAACAAGTGACTATCTCCACATCACTCACACCCACATAAGCAGTTCTTTGGGAACTATGATTCGCCCTAGCATGGAGTGTCCTGTGTCCCGGGCTGGGTTGGGGGAACACAAAGCACACCTGTGTCTATTCAAGAATTGGAGAGTCCTGTTCGGTAATACTGAGTCATTTCCCCATAAATTCTAGAAGTTAAAATTGGGTGGAGAGCTTACGTAGATGTGTAAATACTCTGGATTAACTTTGCGGATGTGATGGCCCAGTGCAATCAGCTCCGAGTAAGCAGAACTGCACTCCTGTTAATAAGACAAGTGGGGTGTGCCAGCACCAACCAGAACAGAAACCAGTGATCCCAGAGGTGACCGGCATGCTGGAGCCCAGACCCTCTGTCTTCAAATCCCAGCTCTGCTGCTTTCTGGCTCTGTGTCCTGAGACAAGTAATCCAAGTTCTCCACATCCCAGTTCCTCATCTATAAAATGATGACCACATTTCACAAGCTTATTGTGATATTTAATGAGGTGCCATGTGCTGAGTGACTAACCCTGTGCCTTGTGAGGTCCTCAGTCAACCCTCTCTCCTCTTTTTCATCGTGCGGTGACTTTTAAGGCACACATTAACCTGCAAACACCAGCCCCATTCACTATGTTATCTTTTGAATGCAAAAACTAAGACTCAGTGCGATACTTCTAGGTCATTTCTGAGTCAGCATTCCTCTTTCTGAGCTGACAGACACTGCCAGGCAGCTTGTCCTGCTATTTCAGCGTGAGAAAGATTCTCAGTCGATGAGCGGCACTCCTCTCAGTCTGGTTAATGGCCTCAACATTGCTCAGGCGCTAGTAACTTCCTATTTAAATTCTAGAAACTAAACTCAGTAAGAACAGAAGAACTTCCTGTCAACAGCTTGCCAGATTTTCCCATTGTCCACGGTACAGTAATTTGTCACAGAACCACTGTCATTTTTTTCCACTTAATTTATTAATTCAATCAACACATACTGAGTCCCCGTGAAATGCCCAGCGTGGCACAGACACTAGAGTGACCGTGAAGAGTAAAAGGGACACAGTCCTTGTCCAAGCCAAGGTTAACCACCCTGTTCCCCTGGCAGAGAAGTGACTTTCCTTCCCTGCTACATTCCCAAGAGATCTTTTACTCAGACAAAAATGCAACTTGTTTAAGATTCCTGGAATCGCTTAGAAATATGAACTAAAGGTTATTGCCATCTTTTCCCAGACAGCTTTCTCTTTAGTTGAGGACTGGGATCAGCTTCCTTTGCGTGTATTTTCTTCAAAGGTGAAGACAACATGTGCTCACTTTAAAACGTGTTAAGCCCCTCTAAAATAGAGAGCTTTTCCTCCTTTCTGGAAACTGCTATACTTCAGTCTTTTTTTCTAAGCAGATTCAAAAACACATCTGTGCACCCCACCCCCACATCCTATGCACACACATTGTTTTGGTTGTTGTTTTTGCAAAGATAATATCATATTTACATACTGTTCTGTAAAAGTTTTTCCTATAACAGTATGTCATGGACATGTTGTCATGTTGGTATATTAATCTACCTGCATTTTCAGTGGGTTGCACAACAGCCTGAGAATAAATATCACAGTTGCTTTTTAAACCATTCTTCTATTGGTACAAATTTAGGTTGTTTCCAGTTGATTGCTATTTAGTAAATATTTATGTGCATAAATATTTTCATATCTGTGTGAACTTATCTGTAGAATAGAACTCTGGAAGTGGGACTGTAGTCAAGGGATTGTGCATTTTGAACTTTGATAATGTGACACTACCTTCAAGAAAGACGACACCCAACTTAGATTCTGTCACCACCCTGTGAGACTGCTTACTTCTTCTAATACTGAAAATTATCATTCTCAAGACTGCCATTTGATAGGAAAAAAAAAATTCATTTTGGTTTTTAGACTTCTAGTTTCCACTCTGGTGTACAAAAAAACTTGGAAGTCACTATTCCTGTCTTTACAAGAAAAATATGGACAAACTGAAAACCAACTTTTCTTGGATCTGTCAGAAAACTGCAATGTCAAGGTAAACCATACTCTGAAATTTGGAAAGACTGGGGCTTCCAGACAGAAACAGCAGACACCCAGGAGCCATGAGAGTGGGATCACTTAATTTCACTAGTAACTATGACCAAGTGCTGGAGGCTGAAGGTGGATAATGGCAGAGTGAGAAATATCTCGGGCTTCAATCGAGAGGGGCCACCTACAGCTTTGAGGTGTTTCTCCCCATTCCCTGCCAAGAAGCTTACTAGGTTCCCATGGTGAGGAGAAAACCTGAGAAAAATTTCTTGGTCTTGGCAAGGGAGTGGAAAGAGTAGTAACAGTGAAACCTCCCTGGATCCTTCTTCCTCTCAAAGGCCTACTCTCCAGAGACAATTCTGAAACCCTGTCCCACTTTGAGAAGGGGATTTCCACCCTATTCCAACACTAACTTTCCTGTCTCATCTTTAAAAAAAAAAAATAAATAAAGCACAAAATACAGTTAGCAGGACACTTGGAATGGAATATGGAAGAGGCAGGCCATATATTCAGGGAGGAGGAACACAAACACTTGTGAAGGCCATACTTGGAGACACAGGCCCATTTAACACTAAAACACAAGAGACTTGATCAGGGGGGCCTCCATGGTGGTGTAAGGGGTTAGGAACCACACTATGAGGCTATCCACAGCCACTGCAGCGTGGGTTTAATCCCCAGCCAGGGAGGTGACCCACATGGCGAGGTAGAACTTTCCTGTCTTGCCATCTGCTCCCCTAGGCAATGTACCTCAGTCAATCTGCCTGTTCTGCTCCCCATTCTGTCTCTGGTGAATCCTCTCACCCCCAGCACCTCTGGCCTCCACCCCAGCTCTTGAATGCAAAAAAGTAAATCTTTAAAAAATAAGTAAATCTTAAAAAAATAATAATAATAAAAAGAGAATTTATCAGAAGATCACAGAACACTTTCTCTCCCCCATACTTTACTGCCTTGCACATGAACCTAGAGCGTGTTACTACTGAAAACCCTGCAGAATTCTCTGCAAGACAGCATAAAGGGAAGTCCAAAGTCAAAAAAGGAGTCAAAATAAGGACACTAGAGAAGAAACTTCTGGAACTTAATTGCCACAAATATTAAGCATAGCTCAACTCCAAATCAAAGCATAAACTTCACGCTAAAGGTCTATTTACCTTAGTACCTATTGTTACAGGGCAACCCTAAAGGGAAATGGAATGGTCTGGGTGTGAGTCCTCAAAGGCACTTAAAAAAAAAAACACTAAGAATGAGACCCAAGTGCAGGCACATACAGAAAGGTTAATAAAGGAAATGAAAGAGGGGAAGCAAAGAGAAAGAGGGGAAGCAATATGTCCCAGTAGTAATGCTGTCTGAGCTGGGACCCTGGGTACATGCTGAAGGCAGGCAAAAGCAAGCCCCCACAGGTCCACATGTGTTTGGTTTCATGTCAAGTGTGGCTGCTTAACTCCACCCTTAGTTCCCAGCAACCCTCCTTTCAAGAACACAAGAGTCATGGCACATCCATGGCATGATGGGAGTTGTAATCCTTGATACCTGGGATCTCTTTGGCATGGAGGTGGGGGTAGAGTCCATAAAACATTAACGAGTAGAGTTCATTCAGGACAATCTGTTCCCCCAGCCTTATAACTGACAGAAAACATCTAGCTTTCAACAAAAAATTACAAGGCATACTAAAGGACAAGAAAAACAAAAACAGATAAAATCTAAAAAGAAGATTTAATAATCAGAAACAGGTTCAGTCACAGTAGATATTAAAACTCTAACAGAGATTAAAATTCTCATAGACTGCATGGTAGGCAAAACCAACTGGGTAAAGTCAGCAGAGAAACAAACTACAAGAAGTCAAGGAAAATACTCAAAATGAAAAACTGTAATGAAATGAGGAATGTTTTCAGTGAGCTCATCCTCTGGATGCAAACAAAGGAGCAGTTAATCTGAAGATATTTCAATACAAACAGTCCAAATTGAAACTTAAATAGAGAAACGTAAAATGTAAACAACTTAATGTGAAAAAAAGTATGTAAACAAGCCCAAACACTCAAGCCTGTGGGCTATTGAAAGGGTTAACCTCTGTGTGATTAGAATACTGGAAGGAGAAGAGAACAGGGCCAAGGCAGCAGCCCACCTGTGCCTATCAGGTGTCTCTTCGCCAGCCCCCCTCTCCTGCCCTGCTGTGTCTGTGCAGGTGCTCCTTATGGCCAACTTTCACCCTCTGCAGACCTCTTTCAACAAACCTGGCTTTTCTGAGGGCAGTTCTTTCTGCCTGCATGTGTCTGTGCAAGTGTCCGCTGTTCTCTCACTTTTTATAATAAACTTGTCCTTTATATAAAAAGAAAAAAAGAAAGAAAAGAAAAGAAAAAGGACCGAAAAAAATATTTGAAATAACAGTGACCGAGAATTTTCCAAAACTAGTTACAAATACCAACCTATAATCTCAGAGAATACCTAGCAAGATAAATAGCAAAACAAATAAAAATCCCACCAGGCCTGGGCATTTTACTTTGTATCTTTCATTAGTAGTAAGGATTAAAATATTTTTTAAGATTTATTTATTTATGTATACAGGAACTGGGGTATAGGCAGAGGTGTGGGGGGATGAGAGGCATCACCAGAGACAGAGTGGGGAGCAGAACAGGCAGACTGACTGAAACACACTGCTGAGGGGAGCAGCAGGCAAGACAGGAGAGGTCTCCTGCCCCATGTGGGACACCTCCCTGGCCGGGATCGAACCCGCTGCAGTTACTGTGGATACTTCATAGTGTGGTGCTTAACCCCTTACACCTCCAGGGAGGCCCAAAGATTGAAAGCTTATATTTTTTCTCTAAATTACCAGTTCATAACCTCTGATTCTTTTTATTATAAATTTACAAAAATATTCTACATATTGTGTTTAGTAATCCTTCTATTATAGTTATGGTAGGTGTTTCTTCTATAATTTTGTCACGGCCAACTGAAATATTAAAAATATTTATAATAAGCTTTGTCAACCTTTTTCTTTGTGATTTCTAGTTTCCATATACCCTTGGAGAAGCCCTTCAGCTTTTCTGATTTATAAAAATATTCTTTTTTATTTTACTTTGAATACTTTTTCTATTCAAGATTTGATGTTTGATATATGTGAATTTCACTTTTGGGTATGGTATACAGTAAAGAAATACTCAAATTTTTTCTAATTAATAATTTTCTTACACTAATTAACAAGCAGTCTACTTTTCCCTCCATTAAAATACCACCTTTATTATTAATTTATATTCTTACTAGTTCTAATTTGTTTACAATTAATTTTCTTGGGATTCCTAAGTTGGTTTTTATAATAACTACAAATAATGCTAATTTTTAAAAATGTTTATTGTTTACATTGAATATCTTTTTCTCACCTTATTACATCAATTCAACACAGTGTTTAATAGATATATCCTTGTTTTCTTTATGAATTTAATGGAATTGTTTCTAATGTCTCACCATTATGAATATTTACCATAGCTTCTGATATCAGTGAGAAAACTTTCTTTCTTGTCATAGCCTACTAAGAATTTTCTAAAAATTAAGGCTTTCACTTTTAATATGCTCTTATCACATATTAAAAATGATTTGCATTGTCTCTCTTTTTTAAAAGATTTTATTTATTTTATTTTTGCATAAACAGAGGTGCAGGCGAGCCAAAGATGCGGGACGTGAGAGTATTCACCAGAGTGGGGAGCAGAACAGACAGATGTACTGAAATACACTGCTGAGGGGAGCAGTGGGCAAGACAGGAAAGGTCTGCTAATCCATGGGGGTCAGCTTCCTGGCTGCCGATCAAACTCAGGCTGTAGTTGATATAGTGCTGAGACTTAACCCCTAGACCACCAGGGAGGTCCCTGCATTTTTTTAAAAATCTGTATTGTAATGAATTACTTTAATAGATTTTCTAGTATCTATTAACCCATCCTAAGCAAACTTAGATTTTGTTATTCCAATATATTTGATTTGTTATTTTTTTTTTTTCAATAATTTTTTACAGGGCCTCCCTGGTGGCCCAAGGAGTTAAGTAGAAGCACTATGAAGCTATCTGCTACCACTAGCAGGCGACCTCTCCTGTCTCTCCTGCTGCTCCCCTCAGCAGTGTATTTCAGTAGATTTGCCTGGTCTGCTCCCCATTCTGTCTCTGCTAAATATTCTCACTCCCTGAACCTCTGGCTTACACTCCAGTTCTTGAAAGTACACAGCTGAGGGGAGCAGTGGGCAAGGCAGGAGAGGTCCGCTGTGCCATGTGGGTCCCGTCCCTGACTGGGGATTGAACTCTTTGCTGCAGTAGCTGCGGTTTGCTTCATAGCACTGTGCTTAATGCATTGCGCTGCCAGAGAGGCCCAATTGCCTATTCAGATTTTTAACCTCTTTCTTCATCTAAATTTTAATTTCATTGTCAGAAATTATATGGAATTTTCTTAATTTTTCCTTTATCTACAATTAAGCTGTCGCTTTTCATCCCCCCAATATTAGTTATTTGTGTTTTCTGTCATTTTTATTTTTTTTAAATCAAACTACCCAAAGGTTTGTCTTGTACTTTACTATCCAAGGAACTGGTATTATATTTTATTGAAAACTTTCATGTTCGCTTTATTTTTCCTTTCAACTAATTTCTGCCTTTTCATATTCTATAATCTTGCATTTTCTCTACTTCCTCAAAATGTTTATCTGACTCTTTTTTTTCCTCTTAGATTCTTAAATAACTGACATAATTATTTAATATACTTTTTAATATAATTATTTGATTTTTTTTTAAAAATCTGGATTTATCCATAAATCTTTAATTCTTCAGAACTAATTCTTCCTCACAGTACTCTATTTGGTTTAATAAATGCAGTGTCTCTCTGAGAATCAAGCTTCTCTTAAAATAATTATCTATTTTTTCAAACAACTGTTTCTTTGGTGGTTAGTTCCTAGACTGATGGTAAAATTCCTCTTCTTTTGGCAGTTTACAGTAGATTCTGATTACAGTGTAATGAGTGGGAAGTTGTGTGACCAGGTTAACTTTCATTCATGGTACAAGCAGATCAACACCTGAATACAGGGCTCGTCTCACTGATGTTAGCTCTGGATCATCTAAAGCCTCATCTGCTTCTCTGGTCATGTGGTCCACCCGGAAAATTCTCTATAGGAAGACGATCCAAATAAGGGATCAGGGAAAAAAAGTAACTGTAATAAAATAAAAATAAAGATCAACAGGCAACTATAAACCTGAGATAATCTGCAGGGGGAAAGGTAGAAGCAGGATCAAAACTGGGGTGGGGCCTCCCTGGTGGCGCAGTGGGTTAAGCAATGCACTATGAAGCAAACTGCAGCCACTGCACCACGAGTTCGATCTCTGCCGCCAGCGGGGAGGGGACCCACATGGCGCAGCAGACCTCTCCTGCCTCGCCCGCTGCTCCCCACTCTGTCTCTGGTGAATCCTCTCACCGCCCTGGACTCTGGCCTGTTCCCCAGCTCTTGTATGTATAAATAAATAAATCTTTAAAAAAAAAAAAAACTGGGGTGGGGAGAGCACAAGGGACTATGGTGATGGTGCACAGGTGAATTGGTGGTGGCAATATCACGGGGACTAGACACGAGAGGAGAAAACATGCACTGTACAAAAAGGAAGAATAACGTAAAAAAATACATAAAATAACAAAAAAAAAAAAAAAAAAAGAAAGAAAAGAGAAAAAGAAGTCACAGAAGCCAAAAAAGAAAGAAAGAAAGAAAATTCTCTGCAGGAGCTCTCACTTTTGTCTGAAGAGCTGTATTCATCCTGGTTTGATCCTGGTGGCAAATACCAAGTAACTCTAAGGAAACTGAGACCCAAATGCAGCTGTTCTGTAATATGTGAGTAATTACCTGCCCTGCCCAGGGCCTGCTCTTTGAGTATTCTGCTACTTCTGATCTTAGGATTAAAACGCATCTTTAAAAAATGTCTTCGTTTCAGTTCTCCACACTTCAGTTTCTTCTCTTTTGGGACGTTACCTGCCAATTACATCGCATATACTTCTCAGGGATTTCTCATCTTCTGAGCCTGTGAGAGATGTCCTTTGTCTATCTTAGTGCTGTTATGGATTATTCTTATCTTGTGTAATTCTTGTCTCATTCCAATGAGATTTTGAGTAGGGTATTTAATAAGTCATTTTGCAAGTCTTTTTGTATACTCAAGCAGCTCAAATAATCTAGGAATTATCTATAGTTTTCAGACTTGCTAGAACTTGCCAGTAAGCCACCCGGGCCTTGGCATCTATTCGTCTATGATTTTCACGATCCCATGTACCGCTTCCTGAACTCATAAAAATCAATCTGTCTGCCAGTCTTGGAATTTACCTTCAGATGTTGCCTCTCAAAAGGATCCGCCTTACTTTCATGCATGCAACCCTTAGGGGAGAGTTTGTCCTGTTCCCTGCTTTAGCAAACTCAGCCATAGCTTCCCTGTGTCTGGACTGGGGAAATGTGTCACGTATTTTCCTACCATAAGTGTTCCCTCTGATTTCTATAGTTCATTTTTAACCAATTTAAACAAATAGATTCTGTGTCTTCAGTGACCATATCTTCCAAGCCAAAGCCTGGGACTTGAAAAATGGACAACTGATTGTGTAATTTTAAAGAAAAACATATCAAATTTTTGAAAAGAATAATGTCCTGGTAAATTAAATTACCAGGCATATAAAACACATTTAGTCAATGGTGGTTTTGAAAAGGAAAACTAATAAGTTTTGTGTATTCTCACCTCATGTGTTTGAGAATCTAATCACCAAATCACTCATTCCCTTAGTAGGAACAGTCTGGGGAACTTTTGGCAGTCAATGGCTTAGTCATTTCCAAAATGAGTAATCTTTAAGGGTTTGAGGGGTTGGGAATAAAATATAAAAAACAGCTATAATATAAGAATAAAACCACCTCCAGAAGTCAAGCGTACAGCTTAGAATTTTTTACTCTAAGATTTATTTTATGCTGCAGAGTCCTCCGTGTCCTCATTAAATAGGTATATATTTAATCACAGGGAAGCACGACTACTAGAGAATGATGACAGTTTAGGCAAAAGCGGGTGAGTCATGAAAAAATGAGTAAAAAGCATCCAGAAGGGTCTCATTCACCAGGCGCAGAGCCTTTCACGGTTAACTTACATGCCCAAGCAGAAGCAGTTCGTGAGGTTCCTGTGACTGCCTCCAGACCTTGCACATCTTCTGATTTCTCTAGATGAGAAATTCAGGCCTTTACTCTTCAGCTCTGTGCCACCACATGGCTTCCCCAATCCGGGTTACCTGTAGCTTCTACCCAGCACTGCACTCCAAATGGATCAGAGCTTTTAGCATCTTTCCCCAGGTGCAGAGAGGTTCAGGAATCTTTGAAACTGAAGGTGTAATGGAGCAAAGCTTTGTATTCGAGAGCAGCATCTTCAAGGTCAAACTGATTAAACCTCACTTCAAACACACCCTTTCCTTTCTGCTAAGTGAAACCTGTTCCTAAGTGAAACCTGTTCCTTTCTGCTAAGTGAAACCTGCACAACACCTGGTAGAGTTCCATTTTCTGTAGTCATTTGAATGACTGTGCGTTAGGAGCCAGAGTCTAAACTGAACCCAGTTGCTCATGAATCCACTTAGGGAACATGGCATGGGGGCAACATGGCATGGGTTTCTGTCTGGATAGTGAGGCAGCTTGCGTGGGGAATGAGAAGTCGGCACTAAACTGTTCAAGTGTGTCCCCACTGAATGTTTCCTTTTCTTCAAAAGATAAACTAGAATCATTTTGATTGTTTTCTCTGATTTCAAATGTCCACATAAAAACATGACAAGGAGAAGAGATAATCAAACAAGTCATCCCACAATGTTTCATACTCAGGAGTCACTTTCAACAGGCCACTGTGTTTGCAAAGCATTAATGGGGCCATCACAGGCCTGGAATTGGGGCTGTGAACATATCGGAAGTGGGGTGATGAGGATGGGCAAAGGTGGAAAATAAGCCTTACATCAGTCTTAGTGCCAGAGACTCTGTCTACACCAGTTCAGAAAAGTTGAAAATTTTTAATTTCCAGGTGTTTTGTTTTTTGTTTTGTTTTTTTTTTTTCACCAAACCATGAAGAACCACAGCATATTCCAATGAATTACAAAAAAACCCATCGTTCTCAGGAACTGTTTTTAAATAACACAGATAGTCCTATTGTTGAAATTCATAGCTAGCATAGATAAACCTGAAAATCTAGGCATTAAAAAAAGGGTCTCCTTCGATCCTTAATTCCAAGGAAATGTTGAAATCTACTTATTTTCCAAGATCAGCATTATTTGCTTGGCAACTTCCCAGCATTTTTCTGTACTGGTGAAAGACAGTGATTCATCTCATTCTAAGGCAAGCCCAGGACAGCTTGCTGATTCTCTGAGAGGTGGAGTCAAGGACACTTGTTAGCAAACACTTCTCCTTGTCAGAGGCTTATTCGTTTTGATGCATGATTTCTATTAAGTGCCTTCTAAACAAAGTGTCAAATCTTTCCTGAAATTTTCCTTTGCAAAAACCTATTTTTAAAAAAGATTTATTTATTTATGCATACAAAAACTGGGGTACAAGCTGCTGAGGGGAGCAGCAGGTGAGGCAGGAGAGGTCTGCTGCGCCATGTGGGTCCCCTCCCCAGCCAGGGATTGAACTCTTATAGCACTGACTGCAGATGCTTCACAGTGCAGTGCTTAACCCCTTGTGTCATCAGGGAGGCCCTAAAAACCTATTTCTAAGAGCACATCTGACACAAGGTAGCAGTTTCTCATTTGTGTGAAGGCTGCTGTCCTTTTGTATCTGCTTTTCTGCTGACTTGCAAGAAGAAACTATCCTGTCCTGGAGGCGTCCAGGAGCCGGGCCCTTGCACTCTCGTACTCATCACAGGTCTACACAGATGGAGAGCAGTTGCCTAGCTCCGACACGTGAGTACACAGCACTCTCTACTTCTTGGTCTCAGGATCCGTGGATTGATCGGGTTGGTGCTGACATAAAAAATGAAATAAAACATCTGAGCCTAACAGCTGCACAGAATTTGGACTCATGTAAACTGTTCTGACATCACGCATTCTGCGTGTGAGTTCCATGAGTGTTCTCCATATGGTGCTAATAGAACAACATGCCTACAAAGTCCCTGCGGTTTCTGGCGTGATGCGCTCCAGGGCAGAGGAAGGGAAGCCAGGGAGCTACGCCATTTGCTGAGGAGAGCTGGCTTTGGGGAATGTCTCCTGCTCACCACGGCTCAGGTTCACCGGGGACAAAAGCCCTCCTGGGCCTGCTACCAGCAACAAACTCTTCTCTCCCCACATTTTATTGCCTTACTCCACAGAAAAATATAGTGGGAGCAGAAGCCAGCTCACTCCTCCCTGGCAATCAGGAAAAGGTAGGCGAGTGAAGGAGAACATAGTAGCTCAGCACACTATCCTGGGAACCCCTTGCTGGGGGCCTGGAGTCCTGCCTGGACACACGATGGCACTGATTAGGTTGGTGATGTCTCACTGACCACAGCTGTACACAAAAGCTTCAAGGGCTCTCTCTTAATGTAGAGACAGGCCACAGGCATGTGATGTGAAGTTCTGTTACTCTGACAGGCTATATGTGTGGCCTCAAAAACATTCTGTTCTTACTTAATTTCTTAAAAAGACTCAAAACCACTGGTTAACTGTTGGTCGCTTACCCTCATGGAGGAAAGCCTTTGGAAGATATGTAGAGCAGCTGGGCTTTGCCTGTTTGCTCAGTGTAATGCTGGGTTATTTTCTTCACCATCAGTTGCTAGGACCCAAGAACACACATGATAAGGGTAGTTAGAAACAATTTATCAGATAGAGTCTCAAGGTCAATGAACTTTGCACAAGAGAATTAGTAAATGGAATCTTCAGCTGGAGGCCCCCACATTTTAGAGCAGCTCCTGTTGACTGTGTGTGGTAATGCATTCCAGCTCCAGCTCCCTTGGATTGGAAAGACAGTAAAAAAGAGAGCTCCCAGGGCTGAATCCCAAGAGTTGCAAATGACCTCTCCTTCCTTGCCGGCTCTCCCCTCAGCAATGTGCTTCAGTCAATCTGCCTGTTCTGTTCCCTACTGTCTCTGGTGAGTGACTCAACAGAGAGTCCTCTCAGCCCCCATCCCACTGGCCTGTACCCCAGTTCTTGTATGCATAAATAAATAAAACTAAAAAAAATGGGGATAGGAGAAATCCCAGATCCACAAAGTAATGGATATTTAGATGCTATAAATGCTACAAAGCATTTCAAAATATATATTAAAAAAATAAAAAATCAGCATTAGCTAGTTACTGTCTTCCTCAAATAAAGCACATCTTTGTCTTTCTTTTTTTTTTTTTTTAAAGATTTATTTATTTATACATACAAGAACTGGGGTGCAGGGCCTCCCTGGTGGCACAGTGGGTTAAGCAACGCACTATGAAGCAAACCGCAGTCACTGCAGCACCAGTTTGATCCCCGCCGCCTGCCGGGGAGGGAACCCACATGGCGTAGCAGACCTCTCCTGCCTCGCCCGCTGCTGCCCTCAGTCTGCTTGTTCTGCTCCCCACTCTGTCTCTGGTGAATCCTCTTACCTCCCTGGACTCTGGCCTGTACTCCAGCTCTTGAATGCGTAAATTAATAAATCTTTAAAAAAAAAAAAAGAAAGAAAGAATTGGGGTGTAGGCCAGAGATTCGGGGGTGAGAAGATTCACCAGAGACAGAGTGGGGAGCAGAACAGGCAGACTGACTGAAACACACTGCTGAGGGGTGCAGCAGGCAAGGCAGGAGTAGTCTGCTGCACCGTGTGGGTAACCTTCCTGGCTGGTGATTGAACTCCTGCTGCAGTGGCTTCAGATAGCTTCATAGTGCTGAGACTTAACTCCTTGCACCACCAGGGAGGCCCAGTCTTTACCTTTCTTACAAGAAATCACTAGCAGGAAACAATTACATTAATAGGAAATCACTTCATAAATAATTTTATTAAAATTTATTCACTATAAAATTGGAAACACCTGTGATTTTAATTGACACTTGAAGGAAATATTAGAAGTATAAGCCTAATAATGGGATCTTTGTATAGTGCTCTGTAAAGTCAATTTTAAAACTGTCCTTAATTTTGACCATTTACCATTGCTCGCCTTCATCAAGATGCAGGATGGAGCGATGATTGTCAAACAAAATCAAGTAGGTTCATGAGGAATACTAGCTTAATCTCCTGCAGTCGTGACTTAGAGCCACCCCACTGTTTCCAAACTCTATCCAGGTTCTAGAGCCATCTCTGATTGCCCCTACTGGAATTAGACAAACAGTGCTAATGAACTGTGTGCCCACATCTGCAATTCTGCCTCAAGCTGTTAGGTTACCACGCTCATTATCTTTTAGATTTTCTGCACACTCTTTTCCAAACCAGGCAGCCCTGCCAACCTGTCAACAGGGCATTACTTTCTACAAATGAAGTTACTTTCTCTCTGCCTAAAAATGCCCACAATCACTTTCTCAGAGACTTAGGAACTGAAGCCAGATTGTACCTTTCACTGCCTTTTTAAAGGAAAAAAAAAGCTACATTATGTTTCTTTGGTTCTTATAGTACTTCAGTGTCCTCTGATATAAACCAGAGAACAAGAAATATCACCATTCTCAGCTGGTAGGGAGGAAAAAAACATGCAGGTGGATGGTGTGAAATTTAAGCAGGCATAGGAAAGAACTAATCCACCTTTGGAATTCACCACTGGAGTTGTGTTTTGACAGCTCTCTGGTAATGTCCTGTTTTGGTTTGCCCACTCCGTGTTAATGCATGTGGCATGTTGTCCCTGAAAGAGCAGGATCCGGAGGTCAGATGTCAGTCTTGTTACTTCTCTGAAATTCAGTTCTGACATCTGACAACTTGGGTAATGATAGCAAACTCGAAGTGCTATGAGAAATAAAGATAAAAAAATATACAGTGAATAAACACAGCTATTGGCTAGCTGTGACCTTGTGACCCATGCCTCAGTTTCTTCATCTGTAAGATGGGGATAATAGCAGTACCCCCTTTTTGAGTTGTGGTGAGCACTGCCAAAGTTGATATGTATAAAGTACTTAAGAGGCCAACAATCCAGTATAACATTATGTACTTAACTTCTGCTATTTCTACTTATCAGGTGATATACAAAGTAGAAGTTGAATTCAAGAATTCAATTGTTTAATTCTGACAATTGTTTAAAAAAACTGCAAAATACAGCAGACACATAAATCACCTTTCGAGAAATATTTTTAATGTTTTTTTTATTTAATTATTGGATTACTTCAAATGTATAAAGTAGTGTCTTACCCCTCCCCCACCCCACCCCCCTTGAGAAACAACCAAAGAACAGTACTGTGTGGGGTGCTTTTGCTTGATATCAAATTAAAATATTGTTTCCAAAATTACTTCTACCTGTCTCTTCCCTAACCTCTTCAGTTGCTTAAATGATTCATCTGTAATGAGTTAAGTGCATCTGTCACAATCTGCACTCCATGTTTTCTTCCACATCCTTGTTAATTTTATTTTATTGCATGGTAAAATTCACTTTCTGTGGTGTGCAGTGCAATCAATTAATCTTGACAAAAGCGCAGATGAGTTTTTTTGATCACACAGCCCTATACATATTCCAGTACCCCCATGCCATGCCTACCACTTTCCTATACATCCCATCCCAAACCCTGACGCATCAGCTACTCTATCTTCTTCACTAGGAGTTTGTCATGAATCAACAATTTTGGGTTTGACTTCTTTCTTTTTGCAAAATGCAGCTAACATCCATGTTGTTTCATGAAGCGATAGTTCATCTTGTCTGGTACATGCCATTATGTGCTGGTTTATGTCACACTATATGTCAGCACATGTACCGCAGTTGTGGCACATGGAGGCACTTTCCAATTTTTAAAACAGTGATGAATATTTGCCTCTGTGTTGTGCAAACACGACTTCTTTCTTTTGGGGTACATCCCTAGGAGTGGGTTCCCTGAACTACATGACAGGCTTTTTTTTTTTTTAAGATTTATATATTTATGCGTACAAGAGCTGGGGTACAGGCCAGAGTCAGAGGACTCACCAGACAGAGTGGGGAGCAGAACTGGCAGACTGACTGAAAAACACACTGCTGAGGGGAGCAGCGGGCACAGCAGGAGAGGTCTGCCGCACCATGTGGGTCCCCTCCCCGGCAGGCGGCAGGGATCAAACTCGTGCTGCAGTGGCTGAGGTTTGCTTCATAGTGCGTTGCTTAACCCATTGCACCACTAGGGAGGCCCTACATGACAGGCTTTTTAAAGATTTATTTTATTGATTTATGCATACAAGAGCTGGGGTACAGGCCAGAGGGGTGGGGTGAGATGATTCACCAGAGACAGAGGAGCAGGACAGACCTACTGAAATACATTGCTGAGGGGAACAGCAGGCAAAACAGGAGAGGCCTGCTACATCATGTGGGTCAGCTCCTTGGCCACCTATGGATGAATCTTGTGCTGCGGTAGCTGCTGATAGCTTCGTAGTGCTGAGACTATACCCCTTGAGCCAACTGGGAGGCCCATGGCAGGCCTGTCTGATGTCATAGTATTTCCCAGAGCAGCTCTAGCATTCTGCATTGTAGCGGCTTTGGATTCCCACCAGCAATGTGCAGATTTCCTGTTGCACCTCATTGTCACCAACACCGCATATTACCAGGTTTTCACATATTAAATATTCAAGTAGGGGGCTCCCTGGTGGAGCAGCAGGTTGAGCAACAGACTGAGCGGGTTTGATCCCTGGCCAAGGAGGGGACACACATGGCACAGAGGACCTCTCTTGCCTTGCCCGCTGCTCCCCCTCAGCAGTGCATTTCGATCTGCCTGTTCTGCTCCCTGCTGTCTCTGGTGAATCCTCTCACCCCGCCCCCTCCCCCACCTCTGGCCAGTACCCCAGTTCTTGTATTCATAAACAAGTAAATCTTTAAAAAAAATAAATATTCAAGTAGGCATACTGGGGTATCTTGTTGAAATCTTGTTAATTTATATTTCCTTACTTTTTCTTGTGCTTGCTTTGTACCTACAATGTTCTTTGGTAAAGTTTATATTCAGATCTTCTACCTATTAAAAATTTTGAAGTTCGTTTTCTGATTATTAAGCTTCATATTTTCTGAATACAAGTCCTTCATCAGATGTGATTTTTAAAATATTTTCTCACAGTTTGTGCTGGTCCATTTTCAGTTTCCACCAATTTATAGTTATTTTAGTTGACCTTTTCTTGTTGTCCAGTGGTATCTACCCCATGAACTTTGTATTCCCTTTTTCTTGTTGTTTGCTTCAACTTCAGATCTCTGGTAATTTTTTTTTTAAAGTTATGAATTTGCAGTTTCCACTAATGTTCAATATAAAGAGAAGAATGATACTCTTTCTAGCTCTTTACCTCTTTCCTTTTCCTTTTCATTGATTAATTTAGCATACAATAACTGGATGTAGGCCAGAGGTGGGGGAGGGGAGTGGGAGCAGGATTCATGAGAGGCAGAGTGTGGAGAACAGGCAGACTGACTGAATTACACTGCTGAGAGCAGCAGGTGACATAGGAGAGGTCTACTGTGCCATATGTGGGTTAGTTCCCTGGCCTCATCAGGCTGTAGTGGTGATAGCACTGAGACTTAATCCCTAGGCTACCAGGGAGGCCCCCTTCCTTTTCAATTTAATGACCGAAATTCTGTTAAAGGGACATGTAATCTACTTAACGAATCCCAATTCTGTACTGTTGTACTCTCAAACAATGTTTAATTTTTACTATTATAAGCAAAGTTGATTGATCTTGGTAGGTAAATCTATCTTTAACTATGTACTTTCTATTTTGTTTTCAGCCTGATTAAAGAGAACAGGCAGACACATCAGGAACAGTTAAGTAGCCATTAAAAGAGGATATAATAAGTGCTCAAGAGAGCATTCCAGGATGTCATCATGGCAGGCAGCCATCATGGATTTATAATGGTGTCTCACATTTGTGTAGAAGTTAATAATATTCTTCACTTATTAAACCTTTTGACCTCAACAATCATTTCCTACTTCCTACCTCTGTGAGAGAAATGAGAAAGTATTTCAGCAAGTTAACCCAGGACCACACAGCTATTAAGTGATGAACCTAGGACCTGACTCAGTCTCTGAAGGAAAAGTCTTCCCAAGAGAGAGTGTGTGTAGCTCTACAATAGGTAAACAGGAGAAGATGGTTTCTGATGAGGAGGCAATGGAAATGGAGACACAGCCGTATAAGTTTATATACATCTATGCAGTCTATAAAGAACATGTGGAGACTGAAAAAGGTTAGGAGACTAATAAACTCTGTCACAGATGGTGTTAAAGGACAGGGTGAGGGGCACCCCAGGACTTCCAAAACTGCCCGCTCTAAATAGCTTCCACCACCCACTGCACCAAGACAAAACATACTCATAAGACCGTCAATGGAGAAGAACTTTAATACAACTAGTGTGCAATAAGACAAGAAAAAGTAAAGAATAGATAGAATAGTTTCCAAATCAAGCACCCAAAGTTATCTATCCCTCATGAGTAAAAGCCCAGCCAAACAGGGGTTGCCCAAAAGCAGGGCCCCAGAGGCCCTAAACCCTTCCACAGACTATGGTACTTCCTGGAGGGAACCCGTAGGAAAGAGGCAGGAGGGGCCAGATAAGTCTGGAAGGAAAAGAGCAAAATCAAAATCAAGGCTGCCATCAGCCTCCCCACAGTTCTCTCACCAACATCTCTGTCCCTTTCAAGTGTCTCCTTCCTTGTCCCCCAAGTCCCTGGTACAGGTCCAAGGCCGAGAAGCAAGCGCTGCTTCTTCGCTTGTGTCTCTGCTCCTGCAGGTCTCCTAGACCTCTTCCCTTCTTTCTCCCAGTCATCTCCAGCTTCCCCTCCCTGCTCAGCTCCTCCCTTCTTAGGGTGGGGCAGGGAACCTGGAACCTCCCCCTTTCTGTGGATATCACACTGATGTTTTCATTTAGCATTGATATCCGCATCAGATTATCGAGGTGATTAGAAGAGTGAGTTTGATTTTAGAGTAGTAAATCCTACAGCCTGAACGTTCCTTGAAGCCCCTGTGTTCCAACTGTTACAGGGCAACCCTAATATAAAATGGGTTTGCCTGGCTGGGTTTTTACCTGCACACTCGAACGGTACTTATAATGCCCCAACTGCAGGCACATACAACAAAGGTTAATAAAGGGTTTTATTTACAAGGGAAGGAGAAATAGTGTAGTGAATAACACAAGGGGAAGGGAGGGATACAGATTTGTAAATATCCTACCAGTTCCTTGGAGCTGGAACCCAAAGGTGCACTGAGAGCTGACTCCCAAGGAAAAAGGACCCCCCAAGGCCCACGTGTCTGCTTTTATATTCAGCCTGGCTGCTCAACTCCACCCTCAGGTCCCAGTGATCCGCTCTTTGATAATGACCTTATGGGATTTGTAGTCCTTGGATCTTGTAGGTCTGGAATGGGGGTTGAAGTCCATAACCTATTTGTATAGTCCATTCAGGAGGGTCTTTCCTCCTAACACTCCCAGCCCAGGAAGGCTGCCAGCTCTCCCTCACCCAACCTGGCATTGCTGTGGAAAGGAAGATGCATTCCAGCCGTCCTGAAAAACAAAGAAAAGCAAAAGATGGGTTTTTCCCCTTCTTCAGTGAAATAAACCTGACCTTCTGGTAGGAGAGTCTGTCTTAATTCAGAAATGGTTTAGCCAAATCACAACAGGAAGCAGCTCTAGTTACACCCTGCTCCTCTTGGTCCTAACTGGTGCACAGAGCCCATGCCTGCAGCCTGCAGCCCTCCTGCAGCCGGGTCTAGCAGGTCACTGGCCCTGGGGACCCAGGAAAAGGTGCTAGGCCTGGCCTTTGGGATCTCTGCTCTCAGCACAGCCTAAAGCATGAATGTTGACCCAAGGAAGAAGCAAAACAAGAACCCTGTCTCCAAATGTACTCAGTTTCTAGTTAACTGGCTGGTAACTACATTTAAAATAAATACCAGTTGGTAATCAAAAACAGGAGGATAAAGGATGAACAATTGTGTAAGCAGGGTAGAGTTACAAGGCCAAAACTAAGTTGGGGGAGAGTGAGAGACAGGCTGCTTTGGAGAAAACATGGTGGGAGGAGGGACCACGAACCAGCAGCTGCGGCCTCGCGGAGCTCATAAAGATTTATATCAGCTTTCACTCGTGCTTGCCGGCCATCATGAAAACAGGTTTTAACAACCAACTGCTTTAATTAAAAAGCATTTATTTCTTTATTAAATAAAAGTGAAGAGCACATGTAAAGGGCAATTTTAAAACTGTCAAACAGAATCAGAATCTAGCACATCCTGGTCCAATCTCTGCCACTCAGGTCTAGGACAGGTTTCCAAATCACACTTCAGTTGGTTGCCAGGACACCCCCCCCCCCGCCTCCCCCCCCCCCCCGTAGTTTGCATTTGCAAGCAACCAAGGCTGCTCCTGCAGGGGAAGAATGTGCAATCCTGGCACCTGGGCCAGAAGAGGTAAGTCTCCTGCCCAACTGTTCCCAGGTTTGTCATCCCTACACTCCCACACCTCCCTAGGTGTGTGCAGTGTCCTTGTAAACACCTTCCTTGCCTGTGCAGTTTTTCAGTGGGAGTGGGGAGGGGGTAGCAGAGCAGGGAAGGAGTAGGAGAGAGCAGACAGGAGAAAGGTTTGAGTCGGGAGCCAGCGATTAAGAGGCCAGCCTCAAAATGGATGTTTTAGATAGACACTTTCTAGTCGAACTTTAAATCCAAAGCTTTATCCCAACTCCCTCTAAACTGAAGGATGCAGGGGCTCCCTGGTGGCGCAGTGGGTTAAGCAATGCACTATGAAGCAAACCGCAGCCACTGCAGCACGAGTTCAATCCCTGCCACCAGCCTGGGAGGGGACCCACATGGCATGGCAGACCTCTCCTGCCTCATGCGCTGCTCTCCTCAGCAGTGTACTTCTGTTGATCTGCCTGTTCTGCTCCCCGCTCTGTCTCTGGTGAGTCCTCTCACCGCCTGGACTCTGGCCTGTACCCCAACTCTTGTATGTATAAATAAATAAATATTTAAAAAAATAAACTGAAGGATGTATGTCTCCCTCCTACTTAGTGTAAACATACTGTAAAATCTTCTGGGGCCCCCAATCCCGGTGTTGCTGGCAGGAAAGCCAAGCCTTCTTCACAGGCTCCATTCTCTATGCAGGAATCTGCTGTCTGAGGTAAAGCCAGAATTTTCACACCCATGATGACCAAGGAGCCAGGAAAAGAAGATTTAACAATGGCTACTCAGGCTTTGCATCTCTGCAGGGCACTCATTAGCACAGAAAAAATTTAATCCTGCATTGCCTTCCTCTGGCATCAGCATTTCTTTAGGTCAGGAAAACGTAGGACTGGAAGCCCTTCCTATCAAGAATAATTACACTCCTAATGCCAATGACTCACTGGTCCTACCTCTATAAACTAAATTCAAACTCACGAGAATTGGAACTCAGGGAGTAAAGTCTGTTCCACTGTTCAAGTCCTCACTTTGGTTATTTAATAAACTTCGTCTGGCTGTCGTTAAGACTTTATTTTCAGTTAGCATTAGTATAAAATTATTTCTTCTTTTTCCTCTAGAAATGGGAATTGATCTTTTTTTTTTTTTTTTAACCTCTCTGCTCAGATCTGATTGGATTCATTCAGAAACTGTGTTTTCAGCAAAGGGACCGGGAAGCCATCTGTGAGTCATTTCAGAAGAAGGGTCACTTAGCACTTCTCACAAGGCGGCCCTGCTCCAGGGAAGCTGGAGAGCTCTTTAAATGGGCGCTAATAAGGCTGCTCAGCATCCACTGTTTCCTAAGGGCCTTGGCTAAATTAATCATGCATGCCATAACCCTGTAAGGTAAAATAACGACTTCTGGTATTTTAAAAGCAATTGCTGATCCACAAAAAGGGCGGTAACATCCCCAGAATCAAGATTAAAACTCCACTCCCTTCCTGTCATCAAAGGCCAGCTTGTTCCAGTCCAAGTGGGGCCTTGGGAGAAGCAGCTGGAGGCACAGACCTGGGAGGCCCCTGGGGGCACTGGGGCAGGGGTGGGAGCAGGTTGGATAGTGGTGCCTGCTGAGGTTTTGTTCTCTAATGACTTAGTCTCACTGTGGGCAGTCAAGATTCAGCCCCAGGACTGAATCCCAGCCAGGCCTTCTGAAGAGAGTCTGGCTTTGCCCAGCCATCTACCCACTGGCATAAGTCTGGGCACACGGAGGTCAGTTGCCCTCTGCGTTTGCCACGGCGCAGATTCCCTGTCACCGCCACAAGCCAGAGAGAAAGCCTGTAACTGCAATGGAATTCAGTGCTTTGAATTGGAGCTGTAGATAAGAGTTTGTTTTATTTTTCTTTTCAAGGTGATTACATATCCTCTGGTGGCTGGGAATGCCTGGGCTGTGAATAGAAGGAAGAGGCTCAGTGAATCCTTTGAAAAGTAGGCAGTGCTGGCCTGACTTTGTGGGGGAGCTGTGGGAGGCCTCCCTCTCTTCATCTGGGGCCTCTCTGAGGAAACGCAAGGGGATCCCAGAAAGCTTCCTGCAGGATAGTTCAATTCTGAAAAGAAAGCAGCACTTCACCTCCCAGTTCTTGGGTGGGGAGTCATGAAACAGGACACACTCAAAACAGTCATTAAGGCCGAACTGAAGTGGGCCTGAAGCTGGGCTGCATTCCTGGAACCCGCTGGGCTGTGTGGGGTTTGCAAGCTCAGCCCACATTCCCTGTAGTCCCCACAGGAAGGGCCTGCTCCATACCATTCAGGACGCCTGAGTATTTTATTGACTAAAAACTGAGGGAGAGAGCTGAAGGGTAAACAAGTTTCAAGTGCTCACTTGTAGAGGTGTTTATGTTTCCTATATGAAATCATTTTATTTATATATATGTATATTTACAACTACAGATTTATTGATTCACCCATTCAATACAATTATTTATTGCTTCACATATTTTGCAGGATTTTATTTGGTGCATAAACATTTCTAATTGGTATGTTGCCTTTGTGGGATGACTCATTTAGCATACAATATCCATTCACTTCTCTGTTCATTTTTTGACTTTTTAATATACTCTAATATACTGTAAGCATGCTTGCTTTATTTTTGTTAAAATGCGTTTAATATATTTTCCCATCATTTTTAGCCTATCTGTAATTGTAACAGGGTGGTCCCCAGGAAAGGGGGAAGTTCCAGAATCCCGGTTCTGCCCAAAGTGGGAGGAGCTGAGCAGGGAAAGAAGATTCTGCAGAGAGGAGGACTGAAGGAAGGGAGGAAAAAGGAAGCAGGATGGAGAGCAGCAAGAACATGTGAAGAAACTGCACTTGCTTTTTGGTCTTGGACTGGTTGGAACAGATGTGGGTGAGAGACCCGTGGGGAGGTTCACAATGGCAGCTTTCATCTTGGTTTTGATTTTGCTCTTTTCCTCCCAGATTTGTCTGACTCTTTCTGACCCTTTTCTATGGGTCTCTACTGAAAGGTCCGCTAGACGTGTGGCAGGCTTTTGGGCCTTGCTTTGGGCCAATCTTATTTGGCTGGACTTTTACCCTCAAGGAGATGGGTAACTTTGGATGCTTGACTTATTAGTAACTATTTTCTTTGTCTTTTCTGAATTGTACCCTAATTGTATTAAAGTTCCTTACCATTAAAGGTCTTCTATGTTTGTCTTAATGTGGTGGATGGCAGAACCCGTTCAGAGAGGGCAAGTTTGGGGGTTCTGGGGTGCCCCTCTCCCTGCCCTGTAACATAGTTACATTTAAGATGAATCTGTTGGGCCTCCCTGGTGGCACAAGGGGTTAAACACAGCACTATGAAGCAATCTGCAGCCACTGAAGTATGAGTTAGATTCCCGACCAGGGAGGTGACCCACATAACGCAGCAGACCTATCCTGTCTCTCCTGCTGCTCCCCTCAAGAGTGTATTTCAGTATCTCTGTCTGTTATGTTCCCCACTGTCTCTGGTGAATCCTCTCACTCCCGTATCTCTGGCCTGAACCCCAGTTCTTATGTGCATAAATAAATCTTTAAAAAATAAAATAAATCTGTTGTAGACACTATACAGTATTAGAATCTTTAATTGATTTGCTTACCCCATTTTCACATACTGTTTAATTTTGACTGGGGGTTTTCTGCCATTAAATTTCATTTTGATTTGTCTATAGGGTTTCTCAGTATATTTAACTGCGTAGTTTCTTTTATTGATTTCTGTAGGTGTTTGACATGCATTACTGATCACAATCTATGGATACACAAAATATCCACTTTACCAGTTCAAATTAAGTATGGAAACTTTATTTCCTTTTCTGTTTCCTGACTTTCCCCTTGTAGGATTGTTAGGGGGAAAGACCTTCCTGAATGGATTACACAAATAGGTTATGGACTTCGACCCCCATTCCAGACCTACAAGATCCAAGGACTACAAATCCCATAAGGTCATTATCAAAGAGCGGATCACTGGGACCTAAGGGTGAAGCTGAACAGCCAGGCTGAGTATAAAAGCAGACACGTAGGCCTTGGGGGGCTCTCTTTTCCTTAAGAGCCAGCTCTCAGCGCGCCGTTGGGTTCCAGCTCCAAGGAACTGGTAGAACATTTACGGATCTGTATCCCTCTCTTCCCCTTGTGTTATTCACTATGCTATTTCTCCTTCCCTTGTAAATAAAACCCTTTATCAACCTTTGTTGTATGTGCCTGCAGTTGGGGCATTAGAAGTGCTGTTCGAGCGCGTGGGTGAGGACCCAGCCAGGCAAACCCATTTTATATTAGGGTTGCCCTGTAACAGTTTGGCGCCCAACGTGGTTGACCATGTTACACCCGTGGAACTCATGTATCATACAGTATCCATTCACTGAGTCTGTTAACTTTTGACTCTTTAGTGTGTGGTAATATACTGTCACTACTCTGGCTTTCTTTTTGTTAAAGTGTGCTTAATATATTAAGACAATAACATTATTGTCTTAAATATTTCCCCTGCATAAAATTTGCAACCACTTAGGTTGTGGGTTATCATTTTTGCATCATTAAACGTAATTTAGTAGATTTGTGGAAAGAAGGAAAGTATATTATGTTTACTCTTATGTCTTTTAGTAAATTCTTTTTTTTTGCTGTTCTTGATGTTTTAAGTTTTATTTTTCTTTAATTTTTTATTTAATTATATTTGACATCATTTGTATGGAATCATTTTATATATATTTTAAAAATTCAAAACACTCCAGTAATTCCACATCCTGAGGGGACAAGAATTACAAAAGTCTCATAGCAACATTTGCATACTTTGAAGACTATTTCAGGGACTTTAATGATGATAAATGAGATAAGGGATAACTCTTATGAACTATGGCATTTCAGCAGCTGAGCACAGAGATGAGAAGCAAGAGCTGGCATTCCAAAATCATACAGTAAAGCTTTACCAACAGATTCTTCTGACAGCTTTTACAACATGGAAACGTCATCTTTCATCTTATTAAGTAACAATAACCCCTGATTCCCAAATAGGTATTCAGTTGGCAAAAGGAGACGGTGGGGGGGGGTGGGGCGCGGGTCTCCTCATCTGGCAAACACTGCAGGCTTACCCACTCCAAGATTCTCTTCGTCCAGGCTGATGAGAGAAAGAGGTGCCTTCTGCCAGTACCTACTCAGGGATCAGCTTTCACAAATGCAGCAGGAGAACAAAGGGCAGCTTCTTCTGCCTGTACCCCATGGGCCCCAAGCAGGGGATCTCCATTCCAATGCCCATCACATGGCCTTGCAGCATAAAAGCTTCTTAATCACTCTGATTTTGAATATCAAATTGAAATGGAAAAGCATGTTTAGTAAGGATGGCGCTGTCCACATTGAAGAGCATGTCTTATGCAAACAGGTTGGACAGGCATACAACCTGGCTGCTCATTGTGTTACAGGGCAAACCTAATATAAAATGGGTTTGCCTGGCTGGGTTTTTACCTGCACACTCGAACGGTACTTATAATGCCCCAACTGCAGGCACATACAACAAAGGTTAATAAAGGGTTTTATTTACAAGGGAAGGAGAAATAGTGTAGTGAATAACACAAGGGGAAGGGAGGGATACAGATTTGTAAATATCCTACCAGTTCCTTGGAGCTGGAACCCAAAGGTGCACTGAGAGCTGACTCCCAAGGAAAAAGGACCCCCCAAGGCCCACGTGTCTGCTTTTATATTCAGCCTGGCACCCTCAGGTCCCAGTGATCCGCTCTTTGATAATGACCTTATGGGATTTGTAGTCCTTGGATCTTGTAGGTCTGGAATGGGGGTCGAAGTCCATAACCTATTTGTGTAATCCATTCAGGAGGGTCTTTCCCCCTAACAACCATGTTGGGCGCCAAACTGTTACAGGGCAAACCTAATATAAAATGGATTTGCTTGACTGGGTTTTTACCCGTACGCTTAAACAGCACTTATAATGCCCCAATTACAAGCACATACAACAAAAATTAATAAAAGGTTTTATTTACAAAAAAAAAAAAAATAGCATAGTAAATAACACAAAAGAAAAAAAAAATACAAATCTGTAAATATTCTACCAGTTCCTTGGAGCTAAAACCCAACGGTGCGCTAAAAGCTAACTCCCAAAAAAAAAAAACCCCAAAACCCACGTGTTTGCTTTTATATTCAGCCTAGCTGCTTAACTCCACCCTCAGGTCCCAGTAATCCACTCTTCAATAATAACCTTATAAAATTTATAGTCCTTAAATCTTATAAATCTAAAATAAAAATAAAAATCCATAACCTATTTATATAATCCATTCAAAAAAATCTTTCCCCCTAACAATTGCACCACCCGCTTAAAATGTGCTGCTGCCTTCCTTCTCACATCTTTCCCTCCCTCCCTCAAAAGTAGATTTAACAAACTGAAGGTATAGCCTGGGCATCAGGGTTTTTCAAAAACCTCCAAGCAATTGCAATCTTGAGATCAACTAGAGTCATTTAATACAAGACTCATAATGCAAGCCTCTCATAATGTAGCCCAGTGTAACATCCTGACCTCCACCCCCACTTCAGCCTCTACATAAACTACAAAGACCAGCTCACTGTGCCCTGAATATACTCATGCTTTCATGCACACACATTGTCTCACTGTGGATACCAAAGAAAGCCAGTTCAACCTCTCCTGTCTGTCACCACCCCTCCCCCCTTCACCATTGGGTCACTCCTTGCCCCTGAATCACAGAACTTATGTGCACAGCTTTATTACATTCCTTACATGACATCAAAGACACCGGCTTAAAGGTCAGCTGCTCCCCCTTGCCAATAGAACATGGACTCTTGTTTCTGCAGTAAGCACAGGATTTGGCAGTTTAAAGGTTTCCAAAAATGAATGAATGAATGCTAATCTAGTTCATTATTGATATTCTACCACTATGAACTCTGCTCTCAAATCAGTCTCCTGGGAGATTTTAAGTCAGTAATTTGTGGAGTGAAAGCTATTTATTTGCTATTCTAAGTAGGGATTATGGACCAGCTTGCTATAAATGTAGAATTTGCATTTTATGGCTACCTTATCAAAAACAATTTACAGGTTCAATGCAATCTCTATTGAAGGTTCAATGGCATTCTTCAAAGAAATAGAACAAACATAAGTGAAAGTTATATAGAATCATGAAAGATCCTGTGTGTCCAAAGCAGTTCTGACAAAAAAGAACAGCAGCTTCACATACCTAGACTTCAAATTATACTACAAAGCTATAGTAATCAAAACAGTATGGTACTGGACTAAAAATAGACACAGAAACAAATGGAATAGAATTAAGAGCCCAGAGATAACCCCACATTTATATGGTTCATTACTTTGTGACAAAGCAGGCAAGAATATACAATAGAGAGAGAAAATTCTTTAACAAATGATTTTGGAGAAATTGGACAGCCATATGTAAAAGAATGAAACTAGACTACTACACTGTACCATACATTAACATTTACTTAAAATGGATTAAAGACTAGGCTGCAAGACCCAAAACCAAAAAAATACATAGAAGAGAAACAGTTAAAACACTCTGGGCTTCCTGGTGAAATAGGGGTTAAAGTTTCAGTGCTATTAAGCTAAACCAGCCACTGTGGCATCAGTTCAATCACTGGCCAGGGAGCTAACCCACATAGCACAGCACACCTCTCCTGTCTTGCCTGCTTATCCCCTCAGCAGTGTATTTCAGTAGATTGACCTGTTCTGCTCCCTACTCTGTTTCTGGTGAATCCTTTCATCCCCCACACTCTGCCTACAACCCAGTTCTTGCATGCATGCATAAATAAAAATAAATCTTAAAAAAAAACCACTCTGAGACACTGGTTTCAGTGATGTCTTTGGAGACTCAACTGCAATGGCAAGGGAAACAAAACCAAAAATAAGTAAATGGGATTAAATCAAACTAAAACTGTCTGTACAATGGAAAAAGCTATCATTAAAAGGAAAAGACACCCTACTGAGTGGGAGGAAATATGTCTATATTATATGTTTGGTAAGAAACTAATAGGCAAGATCTATAAAGAGGGGCTTCCCTGGTGGTGCAATGGGTTAAGCAATGCACTATGAAGCAAACTGCAGCCACTGCAGCACAAGTTCGATTCCTGCTGTCAGTCAGGGAGGGGACCCACATGGCCGGGCAGACCTCTCCTGCCTCCCTTGCTGCTCCCCTCAGCAGTGTTTTTCAGTCGATCGGCCTGTTCTGCTCCCCATTCTATCTCTAGTGGATCCTCTCACCCCTCACAACTCTGGCTTGTACCCTAGTTCTTGTATGCATAAAATAAATATTTTTTTAAAAAAATCTATAAAGTACAACTTCACAAAAAGAAAATGAATGACACCATAAAAAAAAAAAAAGGCCAAAAATGCTAAATAGACACTTCTCCATAGAGGATATCCAGATGAACATGAAAAAATGTTCATCATCACTCATCATCAGGGAAATCAATAACAATGAGATAACACCTCAAACCATGAAAATAGCCCATATCCAAAAAACCCAGAAATCACAGATATTGGTGAAGTTATGGAGAAAAAGGAAAGCTCATACGGTGTTGGTGGCAATGTAGACTGGTCCTGCTCCTCTGGGAACAGTATGAAGGATAATGATTTTGGATTCTCAAAGTACTAAAAATAGATCTGCCACACGATTCAGCAAGCCTACTTCTAGGTAACTACCCAGACTATGCAAAAACACTAATTTAAAGGGATGTCCACTCTTATGTTCACTGCAGCACTGTTTACAATAGCCAGATTTTGGAAATTACCTAAGTATCCAATGACAAATGTGTAGATTAGGAAGATGTGGGATAAACACACAATGGAAGACTTCCAGTTTAAAAAAAAAAAAAATAAAGATGAAATCTTGCCATTTGCAACAATATGAAAGGGACTGAAGGGAATTACACAAATTAAGTCAGAAGGAAAAAGACAAATACTGCATGAGTTCATTCATATGTAGAATGTAAAGAAGGGAAACAAGGAACTGACAAAACTAAGCCAAAACTAATCCTAGAAATGTGGCTTTAGAATCGAGAGTACCAGTGGCAAGCAAGTCAGGGAGACGGCCCAATGCATTATGGGAGAGGATCACAGGTGTTTTGGCAGTGGGTGTCATGTTGTAATATACATCTGGAAGATGTGACACTATGACCCTAGGCCATAAACAGTGTTATCAACCAGCATTACCTCAATAAAAAAAAAATACAATTTTTGAAATGAATTTGCACTTAATGATTCATGTGCACAGCACAGTTTGAGCAATATTTTTTTAACAAGCTCCCAGGTGACTTCTGAATAACTGCCACCAACCTTTGGGACCCACTGTTCTCCACTCCCATTTACTGAATGTAGTGGGCTGTGTGATTGCCTGCTGGTTCCTTCAATTACCCTTTTCCATTCCTGACAAGGCCTGAATTTTGTTTGGGCATATCCCTCCATCTCCAAGCTTGTGACCCCAGAACATTCTATCTCCCTAACAGCAATTAATTTGGGGATGGACTGTGAGCATATAGGAAGGCCTGTTCTGGACATATGGGGAGGGCTTTCTTTCATTGCCATTAAATGAGGCTCTCTCTCTTTTTTTTAAGATTTATCTATGCACACAAGAACTAGGATACAGGCCAGAGGTACAAGTGGTGAGAGGACTGAGTGACAGAGTGGGGGACAGAACAGGCAGACTGACTGAAATACACTGCTGAGGAGAGCAGCGGGCAAGACAGGAGAGGTCTGCCGCACAATGTGGGTCAGTTCCCTGGCTGGGGATTGAAGTCTGCATCCCAGATGGTCCCGGTGCTGAGATGCTGGTGAGGCCAGGGCAGGAGGACACTAGGGAGCTGGTCCATGCAGCCCAGTGCTGCCAGTGACAGACACTGTACACACCACAACTCCACAGCAACTGCTTTGTTTCCCCTTCAGCTGGTTAAGCAGTCTGACTTCACTCAGTGTGCACTTGCACACTGTTAAATGTGATCTGATTTATTTAGAATTCTTAAGATATCCTTATAGGTGAAGTTGGGTACAGCTTTTCCCTGGGATGAAGTTTCTCCAGATAACTGTTAAGCCATGAAGGTTTTGTATCATTTTGAGGTGTATTAAGATACCCTCTCTCAAGCAAGACTCTTTTTCTCAAACTTGCCAGAAGCAGGCATCTTGGCAAGACAAAGCAAAACTCTGGGGGTGTCTCAAAGATGCAGTCCTGTTTCCAGAAATGAAAGCATAGCCCATAAGCCAGAATGAATGTTCCAAGGGCAGGGAGAGTCCTTTCTCCTGCTGGAGAGGGAAGAATGACAGTGCTTTGCTCAAATCCCTACAGTGGGAAAAGCCGCTAGAAGTGCAAGCCTGCCAGACAGCCCTATGCCGCATACACTGTCTTTGACCCAGGAGTGCTGAGAGGAATATGCCCTGGCACCATCAAAAGGGTTAAGAAAGGATCCAGTTCCTTGTTAGCACTGATTTTGGGGGCCAACTCAAAAAGTGGGAACGAAGACAGTCAATCATGCTGCTGAGCTGCTGTAATGACTGAACAAATTTCTTTTTTCTTTTCTGTTAATTATTGAGGTGACATTGGTCTTTAGTGCCATATGATTTAAGGGGCCATTGTATCCTCTCCCCACTTTGCTCCTAATCCCCCCTTCTAGTAGTCTCGATTCTGCAGTCATATATCTAGGATTTACTTTTGGTTTAGTTTCATAAGTTCTTTTGTTTTGTTTCTCTATGTTCCATGAGTGAAAACTCCCAATATTTGTCCTTTTCCTTATGACTTATTTCACTTAGCACACCACTCCCAGTTGTTTCAATTTTTTTTACAGATTTATTTATTTATGCATACAAGAACTGGGGTACAGACCAGAGGTGGGGGTGGTGAGAAAATTCACTAGAGTGGGGAGCAGAACAGACAGAATGAAATACACTGCTGAGGGGAGCAAGGGGAGAGACAGGAGAGGTCTGCCATGCCATGTGGGTCACCTCCCTGGCCAGGGATCAAACTTGTGCTGTAGTGGCTGTGTTTAGCTTCATAGTGCAGTGCTTAACCCCTTGCACCACCAGGGAGGCCCCACCCTCCAGTTTTATCCATGTTGCAAATGGCAAGATTTTGTCCTTTTTTATTGTTGAATAGTATTCCATTGGGCATACATACCACATCTTTTTAATTCACTCATCTATCAAAAATAAAATTCTTGGGCCTCCCTGGTGGCGCAGTGGGTTAAGGAACGCACTATGAAGCAAACCGCAACCACTGCAGCATGAGTTCGATCCCTGCTGCCGGCCAGAGAGGGGACCCACATGTGCAGCAGACCTCTCCTGCTGTGCCCGCTGCTCCCCTCAGCAGTGTACTTCCGTTGATCTGCCTATTCTGCTCCCCGCTCTGTCTGTGGTGAATCCTCTCACCCCCCACACCTCTGGCCTGTACCCCAGTGCTTGTATGCATAAATAAATAAATCTTTAAAAAAAAATAAAATTCTTAAAGCACAGAGCAAGATAGACAACCCAAGAGATGGGCCTGAGTGGGGTCTGTAGAATGGTACTTTCTGTTCTCTTCTGTACTGCTGAATATGCTCGGGAAGGTAGTTCCCCAAATTGTCAGAGAAATGACTCTGAGTTTTAGCAAGTTTTTCCTAATAGTTGCCCTAAAATGTTCTTTTCCCCAGGGCTTGCCAGGTCTTTTTCTTTCTTTTCTTTTTTCTTTTTTTAACACAAAGACAACATCATCATTATACATTCCTACTCTTAGTCTGCTAGAGATACACAAGTGTCCTAAGTCTCTAAATGGTCACAGCAAATCCATCTAACCTCCAGGCATCAGTCCAAGCCTTGGAAGGGAGAGATAAAGAAGCAGGACTATACACGTATGTGGGTGATAGTCTCCAGACCTGAGTCAAGTCAATCTTAACTGTGTGACAAGCCTGACCTTTGCCTACTTTTGAATTTTCAACTTGACAGTGAGGAGGCCTCATAATTTTGCAGATTCTTGCCATGAACCTTCTGTAACCCCCCACACCCCCAACCCCACCCTTTTTACTTTTACATCACGCTTTTGCTTGGTACTTTAATTGCTAGTATTATGTTGTCAGAATGTTTCCCCCTGTAAGCACAGTTCTGGTGAATTACTTCTGTGTTGTGCTGGAAGAAGTGAATGATGCATAATTGAGAGAATTTGTGTTCTAGTTCTGCTACTAAACATCATAGATATTGGAAAAGTCATCATGTCCTTGTACTAGGTTTCACCTATAAACAAAGAACAGCAAGAGGGCTAAATTCCAATGGTTCCTAAACCCAAAGACCAGAAATATAGTTTTTGCTAAGTAGCTCTTTCAGCAGCACAGAGGGCAGTAACTGTGATGGGGATTCAGTAAATGGGGTTCTTGGATTCCCTCTGGGAAAGGTTTCAGCAGAGTTTCCCATTCAGCAGCTCATGGCAAGTTTATTAAGGCACTGCACGGTTATTAAGGAAAAGGACTTTGCATAGATACAGACAAGCAAAAGCTGCATTTTAAAAGAGTAAGTTTATTAAGGAAAGCGAAAAGGGGAAAAGGGACATTTGCATAGGCACAAACAGGCAGTTCTTAAAGGCCAAGAAGCTGCCTTTTGAAAGGGGCAGGATTATTAAGAAAAAGAGACACTTGCATAGAGGCAGGAAGGCAGTTTGGGGGCAAGATCTGCATTTTGCAAGAGCAAAGGATATCCTTATATAGTGTTCTTTGGGGGGACTTATTCCTTTGTGGACCTTCATCTATCGCGGAATCTATCATTTCTCAGGTCTGGTTGGTCTAAACTATATGGTATTTCTTTGCAATGACCAACAATTGTCCATATCTCCACCTTTGTTTCTGTCTTTGACAGCAGATGTCCTATAACCAGTTTAACAACCCATTAAACATTTCCACCCCCATGTCTAGTTTCTGGCTTTGTGAAGCTTCCATTCTAAAGTTTCTACTGTAAGCTTCCTTCATCTGCACTGTGATGAGACAAGCTGTGGAACTATTGGAATTGATAAGTTCTAGATTCTATTAAAACCTATCATTTTTTTCTCTCTCTCTCTCCAAATTCTAAGTTTTTTCCTGCCCCTCTCTCAATTTCATTTAACCAGCTAAGGCAGCTGCACCTTTTATGTGGTCCACATAGCTTCTGCCACTTCCTGTCTCTCCAGGCAATGATCTGGACTTTGCACAGCCTGAGAGAGAGAGGTACTTGGTAATTTTTCAGGTTCTACTCGCTAAATAAGAGAATAAAGTAGAAGCACCCAGAAGTTAGGTTTTGGCATGAATACCTCATTGGGCCAAGACAACAAGTGGGAAGCAAGGCCTCCCTGGTGGTACAGTGGGTTAAGCAATGCACTATGAAACAAACTGCAGCCACTGTAGCACAAGTTCGATCCCTGCCACTGGCCCTGGCCAGGGAGGTGACCCACATGGTGCAGCAGACCTCTCCTGCTGCACCTACTGCTACTCTCAGCAGTGTTTTTTTTTTCTTTCTCAGCAGTGTTTTTCAGTAGATCTTCATGTTCTGCTTCCCACTCTGTCTCTGGTAAATCCTCTCACCTCCTGCACCTCTGGCCTGTACCCCAGCTCTGGTATGGATAGATAAATAAATCTTTTTTTAAAAAAAATGGGAAGTAGGTGAGGCAAAATCCCACATCCCTCAGGTACCACATGGCAAGTATTCACACACGTAGGCCAGTTTCTGGGGGTGCAGACAACTGGGGAGTTCTGCCCAGAGCTGCACCCTCTCACTACACTCTCTACTCACTAACAACTGACTCAGCTTCCTACCTGTGACTAAGAATGACAAACTCCTACTTGCACTGCTGAGAACCTGGGGTGTTGGGGGAACATAGACATTTTGGAGGTGTCATGTTGGTGCTACCATGACAGAGGTCAAGTGGTTTCTTAAACCCCTGTTCCTGGTAAAAGCACATAATACAGTTTAAGGAACAAGAATTTTAAAAATAAGCTGCAAGAGAGATGGGAGGCAGTTGGTTATGCATTTCTTTAAAAAGAGGGAAAACCAGGATGGCTTAGGGGGAAAAAATAAGTAAAGAATTAAAAAAGAAAAATTGTTAACAGTATACATAAAAAGACAACATAAAAGAGGATTGGTTTATATAGAAGGTAAATATTTTGAAGGAGATTGTATGTGATACGATACTTAAAATAACTACTCTTTTGTATGTTTTTACTCTAGGAGGTCTCTCATTTAAAACAGAAGTGTTCAAGTATGATTTATCAGTATTATGACTGCTGAAAGAATACATTAAAATCCTGATAACATTTTACTTATATTTAGCCTTATGTCACCAGAAAGAATGATTGAGACACGTCCAGTGTTACATAGTTATCTGTCTAAACCTGTTACAAAAGAACTTAAAAATAAAATGATTAAAAATAAATAAATAAAATAAAATAAAATAAAATGATAACATTGGTCAAGCAGTTGGTATCAAGAACTAAAGGAAAATGTCCAGTCAAAAAGTTAACAGTGGCATAGCTTAAATATTTGGGAAAGCTGATGACTTAAAATCGTAGGACAATCCATCAACTCACTATACATCCTTAGAAAATTTTCCTAAATTCCCTTGCCTCCCTGTCTTTGTAAATAAGATACGGCAACACTGTTTCGTGCCCCTAAGGTGAGAGAATGAACAATGTAAATGACCATAATTCTAAAATGTAACCTTGAGCATAGTGAGTGGAAATGTCACCTGTTTAAGAAACAACGGAATGGAGTATTTTTGAGAAAAAAGAAAGACTTCTGAAAGGTAGTTGAAACAGGAGAAACAATTCAGTAGAGAGAGACAAAATGGCTGCCCAGTTTTTGGTTCTACGCCCTCTTTTTAACAAAGAGATAAGGCAATCATGTTTCATAGTGTTCATCAAGAATCCATTTGGGAGGGTTTCTCTACACATTATAAATAAGGTGCAGAGTTCAGTGAGTTAAAGAAGGCATATTGCCTTTACAGAGTAGTTACTCACAGAAATATTTCCTACCTGTTTCAAGGTGGCAGGTGTGTGGGAACAGATGGCATTGAGAACAGGGACACAGTTAGGCTGCAGAAAGACTGCCAGGAGTAGGTTTGAGGTTAATGCTTTAAGAATGATGACATTTTTTTTTCCCTTTTACTCAACTGTACACAGGGAACAGGGGCTATGACAGAGGCATGTCCTAGAGATTTAGTTTATGTGTTTTCCCCTTTTCTGTTCTTTAGTGAGAGATGTGCCAGAGACTGCAAAATTCTGGCTGGCTCAGAAAACCAGCTTGGCAGCGATGCAGCAGATCCCCCGAGGATGGAAGTGTGGAATGAGCTGTCCTCACGAATCTATAAAGAAGAAAGGAAGGAGGGAGAGGGAAAGAATGAGAAGAAAGGGAGGGCAGAGTCTCTTCCTGGTGGGGCTGGGGATAGGGCACGTTCACTCTTGGGGGCAGGAGGGTAGTTCGGGTGGCAGAAGGCTGATGGGTGTCAGTACCTTTTTGAGCCACTCCTACCAGCCTGCGTTTGTGTGCAGGACCAGAGGCCCAGCTCAGTAAGAGCGTTCACAGCCTGAGAAGCTGGGCCTGAGAAGGTGTGCTGGATACAGGAGACCAAGTGTCAGCAGAGGCTCGTCCTCTTCCAAGAGGCACTATCAAGCCCAGCTGCTTCTCCTGCACGGCAGCATCCCAGCACAGTGCCAGTCTCCAGCTCTACCCCCACGGCCCCTGTGGGGCTTGCTTCACTGGGGAGATTCACTGGTCCCAAGACACCCAGGCCATGAACGTGGCACTTTGTTCCCAAAGGGTTTGATTGCTGAGGCTGGCACTCCCCGACTCATCTGTGAGTCACAGAGACCAGCGAGGAGCTTTGCCAGTCCTATGCCTCGCCTCCAGGGACTGGGCAGCTCTCCACACCATGACGACCCCAGAACAGGGACGGCATCGCCTGACACACCAGGAGCTGCTGCTCCATGCTGGAGTCCCAGTCTGGCTTCTCCCTGAGCCCCTCAATCTACCGCAGTGCCAGGCAAAGAAACTGGGGAGCAGCTGCCTGCAAGAGGAGAAGTGCTTCCATGCTTCCCCTTTGCTCACCTGAGCAGGAGATGGTGGCTGCGGAGGCTTGGGCTGCCTCACCAGGATCGCCCTAGGGGCTGCCTGTGGGCACAGGAACCCCGAAGCTCAAGTGGAACCAGGATGTGATATTGTAGAGAGATCCTGCCAAGCTCATCACCCTTTTCACAGAATAGTGTGGGCCCTTATTCCCCACCCTTTCACCCAACAGCTAGAGGTTCCTAAACAGAAATGAGAGAAAGAGATTGGCTTAGAATTCAGAAACCTTTTCATAACTGATTTTCAAAAGGCTGCTGGCTAATGAGACTGACAGTGACAAGAGAGTAATGGAATCCGACCAAGATGTGCTCAAGGAAAAGCGTTTCCTTTTCTATTCATTGGTTTGTTTTGTTCTGTTTGGAAGTAGTCACTGGAAAGTGAAAACCTCTTCATGTTTATGCCGCACTGAGTTGGGCCTGCTCAGAAAACAATTCTGCATCATAACCAGCAAGGGGCCTATGAGAGCGTCCAGATCCTTTCCCACCCTGAGATGCCAGCTTTGGATGTAGCAGGGGACGCTTCTGAAGAAGGGCTGTGCCCAGGACAAGGTTAGGCTGTGTGTGGGCACATCGGAGGGCAGAGGGATTAGTCAGTCCTGAGCTCCTCGGCTTATGTCTGAGTCCCCAGGGAAGGTGAGAGGAAGTGCTGAAGGAAAAACCCGATGAGACACTTGTATTAAAAGTGGGTAAGACAGGCCTCCCTGGTGGCGCAGTAGGTTAAGCAACACACTATGAAGCAAATAGCAGCCACTGCAGCACGAGTTCGATCCCTGCTGCCAGCCAGGAAGGGGACCCACATGGCGCAGCAGACCTCTCCTGCCTTGCTTGCTGCTCCCCTCAGCAGTGTACTTCAGTTGATTTGCCTATTCTGCTCCCCACTTTGTCTCTGGTGACTCTTCTCACCACCTATGACTCTGACCTGTGCCCCAGCTCTTGTGTGCATAAATAAGGAAATCTTTTAAAAAAAAAAATTGGGTAAGACACGGGAGTTAAGGCATTGCTCTACAGGCACATTTATGTCTGGGCGAACTGCACTGGGGGCAAACACTGAGCTTACCCACCACTGCCTCCAGGGCTGTGTGGTCCGCTACATCCAGACCATAGGTGATGATTCACACAGAACTGAAAATGTAGTTCTTATATCACACCAGCCACGTGTCAAGTGTGACAAACTCAGTAATCCCCTGTGCTAGGGGCCACTAGACTGAGTACTGAGCACAGAACGTTTCCATCTTCACAAACAATGCTCTTAGGCAGCTCTGTTTCAAAGAAAAAGCTATTTGTTCCAATGATGGAAGAGAAACCAGCCAAGCTGAACTTCTGAGATATTATGTGGTATGTGCAACATTAGACATTCCAACATCATGAGCAAGGACAAGGTTAAAATGACATGACAGAAAGGGGACAAGAAGCAGCTTGTGACTGCAGGGGACACCATGATCCCTGAGCTCAAAACATTTCATGCGATCTGAGTTCTGCTTTGGGAACTTGGGGACTTCTCTGGAGGAGGCTTTGGGGTCAAGGGACAGCCCAGTCACATGGCAGAGGCACTGAGCCTCAGGAAGTGACTAGGGGCCTTGCAGAGGTGACGGTGGTCCCCAGGGAAGGTGACAGTGCATGATGGGGCAGGGCTTCCACTCTGACATCACTCCCTTCTGAGAACTCTCCGAAACAGACACTTAGACTGATAAGAACCTGCAGTGTCAGAATGAGCATGTCCTCGTTCCAGGATCAGGAGAGCGGAAGCAGGAGAGGGGTCTGTTAGATACCTGACACTGTGTAACTGCTCTAGAGCTTAGTGGCCTAGCACAAGTACTTACTATTTCTCACAATTTCTCAGAGCAGCTGGGATCAAACTGGTAGGGCGGTTCTGGCTCAGCCTCATGCGGTTGCAGTCGGGACGTCCGCTGTGTTGCGGGCACCGGAAGGTTTGACAGGGCGGGAGGACCCACTGGCAAGGTGGCTAATTGGTGCTGGCTGTTGGCAGGAGGCCTTAGTGATTTCCACATCTGAGTGTTTCACACCTCTCTGGCTGGCTTCCCCCAGAACAAGGGAATCCAGCGACCAGAGCAGAATGGTTCAAAGGTGTTTCGACCCAGCCTTGGAAGTCATAAATCCCTACTCCTGTGGGATTATATAATCACACAGACCATCCCCGATTCAGATTGAGGGTACTATTCAAGGGCGTGAGCGCTAAAGGCCAAACTCACCGTCGCCTTGAGGTAAGGCTTGCTCCCAGGAGGGCTCACAGAGTCAGAGGGTATTTTGTCAGAAATGGGATCAGCTCACACACTGCAAGTGAGTAAAACCCAACTGTAATTGTCTCAAGAAAAAAAAAAGATGAAGGGGCCTCCCCGGTGGCGCAGTGGGTTAAGCAACACACTATGAAGCAAACCGCAGCCACTGCAGCACGAGTTCGATCCCTGCTGCCGGCCAGGGA
>JAGFMF010011796.1:10884789-10952008 GCA_019455555.1 Galemys pyrenaicus
CCGCTCTCTGTGGTGAATCCTCTCACCACCCCCACACCTCTGGCCTGTACCCCAGTGCTTGTACGCATAAATAAATAAATCTTTAAAAAAAAAAAAAGATGAAGAAAAGAGAATGAGCCTACTAGCACACAGAACCGACATGTCTTCTATGGCTCCATAAGCTGCTTAAGTGCTGTCCCTGGAGTCCTGTCATTCCCAGATCATGCTTCCTCGTGCGGAAGCAAGATGGACCCCCGTGGCTGCTGGCTCTGCCTCCTTTTTGTTAACAGGAACCAAAACCCCAGCGGGACTTTCATTGGCCGCAATATTGATCTCCGAAGCAATCCCTGTGAGCCCTTGTCCAATATGATGCTCTGATTGGTTAGGCGGAAGTCACATGCCCGTCCCTGGAGAGCTGTTACTAAAAGTGAGTGGTGCTGGCGAAACCCACCCCCGTCCAATGCAGAAGCCCATCCACGCCTGTGTGGTTTCGTCGTTACATCCCATACACTCGGCCCTTTATGATGCATAGTCATGCCAAAATTTCAGCCCAGAAACACATCCTTATTTTCTGTCACCCTATTTTGCAGAGCCAGGGGCGGACTTACTCTGAGATAAGCTTTGCACAGCCCAAGCCAGAGACTTCCTCTGGGTGACAGCATCTGAGAGCTCCACTTCCGCAGGATCCTCCACGGAGTCAAGGGTCTGGTTTATGTTGGTCACAGCGCAACACTTCCAGAGGCCGCTGCTATGTCTCTTTGCCAGGAGGTGGAAAGAGAGTAACTTTCCAGCAAGACCTTAAAGAAGTGTGATTAAAATAACTACTAAAGAAAAAATATGACCTTATGTATGTATGGAATAATAAATACAGTAACAACTCTCTCATCTAGACCCGGAGGGCCTGATTTACGATATAATCAACCCTTCAAAACACACTATTCCTGGGTGGGGAAAGTCTTCTGCAAATCACATAAAGCATTCACATAGTTGTACTTCTAACTGCTCATTTGACGATTTGTTGATTCTAATTGAACATATCAACATATAACTATGGACATGTTTGATTTTTCTAGTTCCCAGTTCCCAGTAGATAAGAAATAAACTGAACACAGGTGTGGCAGGGAGCTTTGGAGACGGTCCCTGTGCCGCTGGCAAAGAAAATGCCTGGTGGTTTGCATGGCTGAGACAGAGGTGGTGTCTTGGTTTGCTACTGTTTACTTAGCCTGGTGGCAGCGAAGGCCCTGCCCTGAGCTCTTTAGGTGTCTCCTCCGACCCTGCCAATAAATAACCCTCAAAGGTCAGGGCTATCATTTTCTTCATTTTATATATAGATGGAAAAACTGATGCTTGAGGGGGAAGCAAGAGTTTCATGTTTGCTAACAAAACAGGCCTAGTAGATAGCATTTAGAAACTCCTTCACAAATGGACATCTTGGAGCTTAAAGGGATAGGTGGGAAGTTCCCTTAAGAGAGCAATCTTATTCCAGGCACAATATGTGCTTTTGGGGTGCCTTCTGGATCTGAGATTCTGTGTTCTTGGAGGCCTGGACCTCTTAGTAAAAATCCTCATGGAACTTTTACGCGACTCAGAGGTTATCCATTTGAACTGCCAAGATCCTTAATAGATGCTATAGGAGCCATGGACCAGTAGAGAAGTCTGGGCCAGCAGTTGACCATACAGTTCATAAGATGACAGAACCATGGTGTTTCCGTGGTGTGTTTGATGCCTACATCTGCGTAACTTCAGTAACCTGGCATCCTGGCTGGAAGGACATAAGATCTACCCCTACTTGGGTTATCTACTTTTCCAGCTTCCCCCAGCCCCTGATTCAAGATTACGTGGACACGTTCAATGAATTCTTTCCTTGAAGAAAGTTCTGGTCTTTGGACTTGCGGTCAAACGCAGGAATTACTGAGGCTCCTGCCTTCATTAGCTCTGATGTTCTTGGTTCAGCTGGTTGATAGAAGAAGCCTTAGACTTGACTGTTATCTTAGCCTTGACAAGCAAAAAAATGGGGGAGAAATCCATTGCTTCTCTCACAGTGGGGCAAATAGAGGTCCTTCTAGATTCTTCTTAGCAGGGTAGATATGCTATCAGGAAGGATAAATGTTTGTCAGTACTATCAGGAGTCATTCAGCTTAAGTGGTTTTCATTGGTAGGGTGTGTGTGTGTGTGTATGTGTGTGTGTGTTAATCCTTTCATATTTTCACAGCCTAATGTGCCCTTACCTTCACCTTCAGGTATGAAATGAAGCTGAAATCATCCAGGTCTCTGACACCAGTATCTCCAAAGAGCTCAGAAATTTTATGATTCCCTGGAAGTTGAACCTGTGATGTGAAATGCTGCAGTTTTTGACCCTTGGCAATTCTACTGTGCCGTTGTTCTTTCTGTCCTGGAACTGACCCTTGCATCCGTCCAACAAACACTGTGCTGAGCAAGGAAGAGGCCTCAACGAAGAAAACTCAGATATCAAAAGTGACCTTTGAAAAATCAAATTGATTCCTGGGTTCAAATCCTTTGCAGGAGCTGAGGCACAATGTACTCTTTCAAAGATATTTCTTTTATTTTTAGGCTTTATAATGTATAAAGATCAAATATACACCCATGAGGGTGTGATGGTGGCTTATACTAGATAGAATCTGTGAAGGAGAGGACATCAACCTTGTATCTCTGCCAGGGATTCCCCAGCCCCAGACATCCCCGTCCTTAGGACCTCCTTACCCCACAGGGAAAAACAGAGCTATGTAATAAATTAATTCAAAGGGAAAGAATTAGGATGTGTAATAATATTTTATGCTACCCAGAAGGTACATTTTAAAGGACAACCTCTAAAAAGGGGGCATGCTGGAGAAATGTTTAGGGGGGAGGGGAAGGAAAGAGGCATCAAATCAAAGAATTGGAAGTTTTCTATATTTTCTTTTTTAAAGATTATTTATTTATGCACACAAGAGCTGAGACACGGGCCAGAGGTGCAGGGGGTGAGAGGATTCACCATAGACAGAGTGGGAAGAAGAACAGGCAGATGGACTGAAACACACTGCTGAGGGGAGCAGCAGGCGAGGCAGGAGAGGTCTGCTGCGCCATGTAGAGCCTCTCCCTGGCCAGTGGTGGGGATCGATCTCCTGTTGCAGTGGCTGCGGTTTGCTTCATAGTGCGCTGCTTGACCCATGCGCCACCAGGGAGGCCTAATTTCTGTATTTTCACTCATAAGAATCATCTGACTGCAAAACCTGTTTTTATCCCAGCCTGACTCCCACCAGGTGAGGGACTGGTTGGTTCTAGAACCACTGAGCTTGGGCATCCCTCAAGTCCAGAAATTAACCTACGTCAAAAGTTGCAGGTGCCCGGAGTTGTGGACAGTTGTGCTTAAGGGAAGACAGATTCGTGTTTGATTCTGTGCTGTCACTTGACAAGTACCTTGAGCCAATCATGTCATCTCTCTAGTCCCACGTGTAAAATAGATCAATTATCCTGCATTTGCGGGACTACTTGGGGCTTGGAGATCATGTAAGGTCCGGCACACAGAGGACCCTAAGATTCAAGGCTAAACCCTCGGTTCGTGGTGGTTCCTCCTAGAAGCTGAGTAACATTTTTACAAGTCATTTGCCTTTGTCTCATACCAAGTGGTATTCAGTCTTTAAAAAAATGATTTGACTGCTTTTAAATGTATGTAAAAATATAGAAAGTAATACAATAACTCTCCTTGTACCTGTTACTTGTTGCTATAAGGGTCAGCTTATTAACCTACCTGTTTCTAATTCTGTTCATTTTTTTAAGTGTTAAGAAATGCAACAATCCCTATGATTTTTTTTTTAATCTTCTGAGAGTTGGTACTGTCTTTTGGGGTGATGGGGGAAAATACAATTAGAAAAATGCAATGTATGGGGGCCTCCCTGGTGGACTATGAAGCAAACCGCAGCCACTGCAATAGGAGTTCGATCCCCACCACCGGCCAGGGAGGGGCTCCACATGGTGTGGCAGACCTCTCCTGCCTCATCCGCGGCTCCCCTCAGCAGTGTGTTTCAGTCCATCTGCCTGTTCTGCTCCCCATTCTGTCTCTGGTGAATCCTCTCACCACCCTGGACTCTGGCCTGCACCCCAGCTCTTGTATGTATAAATAAATAAATCTTTTTAAAAAAATGCAACATAATTGATTACATTAAAAAAATGCAATGTAAGTCAGCACTCTGAGGACAGATAACTCTGCTGTCCTCAGGATGGTGTCCTGAGGATGTGACTTCCTGGACTGTACAGATCCCTCATGGTGACCTGACCTCAGTCCACAAGATAGTCCCACCAACAAACCCACTCTCTGGACCCCGGTGACGCTGCTGGTGCACTGGGGAGTGACCTTCAGCTAAGACAGAAGTGCTACCAAAAGGCACGGGAGACCTGCCAGTTGGGGCATGGAAAGCACGGTGTAAGTAGAAGCACATGTTGTGGATTCACCTCCAGCCAGCCCTCTGGCCGGGGTGTACAGAAATCACCGTGCCCGAGCAGACTGAGGAGCGAAATGCCAATGAGGCTGCCACCCAGTGAGGCTGTGGGTGGAAAGTCTGCTGTGGATGGTGCAAAGGACACATATGGCTTCTTCCTCCCAACAGACCAGAGATGTCAGCATTCTGACAGGGTGACGTGTGGTCCTCGTCTTGGTTTCCAAGGGTCCTAGTTCTTGAATGAGCATCTGGTGTAACTAGCACCCTACTAAGAACTCTCAGCTCCATGTTTATTTATTCCTAAGGTAATCATTGAGAGCAGCAGAGCAGTTAACCATGAGGCAGAGCAGCCTGATAAAGAATGATCCTGGCCGAGCCTCCCCGGTGGTGCAAGGGGTTAAGCACTGCGCTTTGAAACCAACCGCTGCAGCCACTGCAGCACAAGTTCAATTCCCGGCCAGGGAGGGGACTCACCTGGCACAGCAGACCTCTCCTGCCTTGCCCGCTGCTCCCCTCAGCAGTGTGTTTCAGTTGAGCTGCTGTTCTGTTCCCCACTCTGTCTCTGGTGAATCTTCTCACCCCCCACACCTCTGGCCTGTACCCCAGTTCTTGTGTGCACAAAAAAAAAAAAAGACTCTGGCCAAAACGAACACAACAGAAAAAGGATGAGGCCCAGTGTAGGTCAGAAGTCAGCTCTGCTGGCTGCTCAGAGCAGAGACCAGAGGTCATGTCACCAGGTTATTGCTGCACGAATCCAGAGGTGGCATAAGGATGTGTGGGAGGGTGCTGGTGCCCAGTGATACTGTGGGGCAACTGAGCGGCTGGGCTCTTGGCAGGGACAGTGGTATTTGGTCCTGCCCTTTGGTTCTTGCCCTGCTCACCTCGGGAATCCCTGGAACTTGAAAGGGAATGTCACAAGCAGGTCCCTAAGACCCCAGGAGGGCTGCAGAGCACGTGATCCCACCCCACACTCAAACCTTCCTTGCCTTCCAGTGGGGGCGGTTCTCCCACAGTGAAGGATGGTTTGTATGAAACTCCCCAGAGGGCCTCCCTGGTGGCGCAGTGGGTTAAGCAGCACACTATGAAGCAAACCGCAGCCACTGCAGCACGAGTTCGATCCCTGCTGCCGGCCAGGGAGGGGGACCCACATGGCGCGGCAGACCTCTCCTGCTGTGCCCGCTGCTCCCCTCAGCAGTGTACTTCCATTGATCTGCCTGTGCTGCTCCCCACTCTGTCTCTGGTGAACCCTCTCACCGCCCTGGACTCTGACCTGTACCCCAGTGCTTGTGTGCATAAATAAATAAATCTTAAAAAAAAAAAAAAAGAAACTCCCCAGAGCACGAGTCACCCCAGAGCAGGTGTCCACTGGGCCTCTTGCACCACCCTCCCTGGAAGCTGATAATCCCCCAAACAATGTATCATGACCTCAAAGGGGTGAGACACTTCTCTGGTTGAAAAAGAGGAAGGTGGGAGGGAAGTCATTGTTGGTTCCTTCACACATTTTTTCTGGTACAAGCCTGCACTGAACTCTCATGGGTGTATGTTTGATGTTATACATTGTAAAGTCTAAAAAGAAAATATCTTTGAAAGAGACACATCTCTGGAACTAGACCTGGACTCTGTCTTATTACTTTTCAATCTCACGAAGTAGGTGACACACCTGGAATGCCTCAGAGGACAGAGAGGTCAAAAAGGTGTCACTTTATACTTAAAGGACCACAAGCTATAATCGCAGTTATGAGCAGGGAGGGGGCCACAGGGAGGAGAGGAAAAAGAGGTGGGTGTGGAGAAAGTTAGTCACAAGTTAAAGAGTCCCAGCTCTCAATTTGTGTTAGTTTAACCGCAAAAATTCTTCTCCTTTTAGGATGATCTGCCTTCCTTGGGATAAGCTTTTCATTCACTCTGAGGTGAAGAGGAGCAAAAACTTGGCTGAAAAAGAGTTCCTCACTACATTGTGGAAAAGTCAGAGGGCAGATCCCTTAGTCCTTGCCATGGCTTGCCCAGACAATCTTTATGTCTTGATTACAGACTGTTCACCTTTGCACTTAGTATAATGACGCACGACTGTCTTTTACCCCTTCCATTTGAAAGTTGCTTTATTCATTATAAATCATCTCATTACGAGACCTACTATTCCCCCACATGAAGAAAAACTTTGGGCAGAATGGGGAATGGATGTATCCATTGAGTTCTATGCCTCAGGTAGCAACCCCAAGAACCAAACATAACCCTCTCCCAAACCCTGCCTATGGAAGCGGACATCACCATATCAAAGAATGGAGTAACTCTCCACCTGAGGTATCTAGCAAGTACCTATAGGCTCTGGCTGCCCTGGGCTTCTGCAGAAAGAAGCCAGCAGCTTCTGGACCAGCTTCTGGAATCTGTGGGTGGAGATGAGCGGCCAGGTGAAGTCTCATGACATGGAAGGCAGGTGGGCTAAAGAGGTGAGCTCTGCTTCAACAGCCTGACTTGAACCTAATTCTGCTGGAAGGGACACATGGAAGAGCTATAGGTCGAGACACTTGAAAGAGATGCATGGGTGAAAGACTGTGGGGAGGCTGACAATGACAGCCGTTATCCTGATGTGGTTTCTCCTTTTGTCCCAGCTTTCTGGTACCTATGCCAGGACCCCTCCCCTATGCTTTGCTGCTGGAAGGTGGCTTAGACTTGAGGCAGGCTTTCAGGCCCTGAAAGTCCTGCTTTTGGTCAACTCTGTTTGGCTTTTGGTGAACTGTGTTATCACAAGAGGACTGGTAATTTGGTGTGTTTCACCGGGAAACTATTATCCTTTCTTCTCTCTCTATGCACACTAATTCTATAAAACTCTCACACTAAGAGTTTGCTACCTTTGTCTTTATGCAGCAAATTTCAGGACCTCCACTTTAGAACAAGTGTTTGTTTGGGTCCCTAGCTTGGTTGCGCTATGACGTTATGATGCCCTGAACTGATTAACATCCACCCTGGCTCCTCTAATGCCATGTGGTCTCGGGGTTAGGGTGGAGCCATAGTCACGGGGTCACCCTTTCCACAGGGCTGGACTCCAGAGTCTCACCTTCATGCCCTTAGCAGGAAAAGCTGAGTGACTGCATAGGTTCTTGTCAGGCACTCATTGGAACAAGTGACATTAAGGCTCTAGGCCAGGCTTGGCAAAAAGAACCTTTCTAAGGAGCAGCATTCTTACCTAGAAGACTTTTCCTTCAGAAACAATCTCAGTGGATCCTATGGATGGGAATCACACTAGCACCCCTCATTCCACATGCTAGGGTGGGCTTGTTTCTCTCTCCTTCTCCTTGGAGCAACTTAAGCTATTGTATGAACATCCTTATTTCCTGGACAGAAAATCTAATGGAGCAGATAGATGTTTAATAACCTGTAAGGAAATGTATTGATAAATCATAAAGGTGATAGAATTCTAACATTACCTCTTTTAAAATCCTGTACATTTCTTAAACACAAATATGTGGTTCATTTTTCTTTGAGAGGTATTACATAGAAGGTCTGGAAAATATATGTCATGAAAAGGAGGGGGCATCTTGAATGCAGGTCAGTTTTGGTCCTGACATCTTAGAGATCATGTAATTCAAACAAACTTTGATATCTGTTGTCACCCCTAATAGGACATTGCATTTTCTCCCCATCTTAAAGAGATTACCTGTTCAGACACCCTCTTCAAGAGAGTTGAGATTTTGTACAGCTCTTCCCTTTTCTAATTAACATTTGAACAATTCTACTTGTAGAGCCTGAGGCTGATTTAAAGAAAAAAAAAAAAAAGAGAAAGAAACCCTTGGCAAATTCAGAAAAGTTCCCCTGAACCTGGTCCACGTGTTCTGCCCCACACAGGCTAACCCAGCCCCGCCACATTCTTGGAGAGTCACAAGTTCACGAGGTCCCTGGGCCACTGAGACCAACCAGGCTATCGGGAATTAGCTCCCTGGAGGCAGAATGTCAGGGAGCTGACAATGAGGCTGTCCAGCTTCTGCCTTTGTCTCCAGACCTGGGGTACATGCCTGGGATGACTGAGAATTGCTCTGTCAGAGTGCCCACAGACAACCCTCCTGTGGAGGCAAGGCCTGTTAGACTTGTCCTTGACGCTACACTTTAAAACCGAGGCAATACTACATGTCCTTTCACAGAATTTGGGAAGGCGACTATTTTGTCAGCAACCAGCCACACAGCAGGCAGGGGGACGGGCGGGCCGGGAGCCCCAATGAACGTGTATGATTTCTCTTTGGGCTCTCAGGCATTGTCTTGTGGGCTCTTCCTCTCTAGCCATCGCTTGTCCTCTGGTAGACCTTCCGCTGTAGCCTAATTTCCTCGCTGAGTGACGCTGCCCTTATAGCCTCAGCCTCTAGGCGCAGAGGTGCACGCTTGCACATGCGCACAGCATACTCCAGGTGTCCATCATCAGGTCCACACCCCCCAAGTGCCTTCTGCATTCAGGTGATAGCCACAGAAGCTAGCGGCATGGAAGCCTGACCATTTCACTTAACCTACAGCGACCTAGTGAAGATTTAAACCTCAAAAGGTAGCCTAGGGTTTAAGTCTCAACACTACCACTGCGATGGCTTCAGTTTATTTTATTTTTTTTAAAGATTTATTTATTTATGCATACAAGCACTGGGGTACAGGCCAGAGGCGTGGGGGGTGAGAGGATTCACCACAGACAGAGCTGGGAGCAGAACAGGCAGATCAACGGAAGTACACCGCTGAGGGGAGCAGCGGGCACAGCAGGAGAGGTCTGCTGCGCCATGTGGGTCCCCTCCCTGGCCGGCAGCAGGGATCGAACTCATGCTGTAGTGGCTGTGGTTTGCCCCATAGTGCGCCGCTTAACCCACTGCACCACCAGGGAGGCCCTCAGTTTATTTTTTTAAAGACTTATTTATGCATACAAGAAGTGGGGTACAGGCCAGAGGTGGGGGGTGCCAGTGAGAGGATTCACCAGAGACAGAGTGGGGAACAGAACAGGCAGATCAACAGAAATACACTGCTGAGGGCAGCAGCAGGCAAGGCAGGAGAGGTCTGCCGGTATGGCTTAAGTTTAATCCCCGGCCAGGGAGCTGACCCACATGGCGCAGCAGACCTCTCCTGTCTTGCACACTGCTCCCCTCAGCAGTGTATTTCAGTGTGTCTGCCTGTTTTGCTCCCTATTCTGTCTCTGGTGAATTCTCTCACCAACCACCACCCACACTTCTGGCCTACACCCCAGTTCTTCTACACAATAAAAAAAATTAAAAATAAGCCTCAAAAGCCACCCCCTTGCATGACGCTTACATAGCATGAAAGCTATATAAGAGACTGAGTAACAGACTTCGCTAACACTTAAGAAATGCAATTAGGAGGAACCTATGTTACGTATTTTATCAATCAAGACCAAGAAATAGTTTCCAGTGGGAAAATTCACATGCTGTTCCCTCTATCTCCTGGAATATATAATGTATAGAAAGTTCAAATGACATGTTCATGTCTTCTTGGTGCCAAGCCAAGTGAATGGGCAGCGAGAAGTGTTTCTACCAAATTATTACTCAAGTTTCCCACATGGCTGAATCTAATTAATTAGGCCTAGCCAAACCTGCCAGCCGACGCCCAGGGCCCAACTGAATAACCCTGAGAGGAATTAGAAACACCCCTTCAACAAACACTCATTTATTACCACCTGTATCCTGTGAATCACCTTTGTAGTAAATGCAACCTGGTGGAACTTCCTCAAAACGCAGGCTTTAGAAACTAAAAGTCAAAAACCTCTGCTCAGCTTTTCATTAAGTATTATCTCTGGTTTCTTGATAGTCAAGGCAATGGTGTTTGACATTCTTCAAACCACTTGATAAGTATTAATTTAGGAATATTAATTTCTATTCCACTTTGATTCAGAGTTTGCCCAGACTGAGAAGCATATGATTTCTTTTTCTTCAAGCCAACATGAAAGGACTAGGTAGTTTCTACCAACCCCATTTGTTGTCCTGGAAATTGGTTTGAGACTTGTTTTCTCGTCAAAGTCTGTAAAATATTCCGACGATGGTTACAAACTCCTCCGGGTATCCCCACCCGCACCACCTTTGTGTCTTTCTTGAAAGACTCTGGAAAGTTAGTCCAGAGCAAACTTACACCCTTGGGAACCAAGGGTACCTTTGGACCCAGTCTCAGTCAGCACACCTGACCGAGTGTTGTTTCTGTCTCAGATACTGTTCAAAGTACTCATGAACAGCAGGCAACCATGCTTCCTGCTTTCCCAAGGCCTGCTGCTAGAGAGGGTGGAGGGGAGGAAAGATAATAAACAAATAAACAAAGTAATTTCTGATAGTGAAATGTGATAGGATAATGGATAGCACAGAGAGTAATGGCAAGAGGATGACTGGGGTGGGGGTGGGGGTGTCCAGGAAAACTTCACAAGGGAATGACATTTGAGCTGAGACCTGAATGATATTATGCTACGTGTGTCGAGTTCTGTTAGACTTACTTCTCCATTTTTATTTTTTTAAGGATTTATTTTATTTATTCATACAAGAACTGGGGTGTAGGCCAGAGGTATGGGGGAGGGTGGTGAGAGGATTCACCAGAGACAGAGTGGGGAACAGAACAGGCAGATCAACTGAAACACACTGCTGAGGGGAGCAGCAGGCAAGGCAGGAGTAGTCTGCTGGACCATGTGGGTCACCTCCCTGACCAGGGATAGAACCCAGGCCATCACAGTGGAAGCATTGAGACTTAAACCCGATGCACCAGGGAAGCCCATTCTCCTTTAGTTCTTGACCCACCATAGTTTGCTCTCTACTAAGCAACCACATTAACCTAAGAATTAGGACAGAACATGTGCTTTGTCTGCTTACATCCTCCCCAAAGCCTCTAGCTGCTCTTAGAATAAAATCCAAATTCCTCACCATAGCCTACAAGGCCCTACTAAGCTGACTCCTACCTACCTCTTGGGCCCCTGCTCACTAGTTGCATCCCCACTGGTTTTCTTCTGCATCCTTCCCATATCAGGGCTTTGGTATGTGCTGTTCTTGATGCTTTTGGCTTATTGCTTGACTTTTACTACTGAAATACACTGCTGAGGGAAGCAGCAGGCCAGACAGGAGAGGTCTGTTGTGCCATGTGTGTTAACTCCCTGACTAGGAATTGAACTCAAGCCACAGCAGCTGGTGAAAGCTTAATATCTCTGAGACTTTACCCCTGCACCACCAGGGAGGCCCTACGTCTCTATTTTTATTTTATTTTTTTAAGACTTATTTATTTATGCATACAAGAGCTGGGGTACAGGCCAGAGGTGCGGTGGTTGAGAGGAGTCTCTACAGACAGAGCAGGGGAGCAGAACAGGCTGATTGACTGAAGTACACTGCTGAGGGGAGCAGCGGATGAGACAGGAGAGGTCTGCTCTGTCATGTGAGTCACCTCCCTGGCTGGGGATGGAACTCGTGCTGCAGTGGCTGTGGATAGCTTCACAGTGCTGCAACTTGACCCCTTGCGCCACCAGGGATGTCTTCTTACTTCTCCACTTTTAAAGCAATTTTACAAAAGCATAAACTCCAGTAGAATACAGAGATTGATTAAGAGGGCATGGTCCTCTCACATATTCTTTTTAGAGTAGGGGGAGGAATGAGAGGAATATAAATTGGCTTATTCTCTACAGAGGTCAACATTGCAATATCTTATCCAAATTAAAATGCACTGTCCTTTGGCTCAATAACCCCACTTCCAGGGGTTTCATCTATAGAATTAACGGCCCATCAACAGGCAGACAGATATAAAAGGATATTCTTCACACCACAGCTTGTTGCTATCCCAAATCGCTAGAGGATTAGTTGAGTAAATTAGGGAACATCTATCTGAGAGAACATTTTCCGGTCATCAAGAAAAATGAGACTAAGCTCCAAGATAAACTGATAAGTAAAAAAAGCAAGTGCAAGAACGATGTGTTCAATATTCTATCATTTTGAAAATATGTATATATATATTATCTTTGGAAGGGTACAAAGAAAATGATATTTTTCTTCAGCAGGGGTCAGAGAAGAAGTAGCAAAACTATATGGTTTTTTGTAACTTACATTTTTTTATCTTGTGCATGAGTTAGCTAATTTATAAACATGTTTTGAAAACTATCACACTGCAGAATAAGTAATTGTGCATGTAATTTTCATATAAATTCCTTTTCATGCACACTTACACATCACAGTTGCAGCTGGAGTGAATTTTAAATCTTAATAGATAAGCTTCTAAAATCAGTTGCGGGGGGGCCTCCCTGGTTAAGCAGCGGACTATGAAGCAAACCGCAGACACTGCAGCACAAGTTCGATCCCTGCATCTGGTCAGGGAGGTGACCCACACAGTGCAGCAGACTACTCCTGCCTTGCCTGCTGCTCCCCTCAGCAGTGTGTTTCAGTCCATCTGCCTGTTCTGCTCCCCACTCTGTCTCTGGTGGATCCTCTCATCCCCCACACCTCTGGCCTTACAAGTTCTTGTATGCATAAATAAATAAATAAATCTTTAAAATAAAGTAAAATCAGTTGCTGAGTCACCTTCTTGGCTGGCTCAGCACACGGGCGTTTCTCAGCGAGGGCTTGGGTGTGGGCTCTGTTAAGCACCTGTTTGAAGAAAATTTTGAGGACAGACACTTTTTTCTAGAATGGACATCCCTCTTGAAAGACAATGCACTCCTAATTCATTCAGAGGTGTGAATAAGTAACTCAACCGGTATTGTGATGGGGAAGCAAAAGGAGGTGATCTGTTTTAAAAAATACGTTCCATTGCATGAATAATATTATAATTGTATTCCTTCTAAGTTAGAACAGACCTTGACTTCTAAGAATGAACTTGTTCCAACAGGAATATTTTTCTTAGTTCTCACTAAGCTATTTCATGTTCTGTTCCACTTATGATTATGAGCTGATAAGAGCCTTCAACTACCAGTCACATTTTAGAAATGCAATGGAAATCAAATATTTTTCATCTGCCTGTATGCCAAGCACAGTGCCATGCCAGGGCAGGACAGCCGATGACACTTACAACCCTGTCCCTCACAGGCAGAAAAATCTGCCCCCTATTATATAAATCATGAACGCATAGAAAAGTTTTATTTAAAAGAAAATTTGCCCCTGATAATTTGAAATAACCATGGAAATGACATTCCATGTCTATTTTTAAAATGCATTAAATATGTATCCAGTGGAATTGTGAGACATAAACTTGCTTGTAGGCAAAATTTCCACCAGTTACAGGGGGATGTGAGAATTCTTGCGAGGACCAAGCTTGGGGAATTGGCAGAGATGCCTGCATTTGAGTCCCAGTGGGGCCACAGGAAGAGGAACAGCTCATTAGAAAAAAGTGTGAAAACAGTCCTGAAAACAGCTGTGTCAGAGACCACGACCCGAGCCCAGGAGGGCACAGGACAGCACGTGAGTGGCAGCTCTGAAGGTACCACGAAGACATGGATGCCGCTGATCATGGCAGAGTTCACACCCATGGGGGGGCGGGGGTCACACACACAAGGTGTCTCTCCTGTGGCTCTTGCTCTGACCCAAGCCCGAGTCAGTGTCACAGATGGCTTATGTACCAGGAGGCAGGCTGTTATCTGTGCCGCAGAACCTGACCCCAAGGAGGAAATGACTCAAAAGCGGGCTAACTCGGGATCAAGCTCCCTTGTGATCAGGTTTCAGGGAAGGTTGTCGTGACCTTGGCAACACACATCCGCTAGTACACTGGGAAGGGAGATGGGGGAAAGGGCTAGTCTTCAGGTAGTAGAGGTGGGGGGAGGAAAGCCAGAGAGAGAGAGAGATTCAGCATGAGTCTAGGAGTCCTGCCTGGAAGCAGCTCCACCCAGGAGGTGCTGCTCCTTGAGAGACCTGTGGTGGACAATGTGAACCAACCTGCATTTCCACTTGCATTTCTGCCTTCTGTTTTTGAGATCCCTCTTGGGGTCACTCAGCCTAGAGTCAGATGACTTTCTTCACTAAGCACATTATGTCTCTAAGGTCAAGGCTTTTAGTATTTATGATTCAAGCTATTGAGGTATTATTTTCTTAATTTGTCTTAGAATCAGGGATTTGGAAGGGGCAGTAAAAGTCAACCCTCTCATTTTACAGATGAGGAAACTGAAGCCTGGAGTGGTACAAATGCCTCAGGAAATAGGGAGCTAGCATTTAGGTTTCTTTCTCCAAGCAGAGTTCATCACTACTTGAAAAGTAACATTTATTTCCTACTTTCACATTCTGCTCACAGTTCTGTTCACTCCATTTCAATCTGTGTGGTCCATTTCCCTGTCCCAAGAGAACTGAATATGTTGATTCAGCAGGAGTTTTCACAGAGGGGAGCGAAGTAAGTGGAAAGAGGGGAGTGGGAGGGGTGTCCGGGCACAGAATGTAAGCCTGTATGAAAGTCCTACAAAGCTTAGTATGACTGAAGGAATCTTAATTGACAAATAATGTCCAGATTTAACAACACTTGAGACACCAGCTCAGACAAATGACACACAGAAGACAGGATTAAGCTTTGCCTTCAGAGGCCGCCCCGCCTGCCCAAGACAGCACGTCATCAGCTGCCGATGCCTTGGCTTGGTCTGGGATTTTGCTCTTAATCACCGCAGGTGATATTTATGCAGTGCCAAGTAAAAAGGGATCTGGTATTTTCCAGTTCAATAAGTCTAAACAAACCACATAATTTGACAGTAAGTAGATTGTGTTTTACTAGAATTTTCCAGTCTGACGATCTGCATTGATCAAATCCACTAACTTATTGCATCTCTGGCTAGCTGTGAGAAACTCAGTTAAGAATTGTGGCGCCTTATCTTCTATCTCTTCATGTAACACGTCTCCCTGTGGTGGTGAAACACACATTCTGCTGAGTCACATCATTTCCCCCAACCCCATCTCGCTTGGGGTGGGTCTGAGATGCAAGGCTTTGGGGACGCTTTGGGGACTTACATTGCCTTATAGTTGTAGGTGTTTTAGCTAGTCTTTATTATTTATTTAATTAATTCAGGTAATGCTTTACAACAGTGTATGTGATTTAGAGGCACAGGATCACACTCTTCAGCTGTATGTTACCAAACCACACCCCTCGTGAAATACCCATGGTCCTCCACCACAATCCAGTGTGCTCTGTCCCCACTTTGTTCCCCAATCCTGTTTTAGCTAACCTTTATTTTTGTTTATAGGTTTTATTTATTTATGCATACAAGAGCTGGAGTACAGGCCAGAGGCACAGGGGCGTGAGAGGATTCACCAGAGACAGCATGGGGAGCAGAACAGGCAGATCTACTGAAATACACTGCTGAGGGGAGCAGTGGGCGAGGCAGGGGAGGTCTGCTGTGCCATGTGGATCCCCTCCCTGGCCGGGGATTGAACTCGAGCTGTAGTGGCCACAGAAGCCCCACAGTGCGGGGGCTCAACCCCTTGCGCCACCAGAGAGGCCCTTAGCTGATCTTTTTATGTATTTTTTTTTTCTGTTAGCTAATCTTAACTTTATACTTTAAAAATGGGTCCCAAATCTTTACCCTTTATCTACTCACTCAGCAAACATTATTTATTGAATGTTCATAACTCCTAGCTTCTAAAAAAGGTACTGAAGATACAAAGACACCCAGTCTAGTGACAGAGACATACCTCTTAAACAATAAAGATGCTGTGTAGTGAGACAGAAATTTCTTGTTTCTGGTTTTTTTTAACTTAGCTCAGGTCTATCTGCCCCACCCCTCATCCCTGGAGGTGGTATATGATACCCAACCCCCTCAACCCACCAGGTGGAAGCTGGAAGCTGGCAGGTGTTAGTGGCAGGAAAGGTCCCACATTCCCTCTCCTTCATTTTTGTAATAATGCCAGCTTTTGTAAATAAAGTTTTATTTACACACCATGCTCATTGGTTGACATAGTGTCTAGGGTACTTTCAGAAAATGTGAGTTTTTGTACCAAAATATCTCAAAGTTCTCCAAACGTCAGGGTTGCCTTTTTCTTTAATATCCCAATAAAATAATTCAGTTCTCATCTCACTTACTTATGGGAAGGCCACATATACTTCAGAATTTCTACAGAGGTGCTTACATTCTTCTGGGAGTTACTTGTTCCACATGCCTCTTTCTTGCTGGGTTGTCTATCACGTGCAGATTTCCTTATCCTCATGACCCTAAGTGTGGACATAACCTCCTTTCAAGCACTTCTAAGATTGAAGGCCATTGTAAGACTTTCAGATAACACAGGGTAAATACAGTTCAGAACAGGAAACAACTTAAAATTTAGGTATCAGACAATGCCCTTCCTGAGTTCATGGACTGCTGCCCACAGCTAGGAATGTTTTACTGATTCTGTCCAGCCAAGTGGGTTGGCCTGTCTCCTTGTGGTTGGCATTATTCTTTCCCATTCAGAGAACTCCCTGCCTTCTTAGCTCTTCACTGAACTCAGAATCTAGTCCTGGTTCTCAGGACCAAGCATCACTGGGTGTGGACATTAAACCCCTCCAGAGGTACTCTGTTCACACCAATGAGTAAAACTCCCTGTAGTGTACAATAAGGCAGCCGCGAGAGTGACCATCAAAGTAGAAGTGAAAAATCTTCATTTCAAAATAAAAAAATCCATTAACATATCTTCCTAAATAAAAGACTACCTACCATAGATCTCTTTTACCCACTAGACGATCAAAGCGACACATAAATATAGCTTCAGTTAGAATCTGGAAGGTTCACAGATCAGACAGTGGTAAATTCACAAAGTTCACTTCTGGGCTTTTTGAAACAAGGTTTTTTGCCTTCAGAACCACTATTTTTTAAGTACATAGATACCTAGAACTTTGTGAAATAGATTGGAAAATTTTCCCAAGGAGTGAGTGCCTTTTAATGAATTGCTGATTTAACCTTGGAAAGCAATGTTATGACAGATAGTTGTTATTCTCCTCAACAGCCTTTTCCCTTTTTCTGTACTAACACTCCCACCCCCCCACCTTATTCAGTTACAGGTGACAACTTGCTCCATGGCTCACCCTCCTGCCCTAGGGAATGAATGCTGATTAGCCCAAAATCATTTATAGTGATTCTGTTTCCCTCGCCAGGGATTGGTTTAGGCATGGACTGTGCTGCACCTCAGGACAAGACCAAAATGGCGGTCCTCTAGGGACTTCTGTGAAGTTTTCTAACTCTGGGGCAGGGTCGTCACTGTATGAGAATCCTTTCTTCCTACTTTTGAATATTGCTTTTTTTTTTTACTTTTGAATATTGCAAATAAGATGAGATGGAGTATTTGCAGCCAGAGTTTTCATCTTGCGTTCAATGGTGGAGAGTCATACAGAATCCTTAGAAATGCTATATCTTTGGATTAATCGGTGTTGGAATAAACTGGTCTAGATTTCTGTTATGAGATAAAAAATTCATTGTATTTATTGTGATTTTAGACATCTCTATGTATTTTTTACTACATTTTATGTACTTTCCCCCAAACAATCTAATTACCATGTCCTTCCAGAAGTCTTTGGAGGTAGGTACAAGAGAGAAACGCAACATTAAGTAGATGCCCTTTCTTTCAAAGCAAAGCTCCAAATAAGGTCCTCTTGTAGTCAAGAAGTTAGGAATGTGTCCTTAACACCTCTCTAAAACAAAGGTTTCTAATTCCTTAACAAGGGACTGAAGGAATTCTGTACTTTGTAAAGTTAAAGGGAGTTACTTTAAATCCTGGAGCACTGTGCTGTCGAGGTGGAACTGCTTGGTTCCTTTCAGCATGCTTTTGAACTACCTGTTTACTCTTTCTGATATAAGAACAAAAATCACCCAAAGGAAGTTTGAGTCTAAGTAAACCCATTGCTAGACAAATTTTTTTTTTTTTTACAAGAACTGAGGTACAGGTCAGAGGTGTGCAGGGTGAGAGGATCCACCAGACAGAGTGGGGAACAGATCAGGCAGAGTGACTGAAATACACTGCTGAGGGGAGCAGCAGGTGAGGCAGGAGAGATCTGCTATGCCATGTGAGTCACCTCTCTGGCCAGCGGCAGGGATTGAATTTGTGCTGCACTGGCTGCGGTTTTCTTCATAGTGCGTTCCTTAACCCACTGCACCACCAGGGAGGGCCCTTTTGCTAGACAATCTTAATGCTAAAATTATCCATCTCTGCATCTTCTTTTTACCAACCAGTCCTCTAGCACAATTTGCTTTCTCCCCCTTTCATGAGGACTGGACTATATAACTGTTGTGTTCTTTGTATTTAAATGCCCCTTTAAGTGAGGTTTGTCTTTAGTATGTGTATATACTACTGGTGGAATGCCACTGGTAGTTTACCTTTTACATTTTCCAACAAGCATTAGAATTTTTTATTTGTAATGCTCTATTTTTAAAAACTGTGTTTTTTAATTGAGGTAATGTTGGTTCACATCTCTGTATATAATTTTGCATGATATAAATTCACACTTCTTCAAATATACTATGCTACCACACCCACCACTAAAGTATCCACAATCTTCTATCATAAGCCACTGCCCTCCCCATTTATCCCTTCTGAGAGCCTCAATTCTATGGTCAACTTTCTTTATATTCCAAATCATCCAGTATTTGTCTTTCTTCTCCTGACTCATTTCACTCAGCATCTCATCCTGTTTCAATCATTTGATGCAACTGGCACTTCATCTTTTTTTTTTACTAGCTGAGTAGTAAGTATTCCATTGTTTGTATGTACCACATAATTCATTCACCAATGGACACTTAAGCTGTTTCCATAACTTATTATAAACAGTGCTAATACTCTTTTTAATTACTTATAATAGAACAGCTTCCTGATGAGTCAATATAATTACCATTGTAGTGACTACTTGAATTAGTTTACTATTGCAGCTGTTACAAATTACCACACATTTAGACTTAAAAACAAACACAAATCTTATATTCTGGAGATATGAAGTCCCAAAATCAAGGATTCAGCAGAGGTACATTCATTTTGGAGGCTTTCGTGGAAACTGTTTCCTTTCATTTTCTAGCTTCTAGAGGCAACTGCTTTCCTTGGCTCATGGCCTCATTCTCTATCTTGAAAGTCAGCAGCATAGCATCTTCCAATCTGACCCTTCTGCCTCTCTCCTAAAGGCGCTAGTAATGATATTAGGATCCCTATAATCCAAAATAATTCCCCTATCTCAAGACCCTTAATCACAACTAGTGTCTTTTGTCATGTAAACTAACATCCACAGGTTCTTGAAATTAGGACTGACATCTTTGAAACTATTATTTAATCTCCCACACTACTTCTATTACTGCCACTGGCTAAAATGTCACTGTATACCCAAGCCAGGTGCTGTGCTGTTTCACACTCCTTATCTCTTAGTCAAAAACCACAAGCTAAGGTTGTATGACTTCCTCAGATAGGCTTATGACTAAGCCATTGCTTTCTGATGACAGTAATTCATCACAAAATTGAGTAATATTTCGCAAAATCTGCATTCCTACTCTTACCTAGCACTGACACATATGCCTACAATTACAAACTTGTATTTTTAGAAAAATGTAGTAACATCATATGGATAGAAATTTGCGTTTAGAAATTTAGGTATGAATGGTTGGGACTAAAGTTAATAGTTTCTGGGTTAAGTTAGCACACATCATTGAGACCAGTGCTAATCATTTATGATTGCTAGCTCTAAATGGAACACAGTTCATTGTACTAAGCTTAGAAACGATGACTTAAACCCTTGACCAAATAATACTATGAAATGCATAACCATCAAGTGGGGCCTTTGTCAGCAAATGTGGGTTAATGTCCAAATCCCTCACTGTTGCTCAAAAACTACTTTAAAATCTGATGGTTGCTTAAGAATTTCACACTAGCATTGAAGAGTCCCGTTTTATGTTTTGGAGTAGCATCTATTTAGTGTACCCTTGCCATTCAAATCTGTTAAATGTGTTCCTTAATGTATTGTGTTACCTAAACAGAACACTCACCAATGATAACTTGATACCTAAGACTTGTTAAGTATTAGAATGGCTAGAGGCTCTTCAACACTGGGTTGAGCCTTTTAGCTATCTATTTGATCAAGGCTATTTTAAGATTGAATATAATTGAGATCATTATAAAAACTTGTATGGAAAGTCTTGCTGAGTGGTTTACAGCCTGTTGGCTAATAACATCAGCTGCATATGGGAGTTATTGTAATGAGTCCATTAATCCATTTGAGCATGTGTTGTTGTAGATGAAGTATGTGTTACAATTCATATTTAGAAGTGGCTGTGTTGAGTAATGAATTTGCTTTAAAAGATCATTAAATTCATAGAAACTTCTGGCCATTTTCTACTTTATTAATCACTCTACACTTAAGTACAAATTAAGTGTAAAATTCTGACATTCTTAAAGTGGTTGGGTGTCTCTGCTCTAGTTAGAATTATTTAGCAAGTGTTTATGAAATATTTCTAACACACAAACTTTGATACAGGTAGATTTGAACTGTACAAGAGCTGCTATCTGACAGCTCTATCCAGAAGAGCAAGTCTCCTAAAAGATACACTGAGTTGAGCAATGAAGTAACACTAGCTGGTAATAATGATGAGACCTTTCAATAACAGCTATTTCTTTCTATTATAGCTTATAAGTAAGGTTAGCAAATTCAAGGTCAAAAGCACTATTTCATATTTCAAAAACTTGCCTGCATTAAAATTACCTAAATCAATAGACAGGTCTGTCTCTAAAACCCAACACTAACTTGAAAGGAAGTGTACCTGGCCTTTAATTTGTAAACAAATACTTTTAGTTATAGCATTTTACAAAAACTGTTCACACTGCAGTCTCAAAGTTAGAACATCTTATCATTTGACTTTCAAAAGGACCAACTGTATTTTCAAAGATGAGAAAACTAACCACATGAAAGGCTAAGTGATCTAAAATTATATTATAGTTATAATAGAAAAGCTTAAGTTATTAAAAACAAGTTACACAATAGCAACAACATAAGTGATATGGATTAGATTTTAGAAAAGTACCATACAGAATTTTTTTTAAAAAAAGATTTACTTATTTATGGATACAAGAACTGGGGTAGAGGCCAGAGGTACGGGAGGTGTGAGATGATTAACCAGAGACAGAGTGAGAAGCAGAACAGGCAGATCAACTGAAACACACTGCTGAGGGGAGCAGTAGGTGAGAGAGAAGAGGTCGGCTGTGCCATGTGGGTCAGCTCCCTGGCTGGGGCTGGAACTTGTGCTACAGTGGCTGCTGACCACTTAACCCCTTTGCACCACCAGGGAGGCCCCAGGTTTGGTTTTAGAAAAGTATAAAGGATCTAGTATACCTAAACTGTTCAAGCATTAACAAAAAAAATAAAAATAAAAATCCTGTCTATAGGATTGTATGACACTGGACTATCTCAAGGCATTTGCAGATTCTCCCTGAAAATCTTAATCACAGGTTTAAATTAAGAGTTCAGTTCTAGTTTTCTGAAATGGTATAAAGTACTGTTAGGGAGACAGTATGGCTTAAACCCAGGGAATCACTAAAAAATTTAGATGAATTCCATAGTTCTTATTTAGCTAAACATACAATACCATACTGGAGCTAAAAAATTATTTTACTGTGGGTGGAGGGAGGAACTGTCAGACAGTCATGTTTGCCAAGCAGATGACTTTTAGTTAGCTGAAAGCTAAGCTGCCGGTCAGTTAAGATTTCTTTTGGCACCTGTTGAGGACTGCCTGCTCAATTTTTCACTGAAGCTGTTAGCTTTTATAAAACTTGTCCCTTTCCCCCAAACACTGACCTACAAAATAAAATATTTACTTTCGTTTTATGACTTACAATTGATTGCTAGATGTTTTCTGCTGATTTCCAGAGCACAGAAGTTTTAAACAGCAGGTTCTGGCTAAGTCTGTTCATTCATTCACTCAGTCAATCACCCATTCACCAATCAACCAACCAACCAGCATTTTTAGATCATTCATTATGTTGCACACTCAGTTATCTTAAGTGGAACCAAAACAACAACAAAACATTTTAAAGAATTACCAGAACTTTTATTTTTGCTTAGTTTTATTAAAAAAATAAATATGTCATAAAGCTTTTTTTTCCTTTAGGGAGAAAAAAAAGAACAAGTTTCATAAAATCAAATAAGCAATGGTAAGGTGTCTTAACTTGAAAAAGATCGGGAATCACTGGTTTACAAGTTATAACTGAATCAAAGGAAAACTGTAACAGCCATAGTTGGCTGTTTCATGCCAATGGCAGCAAACAAGATCAACTAGGGCAAAATAAATAACTGTGGAAGCCCTGATAAGTGCTTGAACAGACTGATTCACTGAGACATCAGTATAGATATATCTTGCTTTAAACAACACAGAAGTTCCTGAAAATTTTTGTAAATGAAATAACCACAAACATACTAGAAGAGCTTGATATCTGAAGGAATTCTATGGTGAACTGTTTTGTGAACAACCACTTCCACCTCCATTCATTCAGGTATTTGCTTCGCTTAAAGCACATTTTATCTAGCTCTACCTCTCTGAAGTGAGGCATGAGCATAGTCACCTAACACAGCTCCAGCTGGGCCAGTGGCATAATTTCCAAGTTTGTGTTTCTTTTATTAAGTAGTGTAAAATACAGAGTCAGCCAGGAAACCCAGCTGCATCTGGCAAAAGCAGGCATAGGGGTGGGATTACCACCTTCAACTGTTATTTCCAAATCAACAAATACTTTTGAGTCTACCTTGTGCAAAGCATAATAATAAACCGTTATCAATTCGGTTATATATGTACTACTTCTCTCTAAAATCTTCAGTCAGGGCCTAGAACTCTAAAATGAAGTATTATTTCTAATCCTCAAAATTGACTTTGACCAAATTAGCTGCCCAACTCCTTCAAACTGGGATGGGTGATAATGTTAGAGACTGAGTTTTTCAAGGTTGAGGTTTAGCAATACAAGAATCACATTTCATATAACGAGCGAAAAATTTTGTCGGTGATAAAACTTTTTCAACTAGTTCCTTCTTAAGGTTCCTTGGCAAAAGTTATTGATGCTGTCTGGGTGGATGGTAGATTTCGGTCCACCCATGAGAATGTCATAGACTTACCCTATACCTTAGTAGTGATGCTCTGAACAGGGAATAAGTATGGTAGTACTAGTTTCAGTCAGTTTTAGCATTGTAAATAAATAAAATCCTCACCTTACTTTGAGCCTCCATTTTATCTGGCCAAACTTCTAGCAGGCTCAAGTTACATTTAACTAGTAGGCTGTTCAGTTTCTTTTTAAAAAATACTTCTACTAACACTGCTGCCTACATGTCCAAGTATGAATGAAGAGTATGTGATCTGTAGTCTTTTTCATACTGAGTACACTAACAATTAGTAAATCATTAAAGAATAAGTGGTCATTTAAAACTTGTTTTTCTTAAAAAATTTTCACTTTCTAGCACTTAAAAAAATGGGTCTTAAAAGTGCCCTGTTAATGTCCAATGCTGTTCCCCATTCTATCCCACCCATCCAAAACCTGCTAACAAATGCTGGATTGAGTTCATATCAAATAATTTAGCAGTACCAAGATTTTTCAAATGGAAACAGTGTTACTGACTTCTTCATATTGGATAACAAAATAAGGGTAACTCTGGTCATCATTAAAAATGACAAAAATCTGAGGCTCAAAGAAATTATCCACACAAGAGTCATAGAGGTCACTGGTAACACTGCCAGGATTGACCGGAGGGGGTCTTCTCATGCCATGACTGCCCATCGTGTATCTGCCAGTTAGCACTTTAGCCAGAAACATGAAATGGACTCCTTTGGAGGATTTCTTAGAAAAGTTATGAGAGTAGCTTGCCTTCTTTGCAAAATAACTTCCTTGTCCAAACATTGTAGCATGTTTTCCACAGACTCGAGGGTCAAAGTTGTGCTTGCAGATTCCATCCACCACATCCTGGGATGTCCCATGAAACAAATGTCTCTCATTTATTATTCTGTCACGGCCAAACATTTTCCTGTTCATATATTCCTTTTTCCTAATGCAAAGAGTAGACAGAGAATTCAGAAGAAAGGTATTGATAAATTTAATAGGAATGATATAGTCATAAATTTCTCTTTATAGTGTGTCAAGGGGAGGAAATGTTAGTAAACATCAAAAGCAAAATACCATCAAAGATCATATTATTTCACAGGTCTATTATGAGGATTATATATGTTAATATGTGATAAAATATGAACATATTAAGTTCTACACAAATCTTTATTATTAGGTTCTGCATTTGTCATGAGCTATATTAAGAAAATTATTTGTGTTTATTATAAAGTTATGTATTTATCATAAAGTTATAACTAAAGTTACAATTACATGGAGGTATAATATATAGCATGGTGATGATAGCTAACAGTATATATATATTTGAAGTTTCTATGAGAATACATGTTAACCGGAGTTAACGTGATCAGCTCACAATCATACAAATATCAAATTATGATGTATACTTGAAACTACTATGTCATTTACACCTCAGTTTAAAAAAAAAAGCTATGTTGAACTTTCTCACACTGCTGACTCACCTTTTATATTTCTCCCACAGAAACAGGTTTTGGACTCTCAATATCTGCAAAATTCTATATTTAAATTCAGGCACAGTCTTATGAAAGAGATTATAAATGATTCGGTAACTTTTGTCCTCCGCAGAAACAGGCACTTGGATGAAGTCCTGAGATGGATGCATATAAATCCAAGTTTCAGGATAAAAGTTTGCTGATGTAACCCCATCTGGGCAGATGATTTGTGATGATGAGGTTGCTTCAAGAGGTGGAGGAGCCTGTGTGGGAACACCACCAAGTGTCCTAAAAGGGAGAGAAAGGATGTCCATGTAAAACTCTCAGAAATAAGAACATCTTACATTACCATACTCTACAGCAGTACCGAATATTGTAATTTGTATAGTTTAAAATGTTTGTTTAAAAAACAATATTAAAAATCGATGAGGGGACCTTCCTGGTGGTGCAAGCACCACACTATGAAGCATCCACCGCCACTGCAGTAAGAGTTCGATCCTCGGCCATGGAGAGGACCCAACATGGTGCAGCAGACTTCTCCTGCCTCGCCTGCTGCTCCCCTCAGCAGTGTATTTCAGTCAGTCCACCTGTTCTGTTTCCCACTCTGTCTCTGGTGAACCCTTTCACCACCCCCCACCTCTGGCCCCTACCCCAGTTCTTTTATGCATAAATAAATAAATTTAAAAAAAAAGAAACAAAAAAAAATCTTAAGAGCAAAAATTGCCTGTATACAGATAACCTATTAGCTTCTTCCTGGCTTCTCCCTGTGGAAAAAACTCTGGAATGTGCTGCTACAAGGCAAGCAAGAAAGAACCAATTTATAAATATCTTTATTTTTGGAACCCTAGACTCCCTCTTTGCACGTATAGTTAAAGAGACTTTGTTTAAAGGGAGCAATGATAATTTACATGCGTTCTTCAAACTTTGTTGTACTAAGTGGAAAACATTATGTAGGGTAGAGAAGCAGACTGAGGGGGAGAAAAAGTAAGGAAGGTGAAAAGTAGGGAGCATAAAGGGAGAAGACCAAGTATTAAAAGAGAAGTTTTACTTTTTATGTAAAAACAAAAATCATGGAGTAGGCATTGAATGCTTGACACTTGGTAGTATTTCATTTTTCAGTATCACACAGTACAACCAAACCATCAATACTATTCGGATTTTACAGCTTTTAAGTGTAGTCATGATGGAGCTAAAATGGATAAGCTCTAGACATTAGAATGCACATCCTTAAACATTTAAATTCAGGTTGTTACTTTGAAGATTAATTTTAAAAAGCAGCAACTTTGATCCTTTACTTATTTCTGCTGGATTAAATGCTTAAATTTACATTTCTTGGCTCTTTTCAAAACAGAGGAAAGGAAACTGGCCTTGAGTTTCAGGTTCAGGATTGGGCTACTATAACACTCATCAGCATACGGTAGTCACAAGGAAGCAGTAAGTCTGCCAATAGATTAGTAAACAGATTTTCTAAAGTACTTTATGACACAGGTTACAACTATAGGTGAACATGAAACTAAACTCCAAAGAATGTTTCTTACCATTAATCCTTATATTCACAATTGCCTTATACTAAAGCATATAACTTCACACATTGTCAATAATTGTTGTAACAACCCTGAAAGATGGCTGGGTTATCTCTACATTTCTTTTCTTTTAGATTTTATTTATTTATGCATAGAAGAAACTGGGATGTAGGCCAGAGGTGTGGGGGCTAGGGGGTAGTGAGAGGATTCACCAGAGATAGCAGGGAGCAGAACAGGCAGATCTACTGAAATACACTGCTAAAGGGAACAGCAGGTGAGAAAAGAGAGGTCTGCTGTCCCTTGTGTGGGTTAGCTCCCAGCTGGGGAACAAACTCAGGACACTGCAGTGACAGAACTGAAACTTAACCACTAGCCCACCAGGGAGGTCCCTATCTCTACTTTTCTAATAAAAAAACCTGAGACTAGCTATCAAAGAGCAGATACAGGATCTGAATTCAGGCCTCTCTAATTTCTATTATATATATCACCACCACCACTGCTTTACCAGTGTGTTGACTTAAGAGAAGCCCCAAAGCTTTAACCAGATTCTAAAAAGTCTTTTAAGGTCCTTAAAAAAAAAATTCACTATTCTGGAAGAAGGGCAGGAAACCCAAAAAGTGCCCGCCTTCCTTTTTGAACTGTTCCCGCTATCCCTCTTCTACAAAGAGGTAAAATTTCTAGCCCACCAGGTTTTCCAGTATCATCAGGGATTGAAGTTACCAACAGAGACTTCTAGGTGGAGGGGAGATGGATAAAATTCTCAAGTACTCTGCCCCAAATAGGTTATAGGTTATTTGCAGTCAAACTGAAAACCTGGCTCTGACACCAAAAGAGACTTTACTTTTTTCTTTCTAATACCATGTCTTCCTAAAATCCAGTTCCATCAAATGAAAGCTTCAAATGTATCCTTTCCTATTTCATGGGTTTGGGCCTACTATTTATATACACATGCTTGAATATGAGCCTGTGTAAATAAATCCTATCCATCCAAAGATATTAAATTATATATTCATAGATCTACATGTATGTTTATATGTAAAATTTATAATATATAGCATCTACAGTATCTATCTGACCTGTAGTTGCTTATTTTTAACAAGCCAACATCTTGTCGTCTCAGCACTATGAAGGGGTTATGTCTCAGCACTATGAAGCTATCAGCAGTCACTGCAATATAAGTTCTATCTCTAGCCAGGGAACTGACCCATATGGCACAGCAGGCTTCTTCTGTCTTGCCCACTGCTTCCCTCAGCAGTGTGTTTCAGTAGCTCTGCCTGTTCTGCTCCTTACTCTGTCTCTGGTGATTTCTCACACCACCACCCCCACCCCCCAGCACCTCTGGCCTATACCCCAGCTCTTACATGCATAAATCTTTTAAAAAATTAACATAATTAAAAAAACCCATAACAAAAACAAAAAGACATGGACAAATCAGGAAAACTTGTGGGAAGGGAGTAGGCTGAGGGCAGAGAGAGCACAAAGGACAGAGGTGATGGTGCACTGGTGAAATGGTGATGGGAAATCCATGGGGGCCACAACTGATGTCAAATATATATGAGTGAAGAAAAAAAAATCATAAAATGCCTATATGACGTCTACATTTGTTGCATTGGATTAAAAAAATATATTTTTAAAAAATTTTATTTATGCATACAAGAGCTGGGGTACAGGCTAGACAGAGTCCAGGGAGGTGAAAGGCTTCACCAGAGACATAGCTGGGAACAGAACAGGCAGACTGACTGAAACACGCTGCCAAGTGGAGCAGCGGGCGAGCAGGAGAGGTCCGCTGCTCCATGTGGGTCCCCTCCCCAGCCGGCAGCAGGGATCAAACTTGTGCTGCAGTGACTGCGGTTTGCCTCACAGTGTGTTGCCCAACCCACTGCACCACCAGAGAGGCCCTAAAAAAACATATTCTAAGCATGGCTACAAGCATGCTTTTATTTTCAGAGAACGCTGAGGAGTTTGTATTCAGCTCATGGCTATTCCAATGACATGCTGCATACTTCATAGTGCTATACTAGCCTTTTTCAGAGAGCCAGCCTATACAGAACTTACACTCAAGGATCTCTGAAGAATGGATTTTCAGGATCTCGGGTCATCTATCGAGAACTCTTCCCATGCCATACTGAAAGACATTTCCTAACCCACTTCAGTTATGAGTAAAAATTACATAATTTGATACTTTCTGGTAAGGAATCAAATTATATCAGGTCTTCTTATGACTATGAGGTGACTGCAAGAGATAAATGTTCTTTCAGTTGTAATGCACCCCTCAAGACCTCTCAACCTGAGATTTGCTGGCTTATGCAATTGCAATTCAAGTATTCTAAGAATATTAAATAAACTCTTTTTAATCACTCCCATTAAAATGCAGCAAGCACAAGGAAAAAAATGTTTCTGTAACTATGAGGTAATAGATGTTAACAAGACTTATTGTGGTAACTATTTATATATATATGTACACACACACAAACATAACTTAAACTGACAATGTTGTATAGTAATTATATAAAACCGGAAAAAGAAAAAAAAAAAAGGCAGCAGGGAAACCCTCATTTGTAAGACCTGAATTTGAAGGAAATACACCAAGTCAGATTTCCCAGTCCTGTTTCCAACTTATCATCCTCTATCTAGCATTCCCAATTCATAGCCATCTCTGATTCCATGAGGTGGCTTTTGACATCTATGTTTATCTTTGACCCTTGGTATTTACCAATCCTTAAAAAACTAAATCAAACGTTCTGGTGAAGATCAAGGTTTCTCTGAAAAAAATCAAGCTACTTCTGCTTTGTGGAACTAATAACGCCCCTCCCTCCTTTTTCTCCCTATCAGGCCACTCTGAGTGCACCTCAACACCAGACTCTAGGCAGACAGAAACTGAGGGTCACTACCTATCCCATACTGCTGGTAATTGCTGCTTCTTTGCTCTTTTTTACAAGAGAGTCTGCATAATATCTTTGATTTCCCACTTGATAACTGATTTTCACTGTTTCAGACAAGAAGACTAAAATAGGAAATTTTAAAAAGAAAAAAGAGGAAATAGTGACTTTGTTCTCTTGTAAGCCTATGTTATTAATAGTAAGGCTATATCTGAGGTATAATTCTGCTACTATTTTTATAGCTCATACTCATAAAAGAAGTCTAAAAGTCTTTCTTAAGGGGGAAGGGTAATTCATAATTACTTGTCTTAGCGTGAAAACAAATCAATTTTCACCATTCTGTAAAACTCTGCCAATAGCGTAGCACTCATGAGTATTCTAACTCTCACACAGAAGCTGCATCTCCTTGATTGGCTCAGCATGACATGCCGCTGGTTTCACTAATGAGTTCTGCCATCTCACGATGAGGACAATATGCTCTTAACTACTAGATACTGACACTATCACCAGCTGTGCTAGTGAAATCATAGAAATGGCTTTTTTTATTAGCTTCTAATAAAAAAAAAACCCTACAAGATAAAAATTTTCATTTGGACTAGGAAGAAAACATACATTTATTCTAAGCCAATACCGATTTCAAAAATCAGCCTTATTACAGATTGCTTTGGGACACTAAGCATTTCAGGGATTTTTTACTTATTTTTTATGTATTTTGTTTTTAATGCTCCCTTTGCAATCTCAGAATTAGAAACAGTGAGATTCTGGCCTCCCTGGTGTTGCAAGAAGTTAAGTCTCAGCACTATGAAGCTACCCAAAGCCACTCCAGCATGAGTTTGATCCCCCACCAGAGAGCTGACCTACATGATGCAGCAGACCTCTCCTGTTTCGCCCACTCCTCCCCTCAGCAGTGTATTTCAGTAGATTTGCCTGTTCTGCTTCCCACTCTGTCTCAGATGAATCCGCTTACCCCCCACACCTCTGGCCTGCACCCATCTCTTGTATGCATAAATATACATCAATCTTTAAAAAAAAAATTAAGATTCTGTCACAATTATCTGGGAAAACAAACAGAGTTTAGGTTTGAAATGAACTAATAAAGAAAAAATAAAAAGAGTGTCTTCACCTCAAAGATCAGAAGACCAACCAATATCACAATAGCCCTCCAAGTTCCTAAAACTATCAAAAAATTAGGCACAAAGTAAGTCAAATTTAAAAGTCAGGGTCTAAATATGGTATATATGGGGCCCTCCCTGGTGGCGCAGTGGGCTAAGTAATACACTATGAAGCAAACCATAGCTACTGCAACATCAGTTCGATGCCTGCCACCAGCTGGGAAGGTGAGCCACATGGCGTAGGCAGATCTCTCCTGCCTCAGCTGCTCCCCTCAGTAGTGTGTTTCTGTCAATCTGCTTGCTCTGCTCCCTGCTCTGTCTGTTGGATTCTCTCACCACCCCACACCTCTGGCCTGTACCCCAGTGCTCGTATGCATAAATAATTTTTTAAAAAATAAATAAATATGGTATATAGAAATACTAACTTTCACAGTTGACCATACTAATCATTATAAGCCCGACAGTTCGACATCTATGAAAATGTGCCAATGACCTATTTAGAGAGGGAAAAAACAGCACCTGGTAAAATGGAGAAGCCCTCACAATTCAGAAGAATGAGTTCAGGCTCAATGTATTTGAGTTGATGACTTAAAAGTATTTTATTGACTAGTACAGGGAGACGGGCCTTGCACAAATGAGGATGCAAATTATTTGAAAGCTGAATTCTTCCTATTCACTTGAGCAAGAATGAGGACTATATCATCCCGTAAGGCAGGATGCTTCCTTTTTGTACTGGTAGTTTGCCTGGGCTGTGAAATAGTGCCCTAATATAAGAAGTCATCAACAGAAAACAATTTTCCACAAAGGTGGCAAATACAATCCTCCTAGATATTACTTTCATTTGGAGGAAAGATGTTACGTCTACTTTGCTTTTCAGTTCAAAAAATCCAACAGGATACTCATTCTTTTAGTATTGTGTTATATGAACTCTACTTTTCAAAAAATCAAACCCAAAGAATAATGCAGAATTTCACATTCTATAGTAATATTCTTGAGGTAGTACCAAGTTAGTCTGTTAATTTAAAATCTTTTTTTTTGAGGCACTTAGATGTACATTAACATAAAATCAGAGTAAAGATAAAACTTCCCATTGATCACTTACTGTAAATACGGAAGGAGTATAAAACAGGAGCGGAAGAGGGGTCTCCTTTTTATTTCTCTCCTGAAGAAAGAGTTGTGGAGGATGTAGTGGTTGTTCCACATCATGAATCGAACCTCTTTCAGACCCCGAGAGTTTGCTTCTTCAATCAATCGAACAACAGACTATGAAGTTGAAAAGAGATTAAAAAAAATCAAGTTAATAAACAATCAATATTAAAATATGAAAAATACTACTGTAACTAAAGACAAAAAATAGTTAACCTGGCTGTTAACATCAAGTTTCAATAAAGCACAGTGAGTCAAATTATTCAGAACTAAAAAAAAAATTTTTTTCAAAAATGCAAAGTAGGAAGATGTTCCCAGTTATAAGGACCCTGGACTACTACCTTATGAAACATGTGAGGTTCAGGGACTTACTCTACTCTATTTTAAGATCCTGTCTAGAGATTTTGTTTATATTTAAGGGAATTTTCGGAAGAGAAATTAGTAGTGTATGTAGATGCTAGCATATACTGTTCAAATAAACCCATTAATTTCCAAACCTAAGAAAAAACATAGCGACAATCAAAGTATTCTGAGAATATACTTTTACACAGCTTCTTAGATACTAGTAATGACATAAAAGAAAAAGTCAGAAAATTTAACTCAGTATTGTACTTTATACAATTAACATACAAGGTCACTATCATTTCCTATTGCCTTAAAAAACAAAAAAACAAATCCTAAAGTAGGTAAGTGACTTCTCCCTTTCCGTAGGGCTAAAAATTAATTTAGTACATCAAATTGAAAAGGTCTGAGCTTTGGAATATGAAATTAATCTCTAAAGTCCATTTCAGGGTGTTTATACCTGATTCAATTCTCATTCAAAGGCAAAGTTAAACATCATTATTTTAAAACCTAACTTTGTGATTGATGAACTATTTTTTTCAGTTCAGAGTAAGGATGCACATGCACATATGATAGGATTTTAAATGACTGATTTGCCTGACCACCGTTCAATAAACATTTTCAAACACTTTTTTCAGAGTTAAGGCTTAAAAGTGAATGATTCCCACTAGACTTCTGTATGTGCACACAAGCATTTCAAGATTCAATGACTAAGAACCTACAGTTATACCTTATTTACCTTATTAAGTATTTACCTTATTAAAATTATTCCCAAGTCTGGCACTGAACCTTCAGTACTTATCGCTATAAATACTTGGTCTCTATTGTATAAGATTCTGAGGACAGAAAGCATTTGATCTTTCTGATAATAGTGGTATTTTATTCATGGATTCCAGGAAATTAATGGAAAGAAATACACTTATGGTAAAATCAAAGAAGAAAAGTGTTACTTTTATCAACAAGACTCAATTATACATTTATAATCTCTTTGCATTGTTCTATCTAGTCATTGTTGGGAAGAACAGTGAAAGGCAATAATTTAAATGTACTTTTGGGAAAAAGAACCTGTAAATACCTCAGGATATTCTCTCCATCCAAAGTGGTCCCTACAGAAGAATTTCCATACTGTGTGATAAATAGAGTTGACATTGCTAGAGGGTGGTGTGGACAGCCTTCGTAGTTGGTCAAATTCGGTTGTTTCATATACATTCATGGCATTCAAATCTGCCCAAAATTCTTGTCCTCTAAAAAGATCCAATAAAAAGCAAACTATTAATATGTCTGCAAAATAGAAGTATCTAAAATTCTTATCAGACATTAAAAATATCTTAGTATAGGGTAATGTAGAATTTTCAAGCTTTATTTGGAGAAAAGGTTTACTGATTTGTTTCCCCAATTCCCACATGTATTCTTGATAAGACCAAAATTCCCAGGCCATTGAATTATAACAGAATTGATTCTATACCACAACATCACTGGCCTAAACCATTCGACATAATCCCAAAGTGGGAGGAGCCAAACAGTGCCCTCAGTCAATCAGGGAGTCACAGTTTTAGGATGACATTGACATAGGAAGACAAGAAGCAGACAGAGAAACTAAAGAAACTTTTCTAAGTTTGTTCTTTTTTTCAGAGGCATTAGTTTTGTCTAACCCAATACAGGAATACAACATATTGCCTAATAAAGGAGGGCAAAAAAAAGGGCAAAAATAAATGATCCCAGGTGAGGTCAGTACCCTTAATCCATCCAACTAACAATGTTATTTTTTATGCATGGGTTTTGAGGCTTAGTATCATACCTTTGTCGTTCTGTTTTCTGGTCTGCTGTTGCTGAATCAGCACTTTATAAACATCTCTAAACTGCTGGGGGCAAAATTCTACTCTAAGAATCAGAATCATTAAAAAAATTAATTTTTAAAGTGTTTCAATTAAAAAACACTTTTCTTTTTAAATGGAATTTCACCTAGTGTTTGAAACATGTGAACTATTATTTTAAGTAACTGGCAAAACAGCCATTGTATTCTCTTTTAATGTATGTTTGAAAATATAAGAAAATAAAAATAAAATAAATCATCAGGTATCCCTGATATTAGTAGAGTGACTGTTTCCAAATATATTCTTTAATACTTCCCACCACAGATTCTAAATGAATAGTTTATAACACAAAGGGTAAACCCAAGTAGTGGCACTCATAACAATTGGTTCATGTGAAATGCAGGTGTTTAGACAGATATTCCCAATAATAAATTTATTTCCCACCTATAAATTAAGTTTTGAAAAGGGTGTGTTAATTTTGACCTATGAGTTTTGTTGGCTATGCAAAATTTTCCAAACTCTGCTGTTAGGAACACTTATTTCAAGAGTTATTAGTACATATTTTGTACAAAAAACATTCTCTGGTCAAAAGTTTTAAAACACTCATTTACATAAAGTTAAACAATTCAAGTACTGCAGTCATTCCTCAGTCCCTTTAAAAAACTAAGATAGAGGGCCTCCCTGGTGGCGCAGCGGGTTAAGCAAGGCACTATGAAGCAAACCACAACCACTGCAGCACGAGTTCGATCCCTGCCGCAGGCCAGGGAGGGGACCCGCATAGCATAGCAGACCTCTCCTGCTGTGCCCGCTGCTGCCCTCAGCAGTGTGTTTCAGTCAGTCTGCCTGTTCTGCTCCCCGCTCTGTCTGGTGAATCCTCTCACCTCCCTGGACTCTGGCCTGTACCCCAGCTCTTGTATGCATAAATAAATAAATCTTAAAAAAAAAAACCAAAAACTAAGGTAGATACTGAAGTACTGTGGCTAGGGCTATAAAGTATTTTTCCAAACCTATGATACTGCTCTTTCTCCCATGAACACCTACCTATTAAAAGTTCTCAATAAACACACTTGGCAAGTGTCAAGGAAAGAAAATCTATTTCCCACCCTCCATTCCAATGTTTATAATTTAATCAATCAGGCTCTTTTAAATTCCTAAGGATCTTCCAAATACTCAAATTTCTTGCTTTAGAAAGATTACTAACTTGTGATCTTAAATAAAAAACCCATATTTTAATTAAGTGTGAAATACAAGAAAGACAATAGAGTTCAAAAATCACATTTGGTCATTACTTGAAATTATTCATGGTAAAAAGGTCTATTTAATCCAAAAACAAAAATGTTTATAGGAAACCCTTTTAAAAGGAAAAGAAAAAAATCACACTGCAAAACAAAATTTTTACACCTAGATTAAATCACAGATTTTCCTTTTAAGCTTTTTCCCCCAGTAACTGCTCCTAATTATGAGTTAACAATCCTAAGTATTTTTTTAAGGCATTCTCAGAATAGCAATCATTGTTTTAACATGTATTATAATATAGACAGCCAACACTATTTTGCTGTTAAAGTGTCAGATTTTATTCTGGACATCACTCTAACAATTTCTGTTTAAGCCTGTATTATTAAGACTTCACAGATAATAATTTGCATGAGAATGACATTCAAAACTGCAGCTTCTGTTACATTCTCTGTGCCCGTCAGTCCTTTGGGCATTATGAAATGTCTATGACAATTCCTAATTTACTACAATCAACTCTTCTTTGGGTTGATGTATCAAAGCACTGTTTTAGCTCTATCTTATTTTCAATATGCTTTTCTAGACTTGACAGAGACAAAACAACAAATCTGAAGAACATTAAATTATCTTTTTAAGGTTAATTTTACCACCTGCTCTCCCTTAAACAGGGAATACTTAACAAAATCCAAAGCCAAGACTTATCCTCCTCAGTATACACAAGTATAAACACATACAATATGGATGACAAATGTTCAACATCCACTATACTTCTTTATCAAGCCACTGCTTCCTATTATCATAAAGCAGTTATGAATCATCTGTGTGGTAATAGAGATGGTGGGCTGTATTAGGCAATACACAAAGAATGAAACAGATGTATCCCTTAGCTTCCAGGGGCTTCAAGAGAGAAATACTGTAAAACCAAAGAAGCAGTATGTACATCTGTCCTTCTAAACTCATCAGTGGCAAACACATTCCAGGAATGAGAGGACAAAGAACAGGCATGTATCATTATGGGAGAAGGGGTAGTTATTAGCTTCCAGGAATGGATAAAGGTCAGGAATATTAAAAAGCTTTACTGAATCAAGATAATTTTCTATAAGAATTTTTTAGAAGCTGTTTAAATAAAAGTATTACAATGACAGGATTGTATGGAAGAACTAGAATTTTTTTCAAACATTTCACTTCTTGGAAGAAGAGTGAGGGCAAGGAGGGACAGGAGCAGAGTGCACAGAGTTAGAAACGGAAACTTTCTGGACAGGGGTACAGAATGAGGAAATGTGAACCCGCATATAACTGGCAATATGATGGATGTCAGATCATGAAGTGAAGGTTTTAGAGCCTTAATTTAATTTTTAGATTATGTTAAATATTTAGATTATGTTAAATATTTCATTCAGTCAACTCAATCTGAACTGATTTAGCCAACATATAACTCTGTAAACAGATTGCTAATTTTTCTATAAAGGCAAGAATGAATTAAACTGCATCAATATTAACAGATTTACATGCCTTTCTACATGCTGCGCCTAACATACCACCACATATACCAATATAAGAATCCAGATACAAAACTAATTTAAAACTCTGAAAAGGACACCTACCTTCATACTTTACATGCTTTGTAATGATGATTCTCCTCCTACCAACAAATACCTTGACATTAAGCTAACACTTTCCAACATGTATCGTCATAGAATACTAACACTAAATCAGAAAACCATACACCATCACTTCGTCAATATATATTTCAGATACTAAAAAGAAAGTAAAAAAGGTTTACAATGTAAATGATAAGCGGCTGGAATACAAACCAAAAGTAGGCATCTCCCTGGTGGCGCTGGGTGCTGAGCATCACACTGTGAATGAAGGAAGCATCCACAGCCACTGCAGCGCAAATTCGCTACCTGGCCAGGGAGGTGACCCACATGGTGTAGCATACCTCTTCTGCCTTGCCCACTGCTCCCCTAGCAGTGTACTTCAGTCAGTCTGCCTGTTCTGTTCCCCACTCTGTCTCTGGTGAATCCTCTCACCCTCTGGCATACAGTTCTTGTATGCATAATCTTTTTTCAAACTTTATGTTTAAAAAAAAACTATTAAACATTTGCTGAACGAAACATATTAGTAAAAACATGATCTCTTTGTCAGGTAAATAGTTACTGGGATTGTGCATTTTCGGCAATTTCTTTAAATTGTTTGAAACCAAGAAACATAACCAAAGAATCATCATAAGTAGACATATTAGACAGGACTATTCAATGGGGATAAAATGATGAAATAAGCAAAATGCTAATGCAAGGAGAGACAAATTCTGTGGCACAGTGAAGAAATGTGGCACACAGGTAGTCTGGGAATAATTCAGAGACAGAGGTACCTCTGCTGGAAAAGATGGTAGGCGAGGGGATCAAAGGAGGTGTCCCAGAGTGGATGAAATGAGAACCAAATCTGGCCAGCCACCAAGCAGATGAGAGACAGGATGCTACATGCCAGAGTGAATGGTATGTGTTGAAGTTACAGAGCAAGGCATGAGAGATGCAAGAGTTAGCACATGTGGTTCATGTGGGAGGTCAGTGTGTGTGTGGGGTGGGGAGAAGACTGGATTAGATAGTTTAAATCAAACAGTAATTGCAGGCGGTGGAACATCTTTAATTGGGAAGATGATGCACATAAGATACAAAATGACTGCATCAAAGGTCAATTAAATATAAAGATTTCTGGACCCTACTCAGTATAGTTTTAACCAGACAGATTAGACTTTGGAACCTTGACTTCCTGCCTGTAAGAGTTAACTGGTTTCTCAAGGATAAACCTGTGACCTCAAACTAATTAACACCTGCTTCTATGCAACTAGACTAACTTGACTCAATTAATAGGTTCTCTTATTTCATTAATGTGACGTAAAGTGAAAATGTCTCCTAAAACTGAGGGTCATAATGATAGAAGGATAAAGATCAAATGCAGTACAGAGAGTATTTAGACTTGAGACAGGCATGACAGATGGAGTATGTTTGCTTCTGCTAAAGAAATTTCACAGGCACACAAAATATAGCTAGCTCTTGATATGTGGCTTTGATGTTTCCAGGAACTCATTTAGCAACTCTGGACTATCTGGCAGCTTATACATCCCTTCAAATATATTACAAGGTGATGAAAATCAAAGCCATGGCATACACAGTACCAAATATTTTGTGAAAGCAGTATAGTTATTACTAGCCATGTTCTCTAACTTTTTGCTTTAAAAGTATAGAAACTGTCATCTATTCTATGGCCTATTAAGATTTTTGCATCACAAGTGCTATGGTTACAGGAGAACTACAGGGACTACACCTGAGGGGAGAAATCAAATACTGTTCAAAATTAACAATACAAGAAAAATTTAAAAAATATGTATGAACTCAGTAATATCCTGCTTCAAGTTTCACTATCAATAACAAATGAGAAAACTCCAGTGTAACAAAACCTAGTTTGTTTTAGTAAGTATACCAATAAAATGCCCGTATGTCTTTATGTTAAAAAAATAATAACAATGAGGCAAAATTCTGTGTGTGCTGCTCCCTTGGGTCCCTACAGGGAAAGAGGTGAATGAGAAGGCAATAAGTTAGAAGTGAGGGCTATCTGGAACCACTTTTATCTGTGTGCTAAATCCCATGTCTGATTTACAAATTGTTAGCCATCTAGTCTGTGGTCTTAAAAGTCATTCTAGAAATGTGGATAAAAATGAAGATAGGAGGAAAAAAGGCAGGCAGGTAGGTCTCCTAAATGAAATAGCCTATTTTTAAGCTTTTGTAATTCTATAATCTCCAGAAGTATATGGGAAACTGAGCACCTAAGTTTCCTCTCAAAAATTTTGTTCAAAGACATGACCATCTGAGTATATAAGAATGTATTTTAAACCCGTCAGTGATAATACAATATAAGTTGAAGTCCCATCTATCCAGTAAAAAAAGCATTAAGCAAATGACAAGATACAACTGAGAAAAATAACATTAAATTCTGTTAAACTGGGCTTTTAATCTTTATTATAAAACTAACATCAAAGCAAAGACTACAAAAGATCTGATAAGGTGGCTCAGTCTAAAATCATTTTCACAAATAGAAAGTATACTTACAATATTAGATTTTACTACTATTATTTATATGAAGGCATGGGTTTAAAATTTTGCACTCTGAACATGCCAGAAATGTCACACAGCCCTAATTTTTATCTAAATTCTCTCATATGTCCTGAGACTCCTAGAAGGTGATTTGACTTATAATTCTGAAGCAAGGTCTGAAGAGGAAGTGAAATTTATTTTGTACAAAAATAAGTACATATTAGGGATAGAAAGTACACATTAGATTTGAAAAACATGCATCCTGCTTTATACTACCTTAAATTACACTGCACAATAAAAAAAAGTCATGTGCTCAATGCACAGATACTAAATAATGCAATTTTGTGGATTTAGAATTTGGGAACACTTAAAGAGGGCTAGAATATATTTGTTTATAAAATTCCTCTACAAAAATGTTGTAAAATCAATACTTTAAAAGTAAATACTAAAATTTCTTAAAATAAGCTGTTTTTAAATAAGTTCAAATAATTCCTAACTCATTTTCACATAAAAGAAAACCTATACATAATTATAAAATATATCACCTAATATGATCTACTGGGCTATTTTAGGACTGACTTAAAATTACAAAAAATTCCTTTATTTTTTTAAAAGACTGATTTATTTATGCATACATGATCTGAGATACAGGCGGGGGGGGGGTGGTGGGAGGGGGCGGCATGGTGTGAGAGGATTCACCAGGGACAGAGTGGGGAACAGAACTGGCAGATACACTGAAACACACTGCTGAGGGCACCAGCGGGTAAGACAGAAGAGGTCTGCGGAACTATATGGGTTAGGCTCCCTGGCCAGGGAATCGAACTTGTGCTGCAGTGGCTGCTGACAGATATATAATGCTGAGACTTAACCTCTTGCGCGACCAGGGAGGCCACAAGCAACTCCTTTTAAATAGGTTTTTTATTCAGCATTTTCTTAATTTAGCCTTTTTACCCCCTAATTAGTAGATAAACTGAATGATAAATGAACAAATTAAAATTATATTCATTGATGGCTTACTATAAGAATCCAGAGATGAGTCAGAAGCTTTCAGCACTAGAGATCTGAATATTTAACAACTATACAGAGAATTCACCACTCCCTGAGAATTCTTTAAGCAAATTTCTGAAAGTAAAATGCTTCCTACAGAAAACATTGAGACAATTTTTTTTATTGGTTAAGTTTTGTAAACTAGACCATAAAAACGTCAACACAGTTTTTTTAAGTCAGTAACTTTTTCTAGGGGATAGGGATTCCACAAAGCCAAGTTTCTTTGATAGATTCAATTAGTTAAGACAGTCCAAAACTGTAGAACATTTTATACAATGCTTCAAATATCTGGCTGCATTTGGACTATCCAAGTGTCAGAAAGCAAGCAAAGTTCCTTCTGTTTCACATATCTACTCCCATTCAAAGTTATCTTTCTTTTATTGGGGTGGGTAATTAAACCTTGGAAGGCAAACCTAATATTTTTCCTGTGCTTATTTTTATTCTCTCAATGTCTGAAAATTAAAGAGCAAAGCCAGGTGGCAGTCAGAAACCAAAGACCAACCACAGGAGGAAATTATTTAGAGTATTTTGTGCCATTTGCCCTCTCTAAGCTCTGATCAGCAGAAGGGGCTGTGAAGATCACAGGGTGCAGGCAAGATTCTGAAAGCACATGTACTACTGCAAGCAAGGTTCACCCTGGGGCCCCTAACCCCTGCCATTCTTCACTGACTATTCCTTGTGATGGTAAAAATTTAGAGAAAAGAAGGTCACGCAAACACTATGGCTACATGTCAAATGAGCAGGGACAGTCTAAGACTGTCTTTGTCTAAAACAAAAAAACTAATGTAATAAATTCCTGTTAAGTGTGGCCTAAAGTAATTTTTCAGTCCTGAGAAGTGCTTATTTCAACACAAAACTTTTCACATATCAGAAGCAACAGCAAATTAAAGGACACCCATTTGCATAAAGAATACAAATTTTTGAACTTTTTCTCAGATAACTTAGTCACAGGGAGTTCTAATATACACCTTACACAACATTCTGTGACATGCATATTTACAAATCACTGGTTTCTGTAGACCTTGAAAGGGAACAGTCACTTTAACATTCTCATTCTGCTATGAAAAAGTACCCTTTCAATTGTGATGATCATGCAAAGGTTCTTAAGCGGTCAAGTGGTGTTACCAGTAAGTAAACAGCACAGAGTAGAGGAAGACTGAGGAGACAGTCACATTTTGTTGCATAGACACGGCAAATACAAACTTTTCGTTAACTCCCCTCTATGCTTGTCCTAGCAACAGTAACTGGTTCTGTCAGCAAGGAAAGTTAGAAGTTTCACAACTTAAGTTTATTAGTATCAACTTCTAAAATCTGAATTTCTAATCACAGAATTGGTTTTATTAAGCGTAAGACTTTTTACACAGATCAAATATAAATCTTTACAAACTACCAAGTGAATTAAATGAAATTTATATAAACCTTTTATTTTCTAAGATTTCAAAATGCTTTTCAAAACCTACCCCTTGGGCCTCCCTGGTGGCACAAGGGGTTAAGCACTGCACTACTAAGCATTCACAGCCACTGTAGCATGAGTTCTATCCTCAGCCAGGGAGGTGACCCACATAGCGCAGCAGACCTCTCCTGTCTCACCCACTGATCCCATTAGCAGTGCATTTCAGTCAATCTATTCTGTTCCCCACTCTATCTCTGGTGAATACTCCCACTCCCCACACCTCTGACCTGTACCCCAGTTCTTGTAGGCAAAAATAAATCTTAAAAAAACAACAACAAAACCTACCCCTTATAATTTAAAATTTCCCTGTTTAACAATGAATTATTAAAAATTTAAGGCTTTCAGTTAATGTGTTAGGAATTGAGCTGGATTAAGCTTAACATTTATAAAGACAAACTTTAAATTGAGGCTAGACTACATGTACTATGGAGAGGAGAGGGAGTATTAATTCTTGGTCCCTAGAAAGCAATGCCAATAATAATTTATAAGTATAAAAATTATATCTCGTTTATTAAAGAAGTTCTTTCACACCTAAAACATGCTTGCTAGAAACAATGAGCTATAGAAGTATTTTATTCCTTTGTACATATCTGTATTTATGGTTTTGCAAAGTATAGGTCAACACAAGATCTTAGGCTATTACCTAACAATTTCAAAACCAGAATGAAACAGAAAATGGCACAACCCTGGGCAACGTGTCTTCTGAAGACATAAATTCATTAATACTCACTTCAGTTTAGCATCCCACTTTTATTGAAAAGAGAAACTACTTTCAAAAAGTGAGTTTCATGCATAAGTATCCAATTTGAACCAGTCTTATAGAAAGTTGGACCAGGATAATTGAGAAATATACTTGTTTTTTCCTTTGCAAAAATGATATACACATGCATAGGTTTTCCTCTGCTATCTAAATATAAAACATTCCTATTTGGTATGATTTAGTATATTCAAAATATTTTTCCGTATAATTATGGTAATAACATTCCCAGATCCCCGAAATAATCTACAAATAATACCAAATAGGAACATTCTGCTTTCAGAGAGCAGGGGAATCCTGTATTTAAAATTTCCTTCCACAAAAAGCAATTGAAACTCACAAACAGGACAGTGGTATTTAGTAAAGGTTCTTGACCTAGAGTAAGAGCACCTCAGGTTCTAACTTAAATGTGAAAATACCTTCAGACAAGGATGCAGAATCTAATAGTCTCAGGGGATAATAAATAGAAGTGTGAAGAAAAACAGTCACAGTCTGACTGGATTTTAGTAGCATTCTGAGCAGTAAAGGTTTATAAGGGCTATATATTCAATGTCATCCTTTAGAAATAGCCCCCAAACCAACTTCATAAGTGGAAGACTCTCCAAATTCAGAGATGCACAAATAAAATCTATGAATTTACCTTTGCTTTATGAGAAAATGAAACTCTAGAGTCTAGAAATTCTAGTGTAAAAAGAAATGGAAACAGATTTACAGAGGCACAGAACCAGTCAAAAGCAGCATTTTTCTGCATTGTCCATACAGAATGAAGTTTTAAGTTACTTTTTTCTTTACAATGAAAAACAAAAGCCTTACAGGTCAACTTAATAAGAAAATACATAAAGTATCATGCAGTTATTTTTACAGACTGCCAAATAACCTTACAAGCAATTTCCTCCAACAGTCTGATTTAGAAGCTATACACATCTTTGCCTTTTGCAAGTTCATTTTCGTTACCATAAATATATCAGGAACAGACAAACCTCAACCTGAAGCCAGAGGACAGCTGCTTCAAAAAGTCTAATCTTATTGATTAAAAAAAAAGCATAAAGGGAATAAATGAATGATTGCTATTGATTCCCACCACAGGTCTACACAGACCCAGTAACTTCTCTGGATTAGTATAGACAGAAGTCAATTAGTTTTATTTCATATGTAAATGCAGCATAAAGAGGTGCAAAAACTCCTAAAGCACAAGGCACATATTTTGAAAGTCACTTCAAACACAGTTCTTGCTTATGGAGCTCTCTTTTTCTCTTAGGCAAGAATTTTTAAAATAAATTCAAACACATCCAGCTGTGTATATTCAAGAAATACCAAAAAGTCACAAGGCATAGTAACTTTCAGCTGTTCTCCTCTCTCTAGTGTTATCAACAACACATAATGAGTTAGTTCATACATCATCACAGCTGTGCAGGCCAGCATTAACTTAGCTAATTTAACTACTCCAGGGCCTTGCTCTAATTTAGATAATCTACTCTGTAAACCATATAGAAAATAACATCACACTATTTTATCATTAATATCCATTTTTACTCATCTTCTTCCAGAGTTCCTGTTGACTCATTTAATGGTATTGTCCCTTGGACAGATGTTTTTTAAAAAGGCATCTAAGAGCAATTAGCAATCAAATCACAACACAAAAGACTATGATAACACTCTAGACTTAAAAGTAAAACTCTCTCCTGTATCAATAAGTTTTAACCCCAAAAGAGAAGAAAATAATGTCAGCTGAGAAAAATTAATAATTGAATCAGGGCTTGCAACTTTTTTCTTCACCCACGAGCTCTTCAGAAAATTCAGAATTTGAAATAATTACTAGTCATATTTTCACCTATAGGTTACCACCAAATAAGGTTTGCAGAGTACCAGTTCTTTATGGATGATAATGACTAGAGACCATTCAGACTTTAAAATGAAAGTAGTATGAAAACCAATGATGACCTTAGTTGCCATAGGGAGATTTACACATCCCACAACTTCAATTATCTACAATAGTATTCCACAAAGTTGGTGAGGCTTTTTAAAAACTGCTTAGTCCTGCCATTTAATATCACTTAATACTAAGGATGAGTGCTTTAAATGTCAGAGACTGTTTTCTTAGTTAAAAACACACATTCAATGCTTTCTTAAATGCATTATTTGAAATTTGAAAATTCTCCAAAGCCCATTCTGAGTGCAAAAGAAGCCATGGCATCTCAACATGGGGAGTTCAAACATACAACTAGTTCCTAGTTGATGATGTTACAAACATCTGTAGATGTAGAAAAGTAGAGTGAGAAAGCAAAGTGGGATCATAACATAATTTATGGTGAAAGTAAAATTGAAAATAATTAAAATAATTTCATAATAATGAACCGAACAAACATCTACTATTATTGAAATTCTTTAGAAAATGTGTTTTTAGTATCTAAACATTTTGACTAAAGCGTTGGAATGGACCAATCTATGAACATAATAGATCAACTTTTCCAATTTCATCGTTAAGAATAAAATGAACACTATGTACATCTAATTTAGATGTTAAAGTCAGTAATTTGCAAAACAAAGTATTTTCTCTGCAGTTTCAAACTATGAACTTTTGTCTCTGCTAGAGATCCAGAACCATGACATTCCCCAAGCGCCACACAATTAAGTATATGGATACAGCACATAATAGTGGTTTATAAAAGTCAAATAAACTACTGACAACAAGTGGAATAAATGTCATTCACTATATTCCTGAATCCAAAAGTCTGACTAAAAGAAACATCTACAAAGCTGAACATACACTTCCTGGTTATGTGCAATCTGCACAGATAGACCAGCTTTACAGGCCTGACCACAGAGATTAATAGCTTTAGCCAAATAATGTGGTAACCATGTGAACCTGGTCTGCTCCAGCTTGTTTGTGAGTCTCTCAGCAAGGCTCAACATGCCGTTATCTGCATCTTGTTGCCAGGAAACACAACATCGCTTTGGAATACAAGGAAAACCAGGTTGCAATGACCACAGGTCAACTTCCCAAAAGCCTAATTTTCAACAGTTAGCCATCTACAATCCTGTAACACTTCTTCCTGTAGTCCATGGAGAACTGCACTTTAACTGTCAATACTTTCTGCTATTTTTATCAGGGCATGGCCATTCATTACCATTAACAATGTGGCAGCAGCAATAGCAACTTAATTTACTCATACTTTTCATCAAGTATTAAAACAACTTATTAAAACTGATTTGGAAATCAAGCACCCTACTACTACATTATAAATGATTCATGCTTATGGGCTTATATCTACGTCTGTTTTCAACAAAGCAATCTTAATGAAGGATAAAAGACCTTAGAATTCTTGGATTTTCTGGGCTCAAAATTCTGTCTTTCCGGTAACAGAATGCAATGTGTTGGAAAATAATCCCACTAAGTTCCTTCCTGACCAAATCAAACAGATAGAAATTTAACGTACTAAGATGCTGAAGTATTCAACAGACTGGATATTTGCTTCATAGAGAGTAAAGTAAAAGACTAGGAGGCCAGAGCTCTACAGTTGTGCAATCTGGAGATGGAAGAATTAAGAGTTGCTCCAAGAGCATGTAAGTTTAATTACCCTTGACATACCAATTAGAATTGCTAGCCCATGGCCAACAGAAATTCTGGACAATTTCTTTATATAAGGAAAATTTTAGGGGCCTCCCGGGTGGTGCAGTGGGTTGAGCGCCACACTGCGAAGCATCCCCAGCACAGCAGCGCCAGTTCGATCCCAGCCAGGGATGGTACCGACAAGGCACAGCAGACCTCTCCTGTCTCTGCTGCTGTCCTCAGCAGTGTGTGTGTTTCAGTAGATCTGCATGTTATGCTCCCCACTCTGTCTCTGGTGAATCCTCTCACCCTCGCACCTCTGGCCTACTCCCCATTTTTGGTATGCATATTAAAAGTAAATCTTTTAAAAAGTTTAAGATAAAACAGAAAACATTTCTCTCTTCCAATGTTGTGCTGGCTTTTAAAAGTAAATTGAAAGTATTTAGCTTTATTATAGAATCTAAGAATTTTGCTACTCAAGCAAGACAGAATTGTGGATGCGTTCTAGACAGCAAAGCAATCTTACAATATAATTGCAAAGTAATACTTTTATGATCAAGAAAGCCCACGGAGTTTTCCACATAACAATATCTTTAAACCTGTACCTTAAACTGTTTCCTTGATCCAGTATTCCTTTTTGAAACACAAGATGAAAAGTTCTAGTCTCATAATTAAGTTAGGCTGACATCAAGACTAACAGAATTAAACAACTTGGAAATAGTTTACTACTACCACTTGCATCTTGATTCTTCTCTAGACACTTGGATGGTATAACCCAATTTATCTGTGAACAAAGATAACACTCAGGAAGGTTTTTCTCCTGCACTTGTTTTAGGATACTCAGTGTATTTTCCACCCCTGTGGGTCATGCCTCGCCACACATTAGGCCATTTACTATCTGTGAATCTGTCAGGTTTACATGCCCTCATATTCTCCCAAGTCAGACAGCATGGACAAATGTGTTCTTCTCTTCTCATGTAACTTTAACCCTTAGTCTTGGTCAAACACAAATAACTATAAATATCTACATTACAGGAGATACAACTTAGAAATATTAATGTTTAAAATCTTAAAAAATATAAATACTATATAGCTATTTTTGCATTAGCAACTTTGGTGTGGCAACTACCATTTTCTTCATTTTAAAGTTCAGTTACAGAATTCAAATGTGAAACTATCAGTACCATCAGTGTCTGCTTAGACATCCATACTAAAATAACTTCATTATACATATCTTGTATACAAAAATATAAGGGTAACTAACTTTTACCCTTAAAAATGATAATATACCCACTAATATAAATCTTTCCTTCATTCACTGTTAAAATATTTGGGTTAAAATAATATTACTTCCTCTGTAAGATAACTAGATTAATAAACTTAGTGGTAAAAAGCTTTAAGGAAACAGATTTAGCATGTTTAGGCATGATTCAGATGTTTCGGAGGAACTTCAGAAAATTTGTATCATGCAAAAATAGGGATATGAAAAAAATACTATTACTTTCCTTTGAAAAAAAAGGGAGTTACACAATATGCAAAACTTCAGATAAATTAGGTCTTCGTTATCTATGTTATATTAGGATTCACCACAGATTTCCTTTCAAAAGCAGACTCTCCTGTGTGGTTAAAATAGTATTTAATTCACAGCACTCAATGTATATGCAACTTCTCAGTCACACACATATTGCCAAGTGACATTTGAATTGTTCAAATCATAAAACCTTCATTGTCTGGTTAGGTACATAGTCTGCATTCAACCACCATGAAAAATCGGGATAGCATACAGTCAGAAGAATAACAATGAAAAAAGAAGAAGAAATTCTGTCAGGCTACTACTGAAAAAAGCCTCCCTACTAAGCTTTTAGCCTCTTTCTCTTTAAGATTAATAACAGCTTTAAAGTAATTACAAATACATACCCATACTTCATTCTCATTCTATCATTCTCTGGGTTACAGTAAAATCTTTCCAAGTGCTCCTGGGAATCATTGGATACACTCTGCCACTTTTGAGAAGTTGTTCTCTTGACCTGCCAATGATATGGCAAGATTGTGTGGTGCTTCAAACAATCCCTGCCATAAATACAAGTGCCTTGCAAAAAGTCCATGCAAATTTCAATCCCATTCTCTTGATGAGTGTGATACTGTAGCTGGTTCACCAATTCAAACACAAGGTCAAGAGATGCTTCCTCACTCTTGTCCTGAAAGAGCTGGGTATTTAACTTATCACTGGTGTCCAAAATGTACTGGATTGTAAAACTATTGTCTTGGAAAACCCCTGGAACATAATCCATGACTTTGTCTATGCATTCATCAGGACTAGCGGGAACATCACTTGAAACTGTGTGCAAAAGGTCAGTCTGAAAGTGTCCTGCTGTAGAATCTGCAACTGTCCCACTAATAGTTTCTGGTGGAAAGCTGTGATCTTGGATTGGAACCCCTTGTTCTGGAGTATCAGTAGAAGGATGGGCTTCTGGTATTTGGCCCCTGACATTCGTCCTCTCAGGAATCAGGACAGGCATATTGTTTTCTGTTGGTGAACACGATGGACTGATTTCCAGGGGTTTTTTCACCATAGGTTCATGTAAGCTGCTATCATTTGTACTCTGGTTTCTAGACCTAAAAACTCCATCGAGTGAGCCAGACTCTAGCAAAGTGTTCAATATTGGCCTCAAAGACCTCAGGGTTCCAGTTCCCAATCTCTTCTGATCTTTTTTCTTAAAACAAGTCTTCAGTGGGGTGATCTTCTCAGAGAGTCTCATTTGGCATGAAAAGTCATCAGGAGGAGAGGGAGGCTGCACTACACAGTCTGGCTCAGGTTCAGTGGTTTCCATTTCCATAATGTGGATTAATTCCAATTGTTCTTCAGAGTCTAAAAATCCTACCAGAAGAAAGGAGAGAAAATGATCATTTATAAGCTAACAACAACTGAATCCCATTCACTCATCAAAATGTTTTGTTTTAGTCTCTGACTAAGTCCCAGAATCACTCCTCTTGTATCATGTCATGTTTAAATCTGATTGAGAAACCAAGGCTTCAATGCAACCAAGGCTGTTCAAAAGCCCACAGCAGAAGAAAAGAAAAAAGACCTAATTTTCTATTAGGTCTCGCTCATTTGTTTGTGGACTTGATATAAAATGACTTATAATTCTGCTGGTGTATGAATTTTTACTGTAAGTGAGGCAGGATGGAGAGCGACTGTTAGAAATAAGTGAGCTTAAATAATGACAGTAGGGAAAATCACATCTTCACTGCTCTGGTTCTCTTTCTTATCTCATGTGGCAACAAAAACTCTAGGCAGAAAAGTTGATCAAATGAAGGATAAACTTCAAAGTTAGTGGGTGAATGAATTTAGGGTGCAAGACTACACTCAACAAATGGGGGGGGGGTCTTACAGGAAATGTTACAAGGGAGAAAGTCAAGAGCCTGTAGAAGCAATTCTATATTAAGAAAATTCCAATACATTTCCCAAGGATGTTAAAGGTCTCCTTTTGCAATCCCCAAAAGACTGCCACTACTGGAGATGGAATACCAGGATCTGTTTGGCAACACAAGCTACATCAGCAACAACTACTGCACACCATTTAAGAAATCAAACATACCTCACAATGCAGAAAGTGTATCCTAGATTTCAGAAATGTTAAAAATGTGCAGTTTTAAAAAAGGCAAATGAAGACAAATTATAGGAAAATAACAACATAAACACATTTCAGATTCCTAACGAGTTACTGCAAGACTAAAAAGGTGCTTTCTTCCAAGAATCAAACTCCTTGAAAAGACCCCAAAATATCCAGTGAAATGCAAAGCCAGCTTTGTAAATGAAAGACAGTGTTTCCTCCATAATCTATAGATTCATTGACTAATTACTGCCAGGTGGAAAAGGGTTGGCGATGAGCAATCAATCCTCTACTCTAGTCCAATAGACTGAAAGAGACCTTTGAGGCCAGGACTAATGACTTCATCAAGTAGGTCTTCCAGGTGTGCAATACAGTGCCTAGAACAAAGTGCATAGTGGGTGCCTCATATTTTTTCCTTGAATTATGTAAGAAAATGCACCTTATTAGATGCCCAGTTTCATCAGTCTTTATGGTTCACCAGTAACAAAATAATAAAACTTGAGTTCCCAGAAAAGAGAATACCGAAGTTGTTAATTAGAGATTCACAAATCTACGTGTGTACATAGTACATAATGACCAGACTCAGAAAAATAAAAACAGCAGACAATGTCAGGTGTCAGCGCACATGGCAGTACAAAAGGAAAAGGTGGAAAGAAGAGAGTTCAGTGTGAGCTGGCATTGTTAGGGAAAGCTCCGCGAAGAAAGAGGGACTTGACAGTAGACATAAATCAGTGGAAAGCAGCCAAGCCAGACGTTATTATTCATCATTCGGTGCTCTCTTGCCTCAAGGCACAATTGGCGCGGCCCGTGGTATTCCCTCCCCGCCACACCGAGCCCGCCCGCGTCTTGCCCCGCACGCACACAGACCACGCCGCTCCGCCCCGGCCGGCACAACAGACTCTGAACTAATTTTATTTCTACGTGCGTGTGGACACACACTGCAACTTTTCCTGCGACTGCCCTCTGCCACACTCGGAAATAAAGCTGAGCAGAGGCAGCGCTGGAGCGGCGCCAAGCTGGGGAAGTCACCAGAACCTGGTTCCTCAATTAGTTTGCATAACGTAAAAATAAAGATTGGAAAAGCACTTCCTCCGCGGGCGCCCCGCGGCCCCACCTCTCACCTCTGGGCGCCCCGGTCTCGTTGTCCCCGCACCCCTGCCCCCAGCTCGGTTCACCGCGCCCAGCCCCGGGCCGAGCGGCGCCTCCTGCCGGCGCCCCCCGACCGCCGCCAGGTTCCGCCACTCCGTGGGTTCCCGAACATCCCCCCGGCCCCAGGGCCGGCGCCCCCAAACTCGCCGCCAGGCCCTCCGCGACGAGCGCCCCCCGTCGGGCTTCCCCGCGCCCCCAAAGCCCTCCCGGAGTCGTTCAGTTGACTCGTCCTGCGCCCCCTCAGATGGCCCCCTGAGAGCCCCGGCTGGAGACTCGGAGCGCGCAGAACCCACTCGCGAGACGCCGGAGGCACCGGGAACCGCGGCGGCGCTCCGCGGGGGAAGGGGAGGCAGACTTCTGAGAAGAGACCGCAAACTTCTGGCTGCAGCCGCGGCTACCTCAGCGCCGCCTCCCCGAGCCGCCGCGCACCACCTCAGAGGGGGTCTGCGCCCGCGGCGGGGGGAGGGGGCGGAGGGCGAGGAGATGCCGCCCTGCCCAGCGGGAACCGGAGCCCGCGACCCCGATCCGCCCTAGGTCCGAGTCTGAGGTACACCTGCCAGGCCCAGAGACCGAAGGGGGCCAATCATCCGACCCTGAGGGAGCCGAGAAAATCGGCGTACCGCGCAGTCTACACAGCCTCTGATCCGCGAGGCCGGTTCCTCCAACCCGCCGTCCCGGCCCGGTCCCTCGCCGGCCCCAAGAACTCCCCGAGCCCCCGAGCCCCCAAGTCCCTACCTGAACAGAAGCCTCAAGAGAACCGACGACCGAGCCTCGTCGCGCTCGCGGGCAGGTCCGCGGAGGGTGTGCACTCTGCGAGTGCGGACGTCTATGGGTCGTAGGCCGGCGCCGCGGCAAGCCGCGCACGGGCCATTCGGCCACCGCCAGAGCAGGAGCAGCCGCCACCGTCGCCGCGCTCAGCTCTGGCTCGTCTGCCTGTCACCGCGAGCTCTGCTCTACAGCGGCTTCCGGTCTCCTTCCCTCAGCAGCTCGGCGGGGGGCGGAGCCTGACAATGGGGCGGAGCGAATGAGGGGCCGGCGCTCACTGGGTACCAAGAAGGAGGCCCCGCCCCGTACGTTTGCGCCTGCGCGCTGATCGGGGAGGTGCCGGAACGCGAGTTCCCGCGAGGGGGCGTGTCTTTCGTGGGCCGTTCGGGAGAGAGCGCGCGGCTGTGTGGAAGGGCGCGCGCTTACGGTTGTGAGGGAGGGAGGGAGAGGGGGAGCGCGCGCTCAGGCCGGGCTCCACCTGCGTGAGGACAGATGGAGGATCACTTTGTTCCAAGGGAGGATGTGAAACGGAACGATCTGTTTCTGTGGTTGACTTTGTTTCTTTGCCTCCTCACAAGAGGCTTCCCGCCCCTGTAGCCGCCAACCCCGACCAACGGCTGCTATGCCGCTGCGGCCAGACGGGGTCGCCCGCCCCGCGCCCAGTAGACCGACCGGATGACCTGAGGGTCGAGCGCGCAGTCGGACTGCGCTTTGGCGCGGGAAGGGCTGCTCGGGGCCGGGCGGGCAGCGCTCTGGGGGCTGAGGGGCTGCGCCCGAGGGGTGGGGTGGGGTGGGGTGGGGGCTGCGGGCGAAGTGGGTTCTCGGCCCCCGGGGTCTCAGGCGTTCCTGCTGCAGGGGGAGAAGGGAAACGTGGCCTTGGGGTCCGGGCGAAAAACGCCAATATACTTGTGTTTTAAAGTCCAAAACACCACCCTGATTTACTCAACAAATACTTGGTAGCCACGCACAGGACTGAAGTTACGGTCCCCATCAGCTTAGACACCACACCTGTATGCACGGAGCTTGTGGAGCACCAAATACTCACCAGAACCATGTTTTTTATTGAGATAATGCTTTATCGCGATCCCTCACCCCCTACCCCTCATTCCAGCGCTGTTACCACAGAGCTCCCAGCCAAAGCTGCCCACCAGAGTTCATGGTGCCCCACCCCCATCTGTACTCACCCCTTCCTTTTCCTCTGTCCTGGATGTCTCAGTGCTGTAGTATGCTTTAAAGGGGTATTTTTTGAGTTTGATCTCTGACCTTTAGTTTTTCTGTATACCACATGTAAGTGACACTACTTGGTATTTTGTCTTTCTCCTGACTTATTTCCACTTAATATAATCCCAACCAGCTCTATCCATATTGGCACAAATGGCAAGAGTTTATTTTTGTTTTATATTGATAGCTGAATAATATTCCATTGTGTATATACCATATCTTCTTGATTCACTCATCTGTTTTGGGGCATTTAGGCTATTTCCATAATTTGACAATTGTAAATAATGCTGCAATGAACGCAGGACTGCAAATTTCACTTCATTTTTTTTTTTTAAAGATTTATTTTTTTATGCATACAAGCACTGGGGTACAGGCCAGAGGTGTGGGGGGTGAGAGGATTCACCACAGACAGAGCGGGGGGCAGAACAGGCAGATCAACAGAAGCACACTGCTGAGAGGAGCAGCGGGCACAGCAGGAGAGGTCTGCTGCACCATGTGGGTCCCCTCCCTGGCCGGCAGCAGGGATCGAACTCGTGCTGCAGTGGCTGCGGTTTGCTTCATAGTGCGTTGCTTAACCCACTGCGCCACCAGGGAGGCCCTGCAAATTTCACTTCAAATAAGTGTATTTGTGTTCTTCCAGGAAATAAAAATGGGCAAAAGAGTTAAATAGGTAGTTCTCAAAAGAAGACATATAGATAGCCAATAGGCATATGAAAAAAATCATCATCTTTTAACACCAGGAAAATGCAAATCGAAATCAAGATACCACCTCATTCCTGTGAGAATGGCTCATATCAAAAAGACCAGAAACAAGTGCTCTTGAGGGTGTGGAGAAAAGGGAACCCTCTTACACTGTTGGTGGGAATGTAAACTGATCTAACCCAGTGGAAAACATAATGAAGATTTCTGAAAAGATTTTAAAGGGCTCTACCCCTCCACCCAGGGATTTCAATCCATGAACTCACCTTTAAAGTAGCAAATGTGGGGCCTTCCTGGTAGAAAAAGGGGTTAAGTGGCAGCACTATGAAGCCACTGCAATATGAGTTATATCTTCAGACAGGGAAGTGACCCACATGGCACAGCAGACCTCTCCTGTCTCTCCCTTTACTCCCTTCAGCAGTGTATTTCAGTAGATTCTTCTGTTCTGCTCCCCACTCTATCTCTGGGGAATCCCCTCATCCCCTGCACGTCTGGCCTGCACCCCAATCCTTGTATGCATAGATAAATAAATCTTTTAAAAAAATAAAATGATAAAGTACTACATGTTAGTTATCTTACTGGATTGTAAAATATCTTGAATAATTTTTTTGGTGGTGGAGGAAGAAACCATGTTATTTTCATATAATCACTATATATTATATGGGAAAATGACGCTGGTCAAAATAAAAGAAAATTAATTATGGTTGTATCCCCAACAATTGGCAGGGAGAGAAGGGAAAAGAGTCTGTAAAGAGACGTTTTCTGCCTGTGATCTGAAATCTAAACTGATTGAATTCTGCAGTTTGGATCCTTTCTAGGTCAAAAAAAAATAAAACCTCTTACTTTAGCAGACATGGAAGCCTGTAAAAATATAAGCTAACAGGTAATATTAATATATAATGTGATTCCCGGTCTTTCTTAAACTCTTCTAAACCAGATTGATGACACAACAGCAAAGAATAGATTAGAGTAACACCTTGCACCATAAACATCAGTCTTTTTTTTTTTAAAGATTTATTTATTTATGCATACAAGAGCTGGGGTACAGGCCAGAGTTGTGGGAAACCGAAACACACTGCCTAGGGCAGCAACGGTATAGGCAGGAGAGGTTCACTATGCCATGTGGGTCCCCTCCCTGGCAGGCGGCAGGGATAGAACTCGTGCTGCAGTGGCTGCGGTGGCTGCGGTGGCTGCGGTGGCTGCGGTGGCTGCGGTCTGTTTCATAGTGCATTGCTCAACCCGCTGCGCCACCAGGGAGGCCCGATAAGCATCAGCCTTATTTCAAGTTGCATCAAGACACTAAGGTGAGAAAGAAAACAACAGAGAATAATAGGTAAAAGATTAGGATTTTCAAACTAAACTTTATTGAGACAAGATCTTGGTCTGTGCATACTCATGACTTGGAATTGTCTAGAAACAAGTATGTGAGTTTAAACTTTTTGCTGTGTTGTTAGCCTCTTTATATTTGTCACATCTATAATTTTTCTTTCATGCCTTCTTTTGAATGAAATTTAAAAATTTTTAATCTTACAGCATTATTTCTTATACATTTGTTTTATTCTTTTAGTAATGTTTCAGTTATTTTCTGATGTGTACAAACAACCCCAAAACTTAATACTTTAAACAACTCTTATTTGCTCAAGATTCCAGTCTCTCTGTTTCAGGAATTCAGTCAGGGCATAGTGTATGTGGCTTATCTCTGCTCTATGATGTTAGTTCTCCACTGGAGTGGATCAGATTCAGGTCTACCACAATTAGGGACTGATGTCTTGGGCTTCTGTTATGACTGTTGTCTGGGTCTCCTGTTTTTTCTCTGCGTGGTTTTTCTGCAGGGTTGTTCTGGGCTTCCTCATAGCATCATAAATTTAGAGTAAGAAGAAGCATTCTAGGGCTTCCTTAGTGGTGTAAAGTTAAGTTGCAGCACTATGAAGCTATCTGTAGCACGGAGTTCGATCCCTCACCAGGGCGGGGGTGGGAGTTGGGGGGTTGTTGTTATTGGTGGTGGTGACCTGTCTCATCTGCTGCTCCTATCAGCAGTGTGTTTCAGACTATCCACCTGTTCTTTTCCCCACTCTGTCTCTGGTAAATCTTCTCACGCCTCCACCCCCAACACCTCTGGCCTGTACTTCAGTTCTTGTATAAATAAATAAATAAATAAATCTTGAAAGAAAAAAAGGAACATTCTAGAGAGGAAATGTCTTAGTGTGCAAGTCTTTGCTTGCCTCTTGCTTACTAATGTGTCAGTTGGCAGCAGGTTACATGATTAATTTAGAATCTATGTATGAGGGTACCATGTCAGGCCCTTTTCAATTTTATTCAATGAATATTGAAAAGAGAAGGTCTTTGGGGGTCAGTTAGATTAAGGGCACATCATCTTAATCTAATCAGAGGTTAATAGTTAAAAGTTACTTCTGGGTGTAACCCTTTGGAATTCCAGTCGAAAATCATTCCTCCTTCAGCCCAGAATTCAAATTGTTCACCCTCTTCACTCCACCTACTTCCCTTGAGGCAGTGGAACACTAGCTCTCGGCCTCTCCACCACTGCTTTTAGAATGTCAATTGCCTCAAAGGGAAAATGGTACCCGTTTCTGGACTCATCACTCTTGCATCTAAGTGCTGAAATTGTGTTCCAGAATTGTGTGCTCCAGAAATGTTATCCTCCATGACAGCCACGTTATTTTTTTCTTATTATATGTAATGTAATTTTATTTTTAAATTTAATTATTATTATTATTATTTTTTACAATGTTTGCTTTCTTTTCTAGGTGTAGTCACATAGAGCTTCCACCACCAATTCACCCGTGCACTATCACCAAAGTCCCTTGTGCTCTCCCCATCCTGGCCTTTTAGATGTGACCCATGGAAGATCATGAAACAGGAAGATCCTCCTACAGATAGATATCAGGAACTGAAAGATTAACTGACAAGGGAGATAGTGGAATAGGAAGATCCTCCTACGGAACACAACCAGGAACTTGCAAATTAACTAACAAAGGAATGGGTTCCTTGCTACAGTTATCTATCAAGACTTGAGATGTCCTATTGACCATTGGGTGTTTTCCATTTTCTTCTTTAAAAAAAAAAAAAGATTTTATTTATGCATACAAGCACTGTGGTACAGGCCAGAGGTGGGGGGTGTGGGGGTGGTGAGAGGATTCACCACCAGAGACAGAATGGGAACAGAACAGGCAGATTAACTGAAACGCACTGCTGAGGGGAGCTGTGGGTGAGGCAGGAGAGGTCTGCAATGCCATGTGGGTTACCTCCCCTGGCTGGGAGGCAGGGATTGCATTCGTGCTACAGTGGCTGTGGTCTGCTTCATAGTGTGTTGTTAATCCATTTAGCCACCAGGGAGGCCCCCATTTTCTCCTTTTTTGAATGAGAGTTTACTAATATTCTATGGCTTGCGCATCCACCATTGCTTTTTTTTTTTTTTTTTACAGATTTATTTATTTATGCATATAAGAACTGGGTACAGGTCAGAAGTGTGGTGTCTTACCAGAGAAAGAGTAGGGAGCAGAACAAGTGGATTAACCGAAAAACACTACTGAGGGGAATAGCAGGTGAGACAGGAGAGGTCTGCTGCACCATGTTGGTTACCTCCCTGACTGGGGATCTAACTCTTTCTGCAGTGAGTGACTGCAGATAGCTTCACAGTGCTGCAACCTAACCCCTTGTGCCAACTGGGAGGCCCCACCATCCACCATTTCTTATAAGAAGAATTGATACATAACTTTTCTTTAGAAATTTGTCGTCAGAGAATGCAGATTGACTCTCCTGATGGGAAGGACTCTGTATCATTGGGATTTCTGGATCATGGTCTCTGAGCTTATTGCAGTAACTGGATGAGAATTTGGGATTGTTTCTCTTAGGGAAGGGATGCACGCATTCATTTTATGAGAGAGGAGAAAGGGCAGATTGGGACAGACTATCTGTTGCTCTCCTTCTTCCTCATTAGAAATGTTCTGATACAATTTTGTTCTTGGAGGAGAGGGCCTGGCAATGGCCTAGTAAAAAAACTTATTTCCCTATATCACATAGAATTATGGGTGGCCTTGGGATATAGCTCTAGATTTATGTTGAAGAATTTTCAAAAGCATTTCTTATGCTAGTTGAGAGCCACCCTTCCCCCATTTCCCCATTTTTTCTGTTTGTTTCTAAGAATACTAACATAAAACGGAGATGGAACCTAATGACAAAATAAAAGTAAACATAAAGAAATATGAAGATGGGCCTCCCTGGTGGTACAGTGGGTTAAGCAGCACACTGTGAAGCAAACCACAGCCACTGCAGCATGAGTTCCATCCCTGCCGCCAGCCAGGGAGGGGACCCACATGGCGCGGCAGACCTCTCCTGCCTCGCCCGCTGCTGCCCTCAGCAGTGTGTTTCAGTCAGTCTGCCTGTTCTGCTCCCCACTCTGTCTCTGGTGAATCCTCTCACCCCCCTGGACTCTGGCCTGTACCCCAGCTCTTGTATGCATAAATAAATAAATTTTTAAAAAAAAAATAAATGTGAAGATAGAACCCATAAGCTTAGGATGCTGGAGTGGAAAGGTAGGAAACTAGGTCTTTCATGACATTTTGAACTGACCATTCCTGGACTTATTTTCATATCTGAAAAAGAAACCCCAGCTTGGTTTAACTGTGTAGCTAAACATGTTCTTGGCTCATACACAAACTACCATAAGTTATCTTTTAACTAGTGTTCCTGCTATAGGCTCCACCAGTACATAGTATCATGGCCTAGTATGTCAGAAATATAAAAACTGTTACAAAACAATACATCAACACCTAGAACATTTCCTGCCAGTTCTACATATATACTAAATTATGTGATTAAAGAACATATTTATTAAAGAAAAAGTAGTAAGAGAAAACATAATAATACCCATCGTGCCCCATTTTGATGTTGACTTATTTTATTCAAAGGTTTCTGTATATTCATATTTTATCTGATATATCATCTGCAGCTTTCCATGTTAACAGTCTTTTAAATAAGTAGATGTTTAATAGTATAAGTAACTATAAAAAGTGTTTTACTTAACCAGTTCTTTATCATGACAACTTTTTAAATCATTTATTCACTAAGTACTACAGTCAAGTCACTGGTTAGCTATTATATGTGCATATACATGTATAAGTGACTCCTCCCTGAACACTTCATACTATAAAAGACACAAATACATGTACCATGTATGGCATATGTATGTATGTATGTTCTATGTGTTCCTAAACCATATAATTCTTATAAAATGTGCTGATAGAATTTAAATATTCTAATTTCCTTTCCACATATTTCTTTTGTCACTAATTTCTGGTTATCCTGTTCTGCTGGATTTGACTTAGCATGACTGATTAGTTCAGTAGAGTAAATTTCAGTTTTCATTTTCATTAACAGTATAAGCTATTGTGTAAATATCAATATCTGTTGCTTTCTGTTTTCACAATTATTAGTAATAGTTTATTCCACCACATCCTTCTGGTACAAAGATCATCATTTCTGGCTACCACAGCAAGAAGGAAATAGTGACTAATATGATTCAGACAGCACAATGAAAGAACTGAGATTTTAAAACAGGCTTCACTCAAAGAAAATCTGTACTTAGATTACATGGAGAACACAGGCAATGTGCAAACATGACAGACTGACAGTTCTGAGAGAGTTCAAGCTATGATGCTTTCTCACTATGTATATAAGCACAATTTATTCTTTTTTTTTTTAAAGATTTATTTATTATTTATGCATACAAGCACTGGGGTACAGGCCAGAGGTGTGGGGGGCGGGAAGGGTGAGAGGATTCACCACAGAGAGAGCGGGGAGCAGAACAGGCAGATCAACAGAAGTACACTGCTGAGGGGAGCAGTGGGCACAGCAGGAGAGGTCTGCCTTGCCATGTGGATCCCTCCCTGGCCGGCGGCAGGGATGGAACTCATGCTGCAGTGGCTGTGGTTTGCTTCACAGTGTGCTGCTTAACCCACTGCGCCACCAGGGAGGCCCCCCAATTTATTCTTTAACTCAAAAGAAGTTCATATGTGATGCAGCTAACGTATCCACAGTGAAAGAGAAGTCAAACTTTTTACATAAAAAACTGTATGTATGTTGTTATTTTTAAATGCATAAAATTTAATAGTATTGAAATTCTATCTTGATATTGTTACTAATGTGCTAACTCCTGGAACTTATCTGAAAGAAGATTTCCTATTTCCCGAGAGTAAGTTCTTCACTTTTAGGATTCTAGAGCAAGACAAGATTTTGGCTGAAATTTATTACTCTTGAGTAGGTTATAAATACACTGTTAATAGAAGACTGAAAAATAGGGAATATATCAGAATAACTAAAGGTAGGAATTTAATAAGTAAGAATTCAATGCTCAGAAGTAGGTTGGTTTAGAGCATGCTATGAACGTACTTTGATAAATATTAATTAGGTATTTTAATAAAGTAATGGAAATATTTACTGACCATTTCCAACTGTGAAAAATATTTTGCAATTATAATCTTTCTTGAAACATTTTTCTCCACTTCTGATGAGGCAATTGGGTGTCTCTGTGTGGGAAGATGAACATACAAGGCCTAGTATGTGGAATATGAAACAAAATATGAATAAAGAGAGTCTGGAATGTTTGTGCTGAATCACACACTATTCTGTTGATGTAAGATTTCCATTTGTAAACTGCCTAATTGTGGGGTGGGGTGGGGCCTGGCTGAATGGTCCTTATCTTTACAGGATCCTTGACAGCCAAGGCTGCTCTTTATCCCCTTTATTTTGAACCCATTGAATAATTCCTACAGCATATAATCAAAGAGTTGTTAGAGCTAACTGGTTGAGGATCTGAATGAAATGATTCCCTCGAATTTTCTGGACCATTCATCCCATTGCTTCAGTGCAATTTACTGGGAGGGTGTGTGCTGTGCAATAGTGATACCAGGTTGACTATGTTAGTCCCTGCCCTGTCACTTTCTTATAGAGAAGCCTGTGAACTGATGGCCTTGATCACCTGGGGGAAACTGACAGCAGACATCCCAGCCCCACCCTAAACACAATGAATCAAAATCATTGGCATACAGGATTCTGCACTTTGAGGAAGTTCACCAGGTACTGAGTTTTAAGAGTTCTTTCATATACCTAAGGTGGTGGGGCAGGGGCAGGGGCATGGAGTGATTATTATGCAGAGAAGTGGAGACTTTGAGGGTGTGGTCTAATGCAGGATAGTAATGTGTTAAGTGTCATAACAAAAGTGTTTCTGGCAGAAGCTAAGCATATAGAAAGGAGAATCAAGCCTAACTCTATGTTGTCAGAGGAGAAAATTACCAGTAACTTATTTCTAAAAGTACCTAAAATTATTATTCTGTAAAAAGTTAAGAAACTCAGTTGTTTCCATTTGAAGTAAATTTAAATTGAATAGGAAAAAAGACCTTTAAAAAACCCTGAATTCCCAAATAATTAAAGACTTTGACAGTCATGTGCAGAGATCATCTGAGTTAACAGCATTTCTACCTAGGTGAACTTATCCTAATGATATAATTGGGGCTTATGTGCACAAGTTAGTTATAAAGCTGTTCCCTGCAGCAAATAAATCATATTCAAATGCTCATTTTCTAGCAAGTTCCAGACCCATTTCTCTGTGGAACAGCTTCCTTGTCCTCACTTATATTGTCATAGGATATTCTGGGCTATAAGTAGTTTCCATTTTTGCAAACGGGATACTGCAAAGTCAATACTCTAATAAAGTTGCTTTTTGTTTTCCTGGGTTTTTTTTGTTTGTTTGTTTTTTGTTTTTTCAGAAACAAAAGTAGAATTTAAGAACTGAACTCATAAATAACACTTGACATCCACCCTGGGCAGGCTCAAGTACACACCATAGGTTTTTGTGTTGTGTCCATACTCAGTTTGGTGATTTGGGCAGACTGGACATCTTTGTCATTCATTGAGAAGAGATTGTTCTGATGTATGCCTGCTTTTCATCTCTGACTCCTCTACTAGACAGATAACTCTTAGACCAGTTTTTCAGTCTTGTCTGTATATGAGGATCACTTCAGTCACTTAAAGGGATGTATCAACATTATTTGACATTGTATTTCTAGTCTCTACACAAGACAAGTCCGATCAAAACCTCTGAAGTTGTTCATTGAATGAGTACTGTGTCTTATTTGTTGATCTTCTCTGATTCCCAGGAAAGTACTTGATATTATCAGGAATTTAGTGACCCTATTCATTCATCATTTCCTTCAATAGATATTTACTGAATATTTGCTTTCTCAGGTCCTCTGAGAGCTAGGAATATAGCAGAGAATAAAACAAATAACCAACTATTATTAATATTGGGAAATAGAGGTAGTACCAGGTGTAGGAAAGCTGTCAAAACAAAGCATGGTATAGGAAGGACAACCACATAACTTATCAAACAAGGATAATTTGACAGTAACTATTTGCTATGATGCTAAGATAGTACACATGAAACTGGGATTGTCTTAGCTAACCCAAGATGTATAATCATCCTAAGTAGAATATTAAAGAGTGTTGTGTGGACAGGAATGAGGTGCTTTTTTAAAATGATGTGCTGTTCAGGAAAGACATTTTCTAAATGGAAACTTTTAAGCAGAAGCCTGAGGAAGAGAAAGGAAGGAGCTGGTCTAGTCTTTTAAGGGTATGGCATTCCAGGTAGGTGGACTAGCAGATGCAAAGGCTCTGAGGTAGGGATGAATTTGGCAAGTAAGAGGAAAATCACAGAAGCCAATTTCACTGGAATGTAATAAACAAATAAAAGCAGTTCTGCTAAAGAAGTCAGAGGGGAGGCCAGAAGTCAATTCTTTAAGCCAGGGTAGGAAGGACTTTGTATTTTACCTTGAGACAGAAATGTGTATAATTTACATTTTAAAAAGATAACTCTGGCTTCTGTGTTGCAAAGAGCCTTTTAAGAAGGCAAGAGTGAAAACAGAAGAATTAAGAAATAGTTTATGTAAGAGATTATGGTGACTAGTGTGACAATCACAGTAATGGGGAGATGTGATTAGATTCTGAAATATTGTGGAGAGGATTTGCTGTTCAACTGGATTAGGGATATGAGGAAGACTGAAGAGTCATGGATGGCCCCTTAATTTCTAGGCTAAGCAGCCAGAAGAATAGAGTTGTCATTTATTTGTTTTTCCATCAAAACTAAATTGATTTGTCATTGATTTTCAAAAATATATGTTTGGAAGTATCACTTTACACCTCACCATGCTTCACTTGCCCTCCACCAACTCCACTGCCAATACACTATAGCTTTATTCCCTTTATGGTCTCCTTTCTCACCCTTCCCCAGATGGTAACCACCTAGTTTTAATGGAGCCTACGAGTTATTTTTGTTGTTTTGCCAGTGTGCATTCCTACATTATTTATATTCCACAAATGAAAGAAACCATCTTGTAATTGTCTTTCACTTTCTGACTTGCTTCACTTTGTATGATCAATCACCTAGAGGTTCATTCCCATTGTCTCCAAGGTCACTATTTCTTCAATCACTGAGTAGTATTCCATTGAGTCTATATTCCACAGTTTCATTACCCAGTTGTCTGTTGATGGGAAAATTAGGTTTATTCCATATCTATGCATTATGAATAATGTTGCTATAAACATAAATCTTTTCATGTTAGTTTTCATATTCTTTGGATAAATACCTAAGAGTGATACTGCTGGATCATGTGGTATTTGCATTTTTGTTTTTCAGTTTGTCTGAGATATTGTTGGGCAAGCAGGCTTTTGGAAGGAAGGAGGTAAAGGAAGTAGTGTTGGACATATTAAGATTGAGGCTTGATAGATATTCAAGTGGAATGGTTAGTAGGCAGCTGGATAGAGTTTAGGGGAGGACCTCCCTGGTGGCACAAGGGGTTAAGTCACAGCAAAGAAGTATCTGCAGTACTGTAGCATGAGTGCTATCCTGGCCAGGGAACTAACCCACATGGGCCAGCAGACCTCTCCTGTCTTGCCTGCTGCTCCCCTCAACAGTGTATTTCAGTCAATCCACCTGTTCTGCTCCCCACTCTGTCTCTAGTGGGTCCTCTCACCAGTCCCCCACCCCCACCACACCTCTGGCATATACACCTCTGGCTTATATGTATAAATAAATAAAATAAATCTTTTTAAAAAGATGGAGAGTTTAGGGGAGAAGTTGGGATTGCTTACTACCCTATCTAAGAATGTCTCCATTTCTCAACCTGTATATCAAACACATTGGTCTCTCCACTTGACGTGGTGGTTAATTTAGAATGCTTAAATGCATTTCAATTTTTTTTAAAGGAACAATGGGGGACCTCCCTGGTGGCACAAGGAGTTAAGTTGCAGCACTATGAAGCTGTCTGCAGCCACTGCAGTATGAGTTCCATTCCTGGCCCAGGAGGTGACCCACATGGCACAGCAGACCTCTCCTGTTTCACCCGCTGCTCCCCTCAGCAGTGTATTTCAGTAAATTTTCCCGTTCTGCTCCACACACTATCTCTAGTTAATCTTTTCACTGCCTGTAACCCAGATCTTGTATGCATAAATAAATCTTTAAAAATAAATAAATAAAAGAGGAGTGGTGGGCTGTATTCTGTGTTTGCAGAGGAGGGAGAGTTTCTGTTTTTTTCCCACAAAACTTGGAAGTGAGATGTTGCCTAAAGGCAAGTACATTCATTTCACTTTTTCTCCAGTAGAGAAAATTTAATCCTTATAAACTTTAGCTAATTTTCAGCTCCCACTGTAACAGGGTAGTCTCCAGGAAAAGGGGAAGTTCCAAAATCCTTGTCCCACCCTAAGTAGGGTGGAGCTGAGCAGGGATAAGAAAATGCTAGAGAGGAGATTGGAGAGGAAGGAAGGAAGAAGGAAGCAGGATGAAGAACAGCAAGGAGATCTGGGGGAGGCATGTGGAGCAGAGGGATGTGAAAAAACTGCTTGCTTTTTGGTGTTGGATTGGTTGGAAAAGATGTGGGTGAGAGACCCGTGGGGAGGTTAACAATGGCAGCGTTTATTTTTATTTTTAGTTTGCTCTTTTCCTCCCAGATTTGTCTTACCTTTTCTGACCCTTTTCTATGGGTCTCCACTGAAAGGTCCTTTAGACATGTGGCAGGCTTTTGGCCTTGCTTTGAGCCAATCCTCTTTGGCTGGACTTTTACACCTCAAGGAGATGGGTAACTTTGGATGCTTGACTTAGTAACTATATTCTTTATCTTTTCTGTGTTGTTCCCTAATTGTATTAAAGTTCCTTTCCATTAAAGGCCTTATATGTTTATCTTGATGCGGCAGATGGCAGAACTCATTTAGAGTGGCAGGTTTGGGGCTTTTTTTTTTTTTAATATTTATGCGTACAAGAGCTGGAGTACAGGCCAGAGTCCAGGGAGGTGAGAGGATTCACCAGACAGAGTGGGGAGCAAAACAGGCAGATTGACTGAAACACACTGCCAAGGGGAGCAGCGGGCGAGGCAGGAGAGGTCTGCTGTGCCACATGGGTCCCCTCCCTGGCCTGCGGCAGGAATAGAACTTTGTGCTGCTGTGGCTGTGGTTTGCTTCATAGTGTGCTGCTTAACCCACTGCGCCACCAGGTGCCCCTTTCCCTGCCCTATACTACCACTACGCAACTTTGTCCATGAAAACCCCCAATCAAGAGCCTCCTTCGTGGTCTAGGGGTTAAGTTTCAATGCTCTCACCACTATGGCCTGAGTTCAATCCCCAGCCAGGAAACTAACCCAAATATGGCATGTAGCACAGCAGACCTCTCCTATCTCAACCACTGCTCCCCTTAGCACTGTATTTCAGTAAATCTGCCTGTTCTGCTCCCCACACTGTTTCTGGTAAATCATCTCACCACTCCCCCTCTGCACCTCTGGCCTACACAGTTCTTCTACAAAAACAAACAAAAACCAAATCAAGGAAGCTGATTGAATAAGAACTGACTTTAAGGCTAAAGAAGTGTAACAGATGACAGTTGCATGATCTATAGGGTTAAAAAAAGAAAAAAGTTAACTCCAAGTCAAGCATATTAATATATGAAAATAAAAAATAGGAATAGGCCCATACAAGTTTCTAGAAGACTAATTGTAGTTTTAAAACAAAAACATATAGTATCAATTAAAATTCCCATTATTTATTGACTTCTTGCCTAAAAACTTAAGAAAAACCCTCCATATTTTACTTTCAAATACAAATAATATGGAAATTTACACTCCACGGGAAGCCTCTGGTCAGCAAAAGAAAATATTTACAACATTACTTGCTGCATGTATTATTTGAACAGCCTGAGGCTCTGACTTTTATTTTTCACTTTCTGAAGAGTTAGTTAAATTGGAAATCAAGGACCGAAATGGCTTTTTTTCCCCTCTATTAGTATATTTACATTGAAACCAAAGAAACCTCTGGTTTCAGAGTTTTGCACAGTCTCAAAAAAGCAAAAACACCCAAACACACCAAGGTTTCTTTGTTTAAAAAGAACACTATACACACGAATTTAATGTAATCACACGAGAAATGGAAACTGAAACTGTTTTCTACTGACCTCAAAGTTAAAAAGTCATAGAATCCAGCACATCAACAAAACTCTACGTGCAGAACTGTTGGTGAAAATAGTGGACTAGTTGCAGAGATAAGCAACCTAGGGAAGGATTTATTGATTGACCATCATTTTTATTAATTCTTCTTTTTTATTAATTGCCTGGTAAAAGTCACTAGCTATGCAACGGAGAGCAAAACACAAAAAAACGATTCCTGCCTCCACAGAGCATATGAAAAACTGCAGATGTTACTCAAATAATCACTCAAATCAACATTTAATCACAAACTCTATTAAGTGCTTTCAAGAAGAGCAGAGTGTCATGACTGAGACCTGACTTAGGTCAGGGAGCCAAGAAAACTTCCCTGGTGAAGAAACATTTAACTGAACCCTGATGACTAAATGACCTTTAACTAGGAAATGGGTGGGGGCAGGCGACAAGTAGTCAGGAGATGGGAACTTTAAGAGCAAGAGCCAGAACTGTGCAGGTGTGGCATGCAAAAGAGTCTGGAGAAGCAAAAGCGAGAGAGTGGGTTGGAGATGATTTGGGGGATGCAGACCTAATTAAGGATGCTGACGTAAAATAGGCAATCATTAAAGCTTTTTAATTATAAAAATGACCTGACCACATTTATTTTTAAGAATTTATCTGTGGTGTAAGAGGAACTTTCACTTCCAGTAATGGATTAGGTAATTCAGGCTAAAATTCTTACAAAGAAAACCCACAATATTTTTGAATCCACTACAAGTGCTGACATGACCATAAAGGGCTAAGGGAATGAGATCTGAGAGAAGGGAACCCAAAGAAGAAGCAAAACATTTAGAACATCTTTTGCTAAAGAAGTGACTAAAAAGCTAAGCAGAACAGACTAACAGGGGCCAGGGTATAAAAACTGAAATTTGAAGGTCAAGGGGAATGACAACAGGCTTTTGTCTAGAATCCAAAGATCTATATTAGGAGTAAGAGTAAACCAGAAATATACTAGTCCTCCCAGTTTCAAATCCTTGCAGATCCTCCAATTGAATCAAGGTGATTTAGGATTGCTAGTAGCCTTAACATTTTGGCAAAAGCAAATGTAAATCCTCTTTGGAGAAAGATAATTTTATTCTAAGCCTCAAATGATTTTTACAGTTTTCCAAACACATTATCTTTAATGCAATTACAAATAACCAGGTAAGCATTCACAAACCAATGGGATGTGTCAAGAAACAGAAACCAGATTAAAATTCCTTTTACTGGTCAAAACAGGACAATTTGAATGATAAAATTAATGATGGCAACACATAACCTTTAATGAAAAAGAATCCACAAATCAATGAAAATACTCAAAAAGAGGGCAGGTACAAGGGAGAAGAGAAAACTTTTTTTTTTTTTTAAGATTTATTTATTTATGCGTACAAGCACTGGGGTACAGGCCAGAGGTGTGGGGGGTGAGAGGATTCACCACAGAGAGCAGG
>JAGFMF010011796.1:10952058-10988966 GCA_019455555.1 Galemys pyrenaicus
TCCCCTCCCTGGCCGGCAGCAGGGATCGAACTCGTGCTGCAGTGGCTGCGGCTTGCTTCATAGTGTGTTGCTTAACCCACTGCGCCACCGGGGAGGCCCAAGAGAAAACTTTTTACAGGAGAATGCCAGCTAATAAATGTGAATGGACATACAGAATCATAAAATCACATTTTGTAACTACCAAAATTATAATTGATTAAGAAAGAATTATAAACTGTTTATCAAAGGTTATTAATACCAGTGGGTCAAAGGTTGGATATTAACATAGTGTCCAAGTATCTCCTTATACATTATTCATGAATAACAAAAGGAAAGAAGTTCACTGACAACAGAAAATCTAAAGATAGAAATTAGATGGGCACTGAACATACACATTTTCACAGAACTTTACCAAATGGCAAATCCTTCCCAGGGAGATGTAGCTCTTTGAACTGTTGGCAGTCAATTCAATTTTAATATAAACTTTCCAGTCTTTTCTTGAGAGTAGGTTTGGATTGGGATGGAGAACATGAGCATATCTGAAAACCCATGGGGTAAGAAGAGTAACTCCCCATGAAACAATATAATAGAGGAAATGGATTATGGGATCTCAGTCATTTAATTATTTATTTTAAATATAAAATTTTAAAAATCTAATTTACATATATTTGACATCAGTTGTATCCCCATGTATTCCCCATCACCGTAACACCAGTGCACCATCACCTCAGTCCCCTGTGCTCCCGTCTGCCCTCAACCCTTTCCCTCTTCCCTCCCCACCAACTGTCCCCAGTTTGTCCTTTTCTTTTCATTTTTGGTTTTTGTTTCTTTCTTGTTATTATTATTATTGTTGTTGTTCTTATTCCTTTCCTTGATCCTTATTTGGTTCCCTTATATTCCTCCTAGGGAGGATCAATAATTTTTAAGAATATGAGCGAGGGTTGAGGAAGCAAGTTGTGGAATTGTTTTGCTTTTGTTTTTGGAGAAAACATTCAACCAATGTGCTGGTTGGTTAAGAGAGAGAAAAAGGAATAAAGGGAAGAAAAGAGGACATTATAGAAACTCCTTTATACCTTGCGATATAGCTACTTGGGCCCTGGTTAGGGAGTGGAAGTAGCAGATAAAGGAAACTGTTCTAGAGCAAATATATTTAATATACATCTATATTTTCTATAAAGAAAGGTACAGGACAAATCCAAATAATGGACAGTCTCAGAACACTTTTCAAAATATCCATGCCGTAGAGAAGAAAATAAAGCAGAGGAACTATTTTAGATGAAAGGAAACTAAAGCCTGTGCCTGATCTTCTTGGTCCTAGATTTTTAAAAAAAAAAAATATTATTAGGACAATTGGGGAAATTTAATATGTTCAATATATTATGGACTGTATATTAAAGTTCTTTAGTACGATAAGATACATCATGATTATGTAGGAGACTGTTCCTGTTCTTAAGAAGTAGAGAAACAGGGCCCTCCCTGGTGGCGCAGTGGGTTAAGCAATGCAATACGGCAGCCACTTCAGCATGAGTTCGATCCCTGCTGCCGGCTGGGGAGGGGACCCACATGGTGCAGCAGACCTCTCCTGCCTTGCCCTCTGCTCTCCTCAGCAGTGTTCTTCAGTCGATTTGCCTGTTCTGCTCCCCGCTCTGTCTCTAGCCTGGACTCTGGCCAATACCCCAGTGCTTGTATGCATAAATAAATAAATCTTAAAAAAAAAAAAGTAGAGAAACATGTCAAAATATTTAGACGGTGAAGCAGCTTAACTATAGAGTTCTTTCAAATCATTTAAGAAAAAATATACACACACATACTAACGTATACACATATACATACATATGTACACACATATATACACGCACACATATACCCATGTAGGCAGTTCTCATTTCGTAAGGTAAGGCAGGACTCAAAACTGACCATGTAAGGTGAAACTACACAAGAAAATTTTTGTCAAAACTTTAAGAATGTTCCTTGTTTAGTTACAGATGTAGAAAAATAAAATACCAGTAAGGTGAACTTCTATTAAGTACACTGTAATTTAAAAACTGAGGATTTTTAAAGTATTTTGTTTCTTTGTAAAAAACTTAGAGTGGTTTTGAACAATCTTTTGATCATGTACCTAATGATTGATCAAGCATCTTTTCTATTCTTTTGCTGTCATACTCCCTTCTAAGTTTGGATCAGCTTGAATATTATCTGTCTTTTCAATGTCATGAAATAGCTCCAGAATTTCCTTTAATGTGAAGTTTCTCCCAATGTCACTTCCTCAAGGACATTTTCACTTAATCATTTCCCCATTAACCTAGGTAAGTTGATCTTTGACAAGATTCTCTGGCTGCATAACTGAAGAGTTTCTAAGGGTGCCTATATCAATATCCCCAGCTATCTCGTCTAAAACTCCATTTATGTTTGATTCAAATTTCACTTTCAGTTTTATTATATAATTTCTTTCTGCATTTGACTCTTTTTTTTTTTTTTTTTTGCCAATTGCCTCTTTCAAATATCCAAATATGGGAGACAAGGAAACAGCACCATAACATGCTTTGCAGTCTGTGCAGTGAACGATCTGGCATAATTGGAAGTGTGTTGATTGGTCACTGTCACTGATCTTGATGGGCATTGGTTAATTATATAGTGATTATCAGCTGTACTCCATGCAATTACCATGAGTGTACCTGGCAGCTGAAATTTGAATTGTATCATTGTATCACTGCCTGTGTGTGGATACACAGACATGTGTGTGAATCTAGATAAAGCATACGTAGGTGCCCGAAGTAGTATTCTAAAGTTTTTCTGTAAATTTCAAATGTATGCTAGAAGTTGGGCATAAGGGTGGGGACCAAGTCACAAGGATACAAGTAATAAAAATCTACAAAAATGTAGATAATAAAAATAGACCAACAGGGAATCCAGAGAAGAGAAAAAGTTATGGAACCCAATCACCTGGTTTTGAATCCCAGGTTTCTTATCAACTGTGTGATGCTGAGTAAGTTATCTGAGTCTGTTCCTCTTTAAAGATAGAGATAAAAATACAACCTTCTTCAAAGGATAATGTGATGATTAAGTCAATTACACATAATGAAGTACTTAGATGAACAGTGGTACATAGTAGATATTTTGCAAGTGTAAGCTATTATACTTTTGTTGGAATAAGAGCTTAAAATGTTTAGATATGGAAAAAATCCAGAAGAGAGGTTAAAGTCAGGAGAAGGAATAATTAAGTGTGTGACTTTAAGAAGTGGGAAGGATAAGATCCAAAGAAGAAATAGAGGTGTTGGCCTTGATCTAAAGGAGGAATATTTCTATTTTAACAGAAGGGAAGAGAATAGGTTGGGTGCAGGTGTAGAGTTCATGGTTAATTTTGTAGGGAGGATATATTACAGTATAATGACTACTGTGTTTACTAAGATAATAAAAGTGAGATGTTTTCTGAGGGTGAAAAGAAAGATGCAGATTAGAAGTTGAGGAGAATGGGGAATAATTGTTTTTTGTTTTTTTTTAAAGATTTATTTATTTACGCATACAAGAGCTGGGGTACAGGCCAGAGTCGTGGGAGGTGAGAGGATTCACCAGACAGAGTGGGGAGCAAAACAGGCAGATCAACTGAAATATACTGCTGAGGGGAGTAGCGGGTGAGGCAGGAGAGGTCTGCTGCGCCATGTGGGTCCCCTCCCTGGCCGGCAGCAGGGATCGAACTCGTGCTGCAGTGGCTGCAGTTTGCTTCATAGTGCGTTGCTTAACCCACTGCGCCACCAGGGAGGCCCAAGTGGGGAATATTTGTAATGGTCCTCACAGAGAATAAGAGACAGCTGACCAAGAAAATATAACAGGATTTTTGGCAGTGTCAAGAGTCCAGAGTTGGTGACCTTAATATTACAGTTTTATTAGCTTGCCCTTTTGTGCTCCTCAGTCATGTTGCATGACCATCTGGATATAGGCGTGGAGCATGTGGGTTGTTGAGTTCATGATTTCTCCAGATTGATGTGAGAAAAGAGAGAGACAAGGGAATTTATGGTATTGGTGAAAGGATTACAGAAAATATGGACAATGAAATCCATCCTGGAGGAGGGAGGCAAGAGAAGGCTAATGATAAAGGAGAACAGGAATGGGGAAAGTATCCCCTTGAATTCAAATAGTGGTTCAAGTAAGAATTGTTTAACTAGCATCAACTGGCCATTTCCTAAATTTAGGGGCAGTGTGCTGTATCAGCAGGTGTTCAAGTGGGGCTCTTTCTAGTTTTAATTTTAGTTTTGGCTGAGGCTCAAGAGATTGAGAAGGAAAACAACAGATGTTCTAATAAGGTGCTATATCACCTATGCAGAACTTGCAAAGAGAGGGTCAAACTAGTTTTATTTATTTATTCATTTATTTGGTTGTTTGTTTTTAAGGATTTATTTATTTATGCATACAAGAACTGGGGTATAGGCCAGATGTATGGGGCATAAGAGGATCCCCCAGAGACAGAGTGGGGAGCAGAATAGGCAGATGTACTGAAACACACTACTGAGGGGAGTAGCAGGGAAGGCAGGAGAGGTCTACTGTGCCATGTGGGTCACCTCCCCAGCTGGCAGCAGGGATTCGAACTCAGTGCAGCAGTGGCTGCGGTTTGCTTCATAATGCATTGTTTAACCCACTGAGCCACCAGAGAGGCCCCCAAACTGGTTTTATGACTCTTAATCTAGCACCCACCTAGAGTGTACAAGCATTAGAGTTGAAAATTTGAGAGACAAGCATTATTTGGAGAATTATCAATGTGCTGTGGCTTTTTCTTCTCTCTCTTCTTGATGAAGGCCTCTCTCTTTTAAACCAAGGAAATTATGTGAAGAGAATCAGATATGCCTCCTTGAGTTTGAAGAATGTAAATATAGCAAGAGGAAATGGTGGGGAGGGTTGGGAGGACAAGGTTGCATGGGGAACAAGCTGCACATCCGCCAGCACTGGGCAAAGGTGGTGAATATTTCTCCTGGGGCAACTTGGACCTGTGGAAGTAGCCTGCTTTAGCTATGTCAGTTTCCATGCCTGTCTGAGGGGAGTAGCCACCAAATGGGTAAGCGTGAGAAAGGGATTATAGGAAGCTCTATCAAGGGAGCCAACTTGACTGTTCCAAGGCAAGAGTATCTCCTCACAGTTCACAAAAACACCTTTGAAAGAGTGAGCAATGGGACGCTGATGTCTCAGAGGCTGCCATGGTGGACTGTATGCCAGTGTAGTGAGATCTCTCTCTTCCTGATCAGTCTTGGAGGATATACTGGTAGTCAAACTGGGGTAGGATGGGGAGCAGAGAGAAGAAGAGAGAAATCGTCTGAGCTTCTTTCTCTGGCACAACTTTTCAGCCAGCAGCACTGACAAGGTGGGGACAGGAAAGGAGCTTTAGCATAGAGTGTGGTTCAAATTATATTGAACACTTCAATTATGAATTGAGACTATTCTTATGACTAAGAAGTCTCAGGCAAGTGTTGATGACCAAAAGTAGCCAGAAAAGCTAGTGGTTTGTCCTAAGAGAAAGGAAAAGGAAACAAAAACCAAAACTCAGAGTTGAAAAGGGCATCTGCCCTATTCATTTGTTGTCATCCCAGTTACATAGATTAGTAAAACACTGAGAGTGCTGTGGGTGTGACCGGCACTAATCATGGAGTAGAAGGTCACTGATCTGAAGTGGTATTTTTTTTTTTTGAAGTGTATCTTGATATGAGAAGTCGCTGTCGGCTGAGTCATCACCATGGATGAAATTGTCCACAAGGCTGGCAAAGGTTGGGGTAGAAAGACTGAATGGCGTGTGTCCAGGTCAGTGATTCTCAAACTTTGAGAATTATATTAGAATCACCTAGGGATCCATTAGAAGATACAGAGACAAGCTTGTTGAAGTAGAATAGGGCCTAGACTTCTGCATATCTTTACCAGGTGATCTGGAACTGTTATAGGGCAACTGTAATATAAAATGGTTTTTTTTTTACTGGGTTTTTTACCCGCGCGCTTAGAAGACTTTTAAAAATTTTTAACTTTAGGTATACGTGATAAAAGTTATTAACAGGTTTTATTTTATGAAAGAAGGGGAATAAAATAGTAATAATACCAAGGGAAAAAGAGAGGGATATAAATTTACAAATACTTTACTAGATTTAAGCAATGGCGCGTTGAGAGCTGGCTCCGAGTTGAATGAGATGGCTTTGAAGGAAGAGAGATGTCTCCCGAAGGAAGGGGTCTGACTTTTTAGTAAGAGAGCGAGCCCCAGGCTCACTTCTGGTTTTATAGCCAGCCTGGCTGCTTAACTTTACTTTTATGTTCCAGTAATTCACTCTTTGATAATTATTTTATTGGATTTGTGGTTTTGGAACACTGATGGTTTGGAGTGGGGGTTGGAATTTACACACTTATAATTTATTTAGGACTACCTTTCTCCCTAACAGAACCACCAGAAATTATGAGCACCACTGGTCAATGTTCAGTGGAGAGAAATAACTTACTGGTCACTATGTAATGACACCTACCAGAAGAAAAGAAGAGCAAGTAATTCAGCCAAATAGCACAGCTAGGAAGCACTTTTTTTTGTTATGAGAGGGCAGGAAAGTAGTGGTCTAGAAAATAGTAATGGACACTAATGTCTTAGTTCACTGTCTGTAAGGTCATTGCTCCCTCTCTCCCTCCTTTTTTTTTTTTTTTAAAGATTTATTATTATTTTTTTTAAAGTCTTTTTTTTTTTTTTTAAAGATTTACTTATTTATACATATAAGAACTGGGGTACAGGCCAGAATCCAGGGCAGTGAGAGGGTTCACCAGAGACAGAGTGGGGAGCAGAACAGGCAGACTGACTGAAACGCACTGCTGAGGGGAGCAGCAGGCAAGGCAGGAGAGGTCTGCTGCGCCATGTGGGTCCCCTCCCCGGCAGGCGGCAGGGATCAAACTCGTGCTGCAGTGGCTGTGGTTTGCTTCATAGTGCGTTGCTTAACCCACTGTACCACCAGGGAGGTCCCCCTCTCCCTCCTTCCTTATCAAGAAAAGTGACCATTATGCATGAAATTTGTCCCTGCAAAAAATGTGATGTTAAAGTCCTCATCCTTAGGACCTTAGAATATGAATGTATTTGAAAATAGGGTCACAATAATTTGTCAATATATTCAAGTAGTTAAGATGAACTCATACTGGAGCAGGGTAGACTCTTTTTATTTTTTAAGATTTATTTATTTATGCATACAAGCACTGGGGCAAGGCCAGAGGTGGGGGGAGGGGGGTGAGAGCTCACCAGAGACAGAGTGGAGAACAGAACAGGCAGATCAACTGAAATTCACTGCTGAAGGGAGCAGTGGGTGAGGCAGGAAAGGTCTGGATCGAACTCGTGCTGCAGTGGCTGCAGTTTGCTTCATAGTGCATTGCTTAACCCATTGCACCACCAGGGAGGCCCAAGCAGGGTAGATGCTTAATCCGATTTAATTGGTGTCCCCATAAGAAGATGACCATGTGCAGACACAGAAAATGCCCTGAGATGAAAGCAGAGATGGGAGTTATGCAGCTGTAAGCCAATGAACACCAAAGGTTGCTGAGCAACTGTCAGAAACTAGAAAGAAATGAAGAAGGACCCCCCCTTCAGGTTTTAGAGAAGCATGACTCTGCTAACACCTTGATTTTGGGCACCTGGTTTCCAGAAATGGAAGATGATACATTTCTGTTGTTTCATTGATTTTTAAAGATTTATTTTCACTTTTTTATGCACATAAGAACTGAGATGTAGGCCAGAAGTGTGTAGGGTGAGAGGATTAACCAGAGACAGAGAGGGGAGCAGAACAGGCAGATCTACTGAAATACACTGCTGAGGGAAGCAGTGGGTGAGACAGGAGAGGTCTGCTGAGCCATGTTGATTAGCTCCCTGGCCGGAGATTGATTGAACTTGTGCTGGAATGGCTGCCAGTAAGTTCAGAGTGCTGAGACTTAACCCCTTGCACCACTAGGGAGGCCCATTTCTGTTGTTTCAAACTACCCAGTTTGTAGTACTTTGTTTAGTTCACTCTCAGAAACCCAGAAAATATGATGCTCCTTTCCCAGCAAACTCAAAGTCATCTCTCCTATTTCACATCTATGTTGTGTCCCTGTTCCTTTAACACTGAACTTGCAGTCTCAGACACAGAGAAACCACATGTAAGCCAATGGATGCCATTAGAACAACAGGAGAGAGTTCATTGTTTCTTGTGACATTAAAATTGAAATACAGTACACTGTGTGTTCTTGAGGGAGTCCTCAGCCCCCACACTGGCTTCTGCACTTATTGTTGACAAATGAGTCAGTTCATATAAGACTGGCAGCTTATTCGAGTAGGTGTATGTTCAAGATACTTTGAAGAAGAGAAACCTGTTATATATACCTGCCTGCTACTGCTACTCTCACAAGAAAGCAATCCCTGAGGAATCTTAAAACAGTCTTTATCAAAGTACCGAGATAACTTCTTGACAGCCACACATCATGGGTTCCATCTCCAAAAGTTCTACCACCTCCTCTGATTTCCATTGTTATTCTCTTCCCAGTATTGAGGGAAAGTCTTGAGCCACAGAATGGCCCAAGAGACTAACTGAAGACAGATTGGAAAGTCCAGGAAAGATCAGTTTACTGATATATTTTGCAAAAACCACAGAGACCAAAAAGCAGTAAGGTGCTACCAGTGTAGGAAGAGAGAGACACAGAGACTCCCCTTCAGTTTTCTCTTATTTCCCCTGGCTTCTGAGAGGGTACACAGTCTCTGACCTATTGGATGAAAACATGCATTGTGGGCCAGAAATGCTACCTCTAGAAATATGGCATACAGGAAAATAAACAAACAAGCAAATAAATAAATAAAGGAGCAGGTACAAGACTAAGGTGTCTTGTAGATTCTAGGAAGATGATACAGTTGGTGGTTGCTAGCTGAGCTGAGCAGTTCAGGACTTACATCTGCAAGAGGGGTTATATCAGAGATTATGTTCTTTTATGCTCTTGACTTTGGACTGTAGGAAGAAACAGGATATGTTAAAAGGACGAGAGATTCCTACCCAACTTTGGCTGTACATATGTAACTCAAGTTCTCTCTCAAGTCAAACTCCAGCCTTCTGTTAGATATTTCTCCTGGATATTCTGCAGTTGCCTGAATTCAGTTCTCTATATCTAAAAACTGAATCCATCTCAGTCCTCTTCCCCAATCTGTCCTCTTGAATTTCCTTTTTATATATAAGATCTCCTAAATTCCCAAAGAATTATCAACTTGTGGGCTCTCAAATTTCTTTCCTCTCCATGTGCTCCAGCCTGCCATCAGTAGCTTTCCCTTTCTAGAATGCCTGATTCAGACTTCCAGGGTCTCAGATGGTGTCCAATCTAGTGGGCATTTCACTCTCAGCAGTAATTGAACTGATTTTCTCAGCTGACTGTTTTGTCTTGACCCCTGGTACATTACACATCCTGGTTTTCTTCCTTCTTCCCTTCCCTGTTCCTTTTCTATCTCCTTACGTCCTTCCATCTCTGAAACACAGAGGTCTCTGACATCTTTAGATCCCATCAATCTGTTCTACACACCCTGTACCCAGTAGACTTGACATCTCACTCTCAGTGTCTCAGGTGTCTCAAAATAGCATAGCCCAATCAAACTCTTGATTCCTTTTGCAGATCCCAGCTCAACATGACCTTTCCCAATCTTTCCAATCCAGCAAGTGGCATTCCAGATCATGCAGCTGCTCAAGCCAGAAACTCTCCCTTTCAACCTTCTCCTACATCTAATCTAGATGTAAGTTCTATGGCCTCTGGCTTCACAATAAATTTCAATGTGCTTCTTTTTGTTCCCTTCTACCGTTTTGGTCCAAGGCAACACCCGCTCTCCAAGCTTATTTCTCAGATACACTTCTTGCCACCCATGCCCCAATCCCAATCTCTTTACTCAGAACAATTAGAGAGTAAACTTTTAAGAAGATATGGCCTACAGGGTTATGCATGATTTAGCTTTTGGTAGCCTCTCCAAGGTTATGGCATTTTGTTCTGGCCATAGCCCACAGAGTTTAAACCCTATTGTCCTTTCAGTTCCTGGGACCAGTCTAACTCCTTCCTGCCTCAGGGCTTTTGCTTACATTGTTCTCTTTTCCTCCAATACACTCTGCCTACACAACTTTTATGTGTGTTACATTCCCTTGGCCTAATAGCACTTGACATTAGGTACGGAGATTGGCACATAATATATTATAAGTAAATTCAGCAGGTGCTCAAATGACGTTTCATTCAAAGTGATTTACTTAAACGTTGGTGAGAAAAGAATAATAAATTTCCAGATGGGGACACTATATCTATGGAGCGAGCATGTTCTCTCCAAGTCTGTGTGGGTTTTCTCTGGGGATTCTGGGGATTTTCCTCCATTATAACAGGGTAAACCACAGGGAAAGGGAGGTTCCAAGTTCAGTGCCCCCTCTAAGGAACAGTGGAACTGGGCAAGTAAGCTTTTTTTAGGTAAGCTAAAAAACAAAACTAAACTGGGGAAAGGCTTGAGAAAGGAGGAAGCATAGAGAGAATGGGAGACGAAGAAGAAAACTTGGAGGAGGCACATGGAGCAAAGAGACATGTGAAGAATCTTGCTTCTTGGCCTTGGACTTGCACCAGACACACGCAAGGAGTACTTGAAAGAGACAGAGATGTGGGTGAGAAACCTGTGGGGAGGCTGACAATGGCAACATTAACTTGATTTTGATTTTGTTCTTTTCATTTCAGACTTGCCAGGCCCCTTCTGCCCCTTTCCTATGAGTCCCCACCAGACTTAAGGCATGGTTTTGGGCCTCAACAGTCCTTCCTTGCTCCAACCCTGTTTTTCTGGGCATTTACCTATGGGAGGATGGGTAATTTGGGGTGTTTAATTGGAAACTGTATTTTTCCTCATCTCTCTAGCACACTAATTGTATTAAAGCCTTTTTTCTCCTGAAAGTATTACACACTAGAGTATATCGTGGCTTGATGCAGTGGATGGATGGCAGAACCTATTTAGAGCAGGCAGATTTGGGGGTCATGGGGTGCCCCTCATCCTGCCCTGTAACACCACATTCCAAAGATGTGCATGTGAGGTTTTCCGTTGTGTCTCAGTTGTCGGGGTTCGCATTAGTGTGGCTGCTTGTGCGCATGCTTTGTGATAGGAGGGCATCCTGCCTTAACTCTGAGCTATCAAAGATGGGCTCCACACCCCATTTCCCATCAAGATAGAAAAAGCAGGGTGGAAAATGAATGAATGAATTCAAATGATTATTTCTTATTAGGGTTATGTTAGAATCTTTATTCAGAAATCTGGTGATATTTTTGTGACCAGAAATGTGATGTAGGGAACTTGACTCTTATTGGATTCAGTTAATATATGATGAAATGGTTGCATTACACTTTCTCTTAAAGTTGCAGTTTCTTGTGACCTTATGTGGGACTTAACTGTATTTGTTGAATGAGGACAAAAAAATGTATCTGACATGAAAATTCTACCAAGAACCTGTTGGTCAGTCAGGAGAACAAAGGATGCCACTCACTCTGTGCCAGAAAATGCCTGTTAGAAAAACAGAATGAAATTCACATGAATAAGACTCTGCTACTTGGGCAGATTAAAAATAATCAAAATATGGAATGAAATGTTAGCTAGTATGAGACCATTTACATACAGTCAGGAAAAGGTAGGGTATAAATCACAAATAAATTATAAGTACCTACTTAAGTAGCAGCAATATGGAAACATAATTAATTGTCAAATTGAGACTGTCTAGGTCAAAGAAATTGCAAACTAGTACAAAGATAGTTGCTCCAAGTCCTGTTTGAAGAGGTGGACTAAATCATGGACTGGCGAGCCCTGTCCAAACACTCTGGCCCACGACACTGACCAGCAGACAAAGCATTAGATGCTGACTAATGATTATCACACAATTTCCTGGAGGGAGGTGACAGAGAGCTGGAAATTGGAGTGTAACCAGTCTGTACACACCTTGGCATAGCCCAGCCCAAGCTGTGACACACTCTCCGCCCTGCCTTGCAGACTTACTTACCCTTAAATATCTCTCCCTAACTCTTCTCAAGGAGCTAAACTCTTTCTGGCACTGGCTCCCTTATGCATCAGCCTCTCTAATAAAGCCTTGCGGGTTCAACTACGCCTAGCACTCCCCCATGAATTCCTTTTTTTTTTTTTTAAGATTTATTTATTTATGCATAGAAGAGCTGAGGTACAGGCCAGAGGTGTGTGTGTGGAGGTGGGGGCGGTGAGAGGATTTACCAGAACAGACAGGGAGCAGAACAGGCAGTTTGACTGTAACACACTGCTGAGGGGAGCATCGGGCAAGGCAGAAGTCTGCTGTGCCATGTGGGTCACCTCTGTGGCCAGGGATCGAACTTGTGCTGCAGTGGCTGCGGATGCTTCAGTGTGCCGTGCTTAACCTTGCACCACTAGGGAGGCCCTCTCTGGTGAATTCTTTCCCTAGCAGGCAAAGGACCTACTCTTCGAGGTCAGGGCCTCTAACAAAACTATCAGTCTGGGAAAATGGGTCCTAACATTTTCATCATTAAGAATTTATTTCAGGGCCTCCCTGGTGGTGCAGTGGGTTAAGCACTGCACTATGAAGCAAACCTCAGCCACTGCAGTACGAGTTCGATGCCTGTCTCCGGCCAGGGAAGGGACCCACATGGCATAGCAGACCTCTCCTGCCTCGCCTGCTGCTCCCCTCAGCAGTGTATTTCAGTCCATCTGCCTGTTCTGCTCCCCTACTCTGTCTCTGGTGAATCCTCTCACCCCCGTACCTCTGGCCTGTACCCCAGTTCTTATATGTATAAATAAATAAATCTTTAAAAAAAAAAGAATTTATTTCATAAGCTAGAAAGAAAAGGAAAAATATCAGATGGTTTCACTTATAGGAGGAATGTAGAAAAAACAAATAAGGGACTAAGGAAAAAATTTAATTATAATAATTAAATATCAAGATCAACAGACAACTATAAATCTGAGACATGCCTAGGGAAGGAGGAGGGAGAAGGAACAAAACAGTGGGAAGAGCACAAGGGACTATGGTGATGGTGCACAGGTGAATTAAATGGTGATGGGAATTTCACAGGGACAAGAAAAACACACTCTACAAAAATGTAAAATATATATAAAAGTAAAGAAAAAGAAACAAAAAATTAATTTCATTATACTTTTCCCACAGAACCTCATATCTTCAAAAGCATTTGTTTATTAAAATCTTAAACTGCATTTACCATGCAATAATTTTCTTTTCCATTTATTATCTTATGTAATTTCTACTTAGATAAAACAATTTAGGACATTTAATCAGGACATTTAATGCTATGCAAAATACAGTAACATGTTAGGGCAGGGAGCTTTATTTTACTATAACAGAATTTTCATTGGGTTTTTTTCACTGGGTTTTTAGATCTTGCAGACTTCTTCCTGGCATTCCATTCAGAACTTTAGCCTATGTGGCTTATGTTAAAACAAAACAAAATAAAACAAACCGCATGGTTCATTTATCTGTTTTCTTCATAAAAGTCTCCCTGTGGCTCTTTTCTGATCAGTAATTATCAAGTGAATTGGATTCCTTGGGGGAGAGAAGTTCTCTTCATGGTATTTTGATAAAAAAGATAATTGAGGTTTATGTGCCTCCCTGGTGGCACAGGGGTTAAGTATCAATGCTTAAGCTATTGCCAGACAATCCTGAGCCAGGGAGCTGACCCATGTGGTGAAGCAGACTTCTTCTGTCTCAGCCCTTTGCTTCCCTCAGCAGTGTATTTCAGTGGATCCACCTGTTCTATTTCTGACTGACTCTAGGGAATCCTCTCACCCCCCACATACCTCTGGCCCATACCCCAGATAATTGAGGCTTAGTAGTCCACTTAAGTCAATGTCATGGCAGATGCCACCATGAATCTAAATGAAAAGGAAAGAAATAATTTTTTTCTTTTTTAATGGAACTATTTGGTATCTTGTTATTTTGTCTATAATGGGAAGTAATACTACATACTAGTCAAAACTTATTTAACCACTAAAACTCTGTTTTTCCTCTATTCTTGGTTTGCGGTTTTGATCATTTTAGACAACAGAAGTTCTTAAGTGAGTTTCATCCAGGAAAAGAAAAATATGTAAATATCTTATATCCATAAATTCATATCCATATATGTGTGTCTTAAGTGTCTGACTAAAATAATCATATTTTTCAAATTATCACTTTCAGAACATTTCCTAAAAACTGACCATTATCAACAAAATTGGTATTTCTTTTTTTTTTTAAAGATTTTATTTGTGTGTACAAGAGCTGGGGTACAGGCTAGAGTTGCAGGAGGTGAGAGGATTCACCAGAAACAGAGTGGGGAGCAGAACAGGCAGATCCACTGAAATACACTGCTGAGGGGAGCAGCAGGCAAGGCAGAGAGGTCTGCTACTCCATGTAGGTCCCTCTGGCTGGGGATCCAACTCGTGCTGCTGTGCCACGGATGCTTCATAGTGCGGTACTCAACCCGCTGCGCCATCAGGGAGGCCCCAAATTTGGTATTTCTTTAGAAATAGCCAAGATACACAAGCAAATCATCTTACGTAAGTTTTAAGGAAGAGGAATGTTAATCATATAGTTATTGAGCAACTTAACACCGGAACTCAAAATATTTTAATTCATAATTTTACTAACAGGTGTTGAATCTTACATATTTTTATAGCTTTTGTGTGGGAAGCAAGCTGTAGTTTTGTTAGTAGAAATTTTATTTTACTGGAGAAAACCTTGAGCGATCATGTTTTTTGGTTCTGACTGCACTCAAATGGATCTAAATTTTTACCTTTTTTCCTATCATGATATCCACAAAACATTCCATTCTTAAGACCTTAGAGGACTTTACAAATGAACATTTTTCTCTACATTTTAGTCTCTGACAAAACAATTGTAGCGACTCTTCTAAAGTTATAAATAGTCTCTGCAAAGCCAAACCCTAAGCTACAGATTCTTTTTCATATATAAATGTTTTATATAACTGAGGTAAAATGTATATAAAATATACCCTTTCAACTATATAAATTAGTGGCATGGTATGTGTCCACCGTGTTGTACAAAAATCACTAAAACTAAAACTATCTGTATCCAGATTTTTCCATTACCCCAAACAAAAACTCGATATCCCTACATATATATACATATGTATATATTTAAATATTTATTTATTGATTGATGTATACAAGAGCTGGGGTGCAGGCCAGAGGTGTGGGGGGTGGTAAGAGGATTCACCAGAGACAGAGTGGGGAGCAGAACAGGCAGATGGACTGAAATAAACTGCTGAGGGGAGCAGCAGGGGAAACCAGAGAGGTCTGCTGCACCTGTGGGTCACCTCCCTGGCTGCAGCTGGATCCTGCTGCCGCTGGCTTCATAGTGCTGAGGCTTAACCTCTTGTGCCATGAGCGAGGGAGGCCCCTCCCAACATGTATCTTAAGGAACATGTTGAATACATGTTCCCATGTTTTTCACGGGCCTTTTTCACAACTGGGTTAATTGCAGGCTTTTGTTGATGTTCTTTTTCAGGTTGAGGAAGTTCCCTTAAACTTCTGATTTGCTGAGAGATTTTATACTAAATAAAACAATCAAAAATTTTTTAATCTATTGAGCTAGATGGTCATATTGTATTTTCCCCTATTCTGTTTGTATGTTGAATTATGTCGATCAATTTTTGAACTTCAACTGAATCTTACTTTCTGGAGATTAAACTCACTGGCTCGTGACACAGTATACTTTAAATACAGCTAGACTCATTCGTGAATATTTTGCTAAGGATCTTCGCCTCCACATTCATGAGGGATATTAGTGGTTTTCTTTTCTTACAATGTCTTTAAAGGACTTTTATATCAGTAATGCTGGCTTCATAAAACGAGTTGGAAAATGTATCCCTCTTCTACTTTGTAGAGAAATTTTTCTTAAATGTTTGATGGAATTGTGAATAAATATCCCTGGGTCTAAAGTTAGGCTGAGATTAGAACTTACATTTTTAAAATAGGTTTTAGGGATTCATTTTCTTTAATACACACAAAGCCAAAGTTTTTCTATTTCTTCTTGAGTTAATGTTGCTTATTTATATCTTTTAAGGTATTTGTTCATTTAAATTGTCAAATGTATTGACAAAGGTAGTCATATTCCTTTATTATGCTCCTAATGTTTATAGAATCTCTAGTAATGTCTCCTCTTTGGTATCTTCTTTCTTCCTGTATAATGATTTTACTGGTTTCCCCTCCCCCCCTCCACCAGGGAACCAGGTTTTGATTTCATTGATTTTCTCTTTTGTTTGTATCCTGTATTATTGATTTCTGCTGTTAATCATATTATTTCTTTTCTTCTGCCTATTACGTTTAAATGCCTATAAAAATAGCTTCTTAAGTGTTCATTGATTTAATTGTGAAAACTTTGATTATTGATTTTGGATTTTCTTCTTTTCTAATATGAGCATTAAGTGTATGTTTTTCCCACTAAGTACTGTTTTTGCTGTGTCCCACAAATCTTAATATGTGTGTTCTCATTTTCATTCTGTTCAAGATGTTTTCTAATTTCCCTGTGTTTCTTCTTTAATCTATGTATGTAGTGTTATTTTCAAATATTAGGGATATTCCAAATGTTTTCTTGCAATGGATTTCTTTTCTTTTTTTTTTAATATTTATTTACTTATGCATGTAAGAGCTGGGGTACAGGTCAGAGTAGCAAAAGGTGAGTGGATTCACCAGAGACAGAGTGGGGAGCAGAACAGGCAGATCGACTGAAATACACTTCTGAGGGGAGTAACGGGGGAGGCAGGAAAGGTCTGCCATGCCATAGTCCCCTCCCTGGCTGGGGATTGAACTCATGCTGCTGTGCTGCACGGATGCTTCACGGTGCAGTGCTCAACACGCTGTGCCACCAGGGAGGACCCTTGCTATGGATTTCTAAATAAATTCCCTTATGGTTAGAGTATATAGTCTAAGTAATTTCAACTGAGCCTTGCTTACTAATGTACCAGGATATGGTCTGTCTTGATAATTGTTCTATGTACACCTGGAAAGAACGTAATAAAAGGGTGTATTAAAAAAAATTGCAAACTACATATGGAAATCTGATGCAGTAGTCAGAAAGGGATAATCAGAAGAGAATGGAGAAACTCCTCTCACTTCAGTTCTTCTCAGTCTACCCCTCACTGCCTGTCCCATTCCACTTGCCCTTATCTTATAATCATCCCAAGAAATTCCAGCTCCTACCTCTTCACATTCCTAGGTCCCTAATTCAGTGTGTATATCAAGATTTGTCCAAGTCCCTGTCTATTTTAATTGATCACTGTGTGTATACTGTACAAAAAAAAAGCTAGACTCCATAAATTTAGCATGAACCAAAGATATTTTCATATTACAAACTTCTTTCAGGAGGAAAAAAAATAATAAACAAATATAAGGAAATGAGTTCCATTTCACTAGTGGTAAAAGAAGTGCAATTAAACAACAAAGATTATTTTATTTTTTTTAAAGATTTATTTATGCATACAAGCACTGGGGTACAGGTCAGATGTGTCGGGGGGTGAGAGGATTCACCACAGAGAGCGGGGAGCAGAACAGGCAGATCAACTGAAGTACACTGCTGAGGGGAGCAACGGGCACAGCAGGAGAGGTCTGTCGCGCCATGTGGGTCCTCTCCCTGGCCGGCAGCAGGGATCGAACTCGTGCTGCAGTTGCTGCGGTCTGCTTCATAGTGCGTTGCTTAACTCACTGCGCCACCAGGGAGGCCCAACAAAGATTATTTTATACTTAGTAAAGTAGCATACACCTCTTTAAATGTCACTATTTATCCTGTTTTTTTTGGTTTTTTTCCTTTTTTCAGTGGCATCATCATAAGCTGGTATCACTCTTGTGGTGACAACATCTGAGACGCTTATGTGGTGAAAGCCATACTATCACTTAAGTTTCTATTTCCTGAAATGGACATGAAGTTCATTCCTGAGTCAAATGGTGATGGTCGAGGGGCAGCAGCTGCCATTAAACTTCAGATGTAAATTATCCCTGATGGAACCCGTGCAAGGTCGTGGAGCACTCAGAATCACTGGCTACTGGTGAAATAAAAACCTCACAGCCAACGCTTTGACTTCTTATATTCTCAGTTTGGATGTATTTCAAAAAAATAACCCGGAAGGAAAAATGCTAAATAAAATAAAGCTCACTGTAGCATTAATCACTACAGAAAGAGATTACAAAATAAATGCCCAAAGTAGGAGAATAATTTCAAATACGGCATAACTATTAACATTTAAATAATGAAGACTGCACTGCAATATGGAGCAGGCTTCTGAGATGCTATAATTAAAAATGGTAACATGCAATCTTTGCGATTACTCACCAGGGTTAGAAGGGTCAAGTATATAGTTTGCTCTGCTGAAGTGAAAAGATTGTGAGCAAAAGTTCTCTCACTTACTTAGCTGTATTGTGTAATGCACATAGAATATTTATGTAAGAAGAACTCTATTTAAAAAAAAATTCTATTTTCAGAGAAAAGGCAAAATAGGACACAATGACCCTTTCCACTCTGTTTCTCATTGGAAGCTTTGGGATTTTATTGAAATGTCTAACTCAAAATCATCCTCATTCTTAGAATATGCTGACAAATATAGTATAAGCTTAACCTAAATTTAAATTGGTCTTCCTCAAGGGAGGGCTATTGAGTAGATAAATAAGTCTTGTATTAATTGAGTAGATAAATAACTCTTGTATTAATCCAGTTAAGTTAGACGACTATACCAGGGTATATATACTAACAGTGTTGTCTATTTGCTAAGTTTTTAAAATGGCCAGGGTATAATGCAGGGCATTTGAAAAGTCAGAAGGCATAGGAGAAGCTAACGTTTTGAAAGAATGATATTTATATTTTTTTGAAATGTTCAATGTATTTTTGTTTTCAACTACATTTCAAGGGAGGATTCTCTATATTTAAAATAGTCAGTATAATTGTTAATCCAAAAATAGTGAAATTAATGTACAATTTTCTAGACTTTTGCACATTATTTTAATGTTTGTATTGTACTTTTGGCAAATTAACAATTGTTCCACTGCATTACATTTAGAGATGTTTCATGTGAAAAAAGGCTTGCTCGCTAAAGAAAAAGTCAGCATATTATGTGAAAATGCAACTATAGTACGGTATAGAGAAAATGTATCCTATGTATCCTGACCTTTTGAGCACAGTTTTATTCCTCCTTTATCATTGTGTCTATGTCATCAAAGGCAAAAATAGAAAAGAAACAGTCTTGGGGCCAAGGGGCTCGGTCAGTAGAGCAAGGGAGGAGGAGGGGCAGAGCTGTATGTTTCTGTGGCTGTCTTGATGAGGAAAAGTTAGTTGTGAACAGAAACCTTGACATGAGTATGGGTTCCCTGATACAGGGTTTAGAAACCTTCTAATACTTCAGAGCAGCTTTCTTAGTATTTACACATTGAGATAATAATGTGTGTGTGTGTGTGTGTGTGTAGGGTGAGGTTGGCAGTGGTGTAGGGAAGGAGAGGAAAATCTCAGAAAATGTGGCTGCGTGTAGAGTGTAGAGCAGATCCATTCTGGTGCCTTATGAAACAGGAAGGCATGTACATAAACAAGTGATTCTTTTAAAATTTATTTTTATTTTTAAAATTCTCCACTTTATTCTGTAGGAAATGAGGATGACTCATCTTTCATGATTTTTTCCCCTTCAATGTAACATTTCTCCCATCATTTTCCTCTACAGTTTCATTTAGGATGAATTGCCTAACCTACGTCTTTAAACAACATTAAAAAAAACCCTTAAAGTCCTAGTTTTATTTCAATCACTTCATTATCTTTCTCTATTGGTTCCAGATCTAATTTTTGTTCTTTTCTTGAGGTAATGTTGTTTTACAACACTGTGCATTGAGCCAGAGGAAGGGACTGACTTCACCCCTCCTCTGATGCATGTCTCCACACCTTCCTTCATGAGGCATCTCCCTGGAGACGGAGGAGGAGATGTATTGAGTCCTCTGGGTTGCTATCAGCTGCGCTGGCTGAACTATGGAGAAAGTGAAATGCAAGGTAAAGGAAAAGCTTCTAGTTGCCCTATGGGAGAGAGAACTGAGGAGAAGGGGCGGGAATGAGAGTGACCACTCACCTGTATCAGCTGGAGATGGTTTGGGGTGGACCCCTCCACTCTGTCAACCCCACCACAACAGTACCCTGCAGAATGACGCTGTCCTTACCTCTGCCAGCTCCAGGACAGCAGGAGGGAACCTCCCCACACATGTGCCCTTGCTTCCTCACTTCCATGGACCAAATCCCAAGGCCCCTAGCCTCCAAGAAGTGCCATCTGGGACAGTATGAATGAAGAGTGCCAAGGTTTGGTTAGAAGTTTAAGAGCTTCTTTTTAGGACTCTGTCAAACACTCTCTCACACTTCCTTCCCCACCTGACATTCTGGATAAGCTCTCCCCAAAGGCCTGCCTCCCACAAGAGTGTGTCTGACCTGGAACCACGAGGGCAGAGGAAACTCTGGGGTTGAAAGGCCACAATGTCCCATTTGCAACAGCCTTTTTGCTACTCTTTTCAATGCAAATACAAAGTACTCTACCTGTGGTGTTGCTTCTGTGGTTCTATTTGCATCCTCGATTCTGGGGAAAGTGGACTCCAGTTGGAAAAATCAAAACCCTGCTAAACAAACACTTAGAACACTGACTCTTTAAAGAATGCTGTCTTAGAAACTTTGGAAAGATCAGTAATTACCACCTCGAGCATTTCTCATGGGTGTTATACCACACTGGAAAACACCGAGTGTGTGGTTTCACACACCGGCCCTGGCTGCTGGTGTCTAGAATGATCTTTACCGTGACAGGGCACACATGACATTGACTCACACAGTGAGAAAGTCAGTACTGTGCTAATTGTCCTGATTACACCAAGGAGGAAGACTTGATGGTTGCTAATAGATCTTGAACACTGTTCTAATACTTGCTTATTACTAATTTTTATTATTGTTGTTTTAACTGGGCATGGTTGGGAACAGGTTTCTGAGTAGGATTTAATTTGTTGGTTTTGTTTTTATTGCACTTATTCTCTAAAATGGCCGGTGACACTGGCTTTCCCTTTATGTTGTAATCGTGTATTTAAAAAAATTAACTGAAAGCCAAAAGATTTAAAAAAAAAGATTTATTTATTTATGCATACAAGAACTGGAGTGTAGGCCAGAGGTACAGGGCGAGGGTGAAGCAGGGGAGGGGGCTTGAGACAATTCATCAGAGTGGGGAGCAGAACAGGCAGATCCACTGAAGTACTCTGCTAAGGGGAGCAACAGAAAGGCAGGAGAGGTCTGCTGCACCCTGTGGGTCACTCCCTGGCTGGGGATCGAACTCATGCTGCAGTGGCTGGACAAAGCTTGACAGCAGTGTCTTTAATCCCTGCGCCACCAGGGAGGCCCCAATTTTTTTTTTAAATCTATTTAGAAAGGTATGGTGGGGGCTTCCCTGGTGGTGCAAGGGGTTAAGCATCACACTGTGATGCATACGCAGCCACTGCAGCACAAGTTTGATCCCTGGCCAGGGAGGTGGCCCACATGGCACAGCAGACCTCACCTGCCTCACCCGCTCCTTGCCTCAGGAGTGTATTTCAGTTGATCTGCCTATTCTGCTCCCCACTCTGTCTCTGGCGAATGCTCTCACCCTCTGGCCCGTACCCCAGGCATAAATAAATAAATCTTGTATGCATAAATAAATAAACATATATATATATTTAAAAAAATGTATAGTGTGCAAACGTAGTGAAAGCAGGACAAAAATTTGGGAAAACCACCTTTCCACAGATCATAAAAAATCACAGTTGGGCCCTCCCTGGTGGCAAAGTGGGTTAAGCAATGCACTATGAAGCAAACCGCAGCCACTGCAGCACGAGTTTAATCCCTGCTGCCGGCTGGGGAGGTGACCCACATGGTGAGGCAGATCTCTCCTGCCTTGCCCTCTGCTCTACTCCAGCAGTGTATTTCAGTCGATTTGCCTGTTTTGCTCCCCACTCTGTCTCTGGTGAATCCTCTCACCTTCTGCTACTCTGACCTGTACCCCAGTGCTTGTATGCATAAATAAATATTAAAAAAAATCACAATGAAGCAAAGTGCTTGAGGAGAACTAGGTAAACTGGTGCCTTTCAGTGTCTGTGGAGAACAATTAGTTCTGTTTCTGCTAAATTTTAAAACACTTTTTTTTTTAAGATTTATTTATTTATGCATACAAGCACTGGGGTACAGGCCAGAGGTGTGGTGAGGTGAGAGGATTCACCACAGAGAGCAGGGAGCAGAACAGGCAGATCAACTGAAGTACACTGCTGAGGGGAGCAGCGGGCACAGCAGGAGAGGTCTGCTAGGCCATGTGGGTCTCCTCCCTGGATGGCAGCAGGGATCGAACTTGTGCTGCAGTGGCTGAGGTTTGCTTCATAGTGTGTTGCTTAACCCACTGCGCCACCAGGGAGGCCCTAAAACACTTTTTTAATGATTGTGAATATAATAAAATTGAATACTAAGAAAAATTATCACAAGCTTGTTTTAAGGACAATATTAATTTGATATAAAAGTATCTAAATACTTTCTGTTTTTGGATTTATCTTGACACAAATCCTACTAACACTTCAAGGACCAGTACCCCAATCTAGCTTGGAGTAGCTCTGGAGCAGTAGGGGAGTCCTGTTCAGGAAAAATCAAGCAGATTAACCCTGAGAGGGTTCAACAGGATGCTGGTCTACCCATCCTGAGTGCCCTGACTGAAAAGGGCAAGTCCTCCCTTCCCCACTTACTTTAAGTGTCACTTAGACAACTAGACAATTTCTTATTTACCAGACAGGGAGTAACTGTCATGTACAAGAGAGTGAATCAAGCCCTAGCAGGTGGGGGTAGAGGGAAGTAGGAAGCAAGGATGAATATAGATATAATAATTTGTTAGTATTTTTCTTAGAAATCTCTTTGCTTTGCTTGACCCTCCCCCACTCCTATTTTCCAAACCCTCAGAAAGCAGTGGACTGAGGGGTGTGGGGAGAGAGGTTGTCTCTGAGCCAAAACAACTGAAGGATCATTTTTTATTAGCCAGCATTGCTGGATCCTTCAGAGAGGCTTGTAAGTCCATTGAAGGATACTAATCTAATCTAGTAAATTTCAGTTTTTGAGTTTTCACTGGGCCTTCTTGAAGACAAATAGTAGCATTAGAATATCAGCCAGAATTTGTAAGTGTAGATAAAAAATTTTGCATTTCCACAATGATTTGCAACTGTGTCTTAGCAAATAGATCTGCCTCAGTCAGACCACATGGGGTCGCACCCCTAATTGTACTCTCTAAAGAGGTCAGAACCAGGCTTCCCAGCATTCACTGGATTAGGAGCCACCTACACCCAAGACCAGTCTGTGGACCTTTGAAATGATGTGTGAGTTGGAAAAGAATGAAACTATTGAAAGTTCCCAATCTTAAAAGAATCTTCTGTGTGTTCTTTGGGTTACAATGGCTTATGGGACAAAAAAAAAAAAAAAAAAAGTCACATATAAATTTACTCATAGTATTTTAAATTTAGTAAAAGAAAAATATTCACAAGGAGAGCTAATGAAATACAAGTGGAATATAACAAAAAACAGAGATGACTGGGTCCATGGTCAAATTCATCTATTCATTCTAAAAACTATTCTGTGCCAACTGCTTGGTATGTGTTGTGTCCAGTGTTATAGGTCAAGAAAAACAAACTATTAAAAAACTCCTATTACAAGGAACTTATAGTCTAGTGGCGGGGGTACACCAAACAAAGTTAATTAATTAAATATGTGGTATATTAAATATTGGCAATTGCAACAGGTCTGATACCATCTAATAATAGAAAAAAAAATAAGGGGAATAAGGAATGTGCACAAGGGGGAAAGGGAGAGTTCTACTTTAATAGGGACTGAGAAGTTACCACTTAAGTGAAGACCTGAAAGATTCATTGAGTCATGTGGGTATCTGGAGGAAGAATTCTGGGCAGAGGGAAGAGCAGTGCAAAGGCCCTGAGACATAAATGCGTAGAGGGTTGCAGGAATAACAGACTGGCTGAGTGACTGGAGCAGGATGAGGGGGAAGGTGGAAGGAAATGATATCAGAGAGGCAACCTGAAGTCAGAGGTGTGAGAAAGATGTTGTAGGCCACTGAGGTGACCTTGGCTTTGTTTGGAATGAGATGAGTAGGCACTCGGGAATTCCAGGCAGCACAGACCTGTTGACTTACATTTTAGATCATTCTGGCTGCTCTATTGAAAAAAGACTTTGGGGGAGCAAAAGTAAAAGCAGAAGGACCACTAGGAGCTTAATGCCATAAGCCAGATGAAAGATTACAGCACGTGAATAATAAAGTGATGTGGCCAGATTCTGAACATATTTTGAAAGTAAACTGAGATCATTAAAAAGTGAGGCATTAAGGATGATGCCACTGACATGGATTCTGCATTTTGTACCTCTGACTTTATCAAGAGGATTAAGATAGCATTTAAAACCTGAGATTAGATCACCAAGAGAGTTAATGCAAACAGAAATGAGGAGAGGTTCAAGGACTGGGGCACTCTGACATTTAGATGTTGTAGAGATGAGAAAGAACCAGCAAAGACTCCAGAGGGAGCAAGGTTGGAGACAAAGCAAGTGCGTGTGGTGTTCTGGAAGCAGAGGGATTAACTGCTAATTCTGCTCATGGGCCAAAGAAGGTGAAAACTAAGAACTAACCATTGGTTTTATTTTTTATTTTTTTAAAAGGTTTATTTATGCATACAAGAACTGGGGTACAGGCCAGAGATATGGGGGTAAGAGGATCCGCCAGAGATAAAATGGGGAGCAGAACAGATGGATCTGCAGAGGGGAGCAGCAGGCAAGGCAGGAGAGGTCTGTTGCGCCATGTGGGTCCCCTCCCTAGCCAGAGGCAGGGATTGAACTCGTGCTGCAGTGGCTGTAGTTTGTTTCACAGTGTGTTGCTTAACTTGGTGACCCCCCTAACCGTTGGTTTTAGTAGTGTTGTGAGGCCTGAAGATTTTGACAGGAGCAGTATCAGTGGAGGAGTGGGGGTAGAAGAAAGCCTAATTAGACTTTACTGAAAGAGAGAAAACAAACAAACAAAAAAGAACAAGGAGGACGAGAGATACTGGAGGCCATAAACACAGAACACAGAACTCTTTTTTGGAATTTGCTATAGAAGGAAGGAGAGAAATGAAGGGAGCTGTAGAATCAAGACAGATTTTTTGGAAGTTTTATAGACAGATGAGAAGAATTCAGTGGAAAGGGGAAAACTGACGATGCATGAGAAGAGAATCGTTATGAAATGTCCCTGAGTAGGTGAGAAGTAATGCGTTCCAGGACACGCTTGGAGAGGTTGGTCTTTGCCAGGTTCATCCACAGTAACAAAATAAGACAGAATTTGGATACATGTGTCAATGGTGGGAGATGTGTTATGGGACTTTGTAGAAATTCTCTTCTTATTGTTTTCATTTTCTCAGGAGAAGAAGGAACAACATTTTTCAATCCAGCCTGGGGTGGAGATTGGAATAAAAGAGGAAAGATATGGAAGAGTTATCTAGGAAAACAGAAGTTTGACTAGACCACCTTCCCACAGGCATTATGAAGTTGGCATCCTTGAATTTATGATTAGGAACGTGTATGTTGTTTTATAGTTTGCAGAATATTGTGTTACCTCCCTCTGGGAGGAGGCTGGACAAGAATTATTGGCCACAACTTACAGATGAGGACAAAGATGTTCCAAGAGATGCCATGACCTGCCAACATCACCAGCTGGTTAGTGGGGAGCAGTGTGGCCTAACTCCTTTGATACTGATTTAGGTGATTTCACACATTGTGCTGCCCAGCGGCTGTGTGTTACACGAACACAGAGATGAAAGATTATTCAGGGTCAGAGTGAACCAAGGACGCCTCACAGAGGCGGGAAAGGGCCTGGAAGGAGCCAGCATTTTCAGCTGAACAACCGGGAAGGCATGCCAAGACGGACAGGAGCAAGGAGAAAAAATTGTAAGGACTATTCAGTCAACAGTGAATCTACTGTTGATCCAGGGTGCTATATCCAAACAGGTAAGCAGATAAATTTATTTGCACTGCACCATGTTATTTTTGAGCCAACATTAACATCTATGGAGATTTTGTCTAAAAAGACAGATTTCTGGCTTCTGTTGAATAATCAGACTATGTGGTAACACTAATCCCAAACTGTTCATGATACTAACCGGCTCTCTCTCTTATACAGGACACACCTCTTTACTTTGCCCATGTCTAGTGTATACAACTCCTCATTGTGTTACACAGGATCCATAGTATTCAGTTCTATTACCTTCCCAAGGCCCCTAAGAGTATTAGATCCTTTGTACTAGGTCCATTTTGGAAATTCTATGGCTAAAAAGGTAGATCATAGTCTAACTTGAGTTCCATGCTGAGGAATTTAGTCTTCATTAATAATAATTAACCAATAATTTTTGAGTAGGGTAGACAAGAATTAAAGCAAGTGTTTCAAAAATTATTCTTTTTATTTGAAGCTGGGAATGAGGGGGGAAGTGACTAGAGGTAGGGGCTAGTGAAAAGGTTAACTTCAAACCTTATTAGCTGGGAGAAATGGGGATTAGCTGGGAGAGCTGGGGCCTTTGGCTGGACTGGAAGCTAGAAAATTGTCCTAGGCTATGAAATGAGTAGGCCTGGCTTACTTGGATTCATTAAGAGCAGGGTTGGAATTGTTGGGGATGTGGTTGCAAGCAGGCAGCCAAACGTGAACTGGAAATGCATGGTCCTTGGCCAGGTGCACCTAGCTGGTCAAAGCAAGAGACTCCTTGAAGCAGACACACAGAGAGGGGAGGCTTAAATAAGACCCTGCTAAGGCTAAGGGGGCCTTAGCAGGAAGGAAACCATCAAAGAGGTCAAAGCTCGTTCTAGCTAGGGAAGTAAAGACTGGACCAGGGTAGGGGCTGTGGAAGTAGAAATAACAAGAGAGGTAAGAGCCATTTAAAAGGAACATTCAGGGCCTCCCCGTGGCACAAGGGGTTAAGTCTCAGCATTATGAAACTATCCGCAGCCACTGCAGCACAAGTTCAATCCCCAGCCAGGGAGGTGGCCCACGGCACAGCAGACCTTTCCTGTCTCACCCACTGCTCCCCTCAGCTATGTGTTTCAGTAGATATGCCTATTCTGTTCCCCACTCTGTCTCTGGTGAATCCTCTCACCCTTCTCCCCTGCTCCTCTGGCCTGCAAGAACCCCAATTCTTGTATGCATAAATGAATAAATCTTTTAAAAAATTTAAGAAATAAAAGGAAGATTCACTAGAAGCCTTGTGACTAATAGGGAGAGCAGCCTGAGGAAGAAATGAAAAAAAGAAAATTTAAAGCTTCTTACTTGGGAGCCAAGAAATAGTAGTGCTATTAATAGACATAGAAAAGTGAGTAAGAGGAAGAAGTTTTTAAAATACACAAATGGTTAGCATCCGGATGCCCAACAGACAATTGGAAGGACTGGAATTTAGAGAGTGAGGTGACAGCAGGGTGAAGATGATGGGCTTGCCTCCTCTAGATTTATGACCAAATTACACCGGAATAAAAACACAATCCTGAATGACAACTAGATGACTGTTGAAAGCATTAAGAGCTCTGGCCCAGCAGAAAGTGGTAGGAAAAACTGCAGTTAATCTGTATTGGAGTGATGCAGAGTGTTAAGACCCACGAGAGGAAGGAGCAACAGCCATTCAGAGCCTCTCTGCTCTTGATAACTGAAGTGCTAGCAAGGCACAGAGCAGGTTCTCTGCTGATTCAGGCAGACAGGTAAAGGAGAGTCCTGGAGCCCTCCGTGGCTGTTTCAAGCTTTAAATGATTGTTCTGCACCATTTGTAGTGAGGCCACCAGGTGCAGGGCCGGCGGGAGGCCTGGGGACCAGGAGGCTGGCAGGCCTCTTAGCTCCCAGCAAATCTTCATTCTTTCTGGGCTCTCTGGCATTCTCTTGTGGGCTCTGCTGGTCTCTACTGACCTCTGCTCCTCCGTTGCTTCCTGTCCTCTGCTGCTGCCGCCCTTATACACGCGGTCTCTCAGCTCAGGTGTGCCCACTTCTGCACACCCACACCATGCTCCAGGTGTCTGCCATCAGGCAAGCGTGTACGACCACAGGTGTCCATTATAGATGCTAATGGAGGGAGGGTGAAAGAAACTTGACAACATCCAATTATCCTACGGTAACTCAAGGGCACATGCCCACATCAGAGACTGTAAAACCTGGGCATGTACTGGAGAAGGGGATGCCCAGAGGTGGCATGGGAGGCAGAGGTTTTACCACTGGAGGATGCTAGAGTGGTGATTATTGGCTTGAGCCTCTCTTCAAAACGAAAAACAACTGGGAGCACAAACTGATGGGAGAGGGGCAGATGGGTCAGTGTGTCTCCTTACAGACGAGGCTTTATTTGCAGACAGTACTGCAATATTGCAGCCAATACTGTGACAGGCACACCTGCTTTACCCACGCTCAGGCCAATGCCAAGATAACAACTAAAAACATTATCCAGAGTCTGAAGCACCTGGATCTTAACAAAAGGTGCAAGAGCCAGTGTAACCTCCTTCTTAGAAAGGTAAAGGGAAAAATTCCCAGCTTCTGACCTTGCTTCAACTGTAATCCCCACTGGCAATGCATTTATTCCTAACAACAGCTTAGAGGTTGTGACTGACTACTTAAGATGTTTTGGCTGAGGGGTTGATCTAGAGGAGGGGTTCTCTGTGGATCCTTTATACTCAACTCCAATACCCAAACACTATAGGAAACTGGAATACTGCGTGCTTACTGGGGGTGATCTTTTGGTGTTTAACTGCCCTGGTTCTTCCCTGCTGCCCCTCACAAACACACTTACTAGTGCTCCTGTCATTTGGATAGAGGTAGAGGCATCAGTCTGTGATATAACAGACTGTTATAACAGATATAACAGAACCTAAGGAGCTTGAGTAAAAGTCCTAGCACTATGCGCAACTATTTGTATGCAGCTATCAAGACAAGAAAAGGAGACGCCCTAATATAATTCATAAAATGGAAGAGATAGACGATCATACCACAAATGTTGGACCAAAAAAATAAAATAAAACCCATGAGAAGCCTCAACCCAAAAGAACTGCAGAATGTACCTGATGTGGAGTTTAAGGTACCAGTTATAACCATGCTTGTCAAGCCTAGAAAATCTGGGGACCTTCCTGGTGGGGCAAGGGGTTAAGTCCCAGCACTATGAATCTAGAGCAGCCACTACAGCACAAGTTCAATCCTGACCAGGGAGCTGATCCACATGGCTCAGCAGTCCTCTCCTGTCTCTGCTACTGCTCCCCTCAGCAGTGTATTTCAGTCAATCTGTCTATTCTGTTCCCCACTCTGTCTCTGGTGAATCCTCACACCTCTAGCCTACACCCCAGCTCTTATATGCATAAATAAATAAAATAAATCTTTAGAAAAGTAGGAATTATCAAAAACAACACAGAAAATATGAGACTGTTAAAATAGGATCAGTGTATCTAAAAAGTACTATAACTGAATTTAAAAACACTAAGAGACTCAACACTAAACAAACACAAGTAATAGAATATGAGCCTGAATGAACAGTGTCAGAGAGCACATGCATAGAACAAGAAAGAGAAAAAAGAATTTAAAAAATTAAAAACAGTATGGGTCTCCCTGGTGGCACAAGGGGTTGAATGCCCCACTGTGGAGTTTCTGCAGCCACTGCAGCAGGAGTTGGATCCCCAGCCAGGGAAGGGACCCACGTGGCACAGCACACCCACATGCCTCCTCGCCTGCTGCTTCCCTCAGCAGTGTGTTTCGGTCAGTCTGCCTGTTCTGCTCCCCACTCTGTCTGGTGAATGCTCTCACCCCCCACACCTCTGACCTGTACCCCAGCTCTTGTGTGCATAAATAAATAAAATATTTTTTAAAAAAATTTTAAAAAGTGTGAGAACTCTTTGGGAAATCATATTCATATCATGAGGAAGGAGAAGAGAAAGACGAAGGCATGGGAGATCCATTTTAAAAAGTAATTGCTGAGACCCATCTCTATCCAGAAACCAAGTCAGATATCCTGATCCAGAAGACCCAAAGACTTCCAAGTAAAATGATACCACAGACACACTGCAAGATATATTACGATTAAGCTGTTGAAAGCTGATGAGAAGAAATGAATCCTAAAAGCATCGAGAGAAAGTAGAGTGACCAATAAGAGAACAGGTCTTAGGCTCTCTCTTGACTTCTCAATGGAAACACCATGGGAAGCAGAGAATTACAGGAGATATTTAAAGTACAAACAAAAAACATTTCCATCCTAGAATACTTTATTCTGTCAGACTATCATAACAGCAGATGAAAGGATAAGGGACTTCACTGAAAAACAAAAATTAAAAAACATACCAAAATTATACCCAAATTGAAAAAAGTACTGAAGGGGATACTGTTAAGCAGCAACAAAATGGACTGTGAGGGAACAGACACTATACAGTGTGGAGGAGCAGTGTGAAATGTAGCCATCAGATCAGATCATCCAAAGGGCCAAAAGCATAAACCCTCGAATGCAATCCTCAGGACGACCTTGAAGTGAAAATCAATAGAATGACCTTCAAACAAAAATCAATGAGTCACACACAAGACAAGAGAATGGAACCTAAACAAATCATATAAGATGTCAAAAAATAGAAAGATAAATTGAAAAAAATAGCAAAGTGAGAGTAAGCACTTATGGCTCAATTGTCACCTTAAATGTGAATGGCTTGACTTTATCGATTAAAAATTATGGAGCGGCCTGTAGGTGAGGTTGCACAACACTGCAGTGTACTGCAAGGAGAAGCAGAGAAGCAGCCAGTGAGATGGACGGGTGGTGTACAGCCAATCACAAGGGCCTGCATTACAGGAGGGGCAGACCCAAGGTCACCTCCACAAGCATGTTGCTTTCTGGATTAGCCACTCTGAGGGTTCCCTAGACCATGGAAGTTATGGATGCTGCACTCTCTCTTTTTTAAATATTTACTTATTTATGCATACAAGTACTGGGGTGCAGGCCAGAGGCCCGGGGAATGAGAGGATTCACCAGAGACAGAGTGGGGAGCAGACCAGGCAGATCGACTGAAATACACTGCTGAGGCAAGCAGCGGGCGAGAGGCTTGTGGGTGTGCTGTGCCACGTAGGTCCCTTCCCTGGCTGGGGATCCAACTCCTGCTGCAGTGGCTGTGGATAGCTTCAGAGTACTGTGACTTAACTCCGTGTGCCCCAGGGGGGCCCCATGCTCTCTTGAGACAATTACTTCCCCTGCTCTAAGAGCTTCTGGGTCACCATTTTTATATGCTAGTTGCCCACTTTGACTTTGGTCCACTTTGCTCACTTTGAGTCCAAAGTGAGCCCCTTCCTCTCTCCTAATGTGTTTGTTCACCTCTGACTAAAAGACTTTGGTTCACCAGACTAGTTCAGACTCCCTCTTTTTCTTTTATTCTGGTTCTCTTTAATCACCTAGAAATTACCCCAAATCTGTGACTTGCACATATCCATTAAAATAACTGGGCACAATAGACTCCCAGTCTCCCAATCCCCCAGGCACTTTTGCTGTTAGAGGATGGAAGAACTGCCTTTATTTAATTCAGTTGTTTTTCCTATTAGGCTGCAGTGCACAATCATTTTGTGTAGCTTTCCCAGATCCCACCCCTAGAAATCCTAAATCAGGGAGTCAGGTGGAGACCAGAACTTGAATTTCTTTTTTTTAAGATTTTATTTATTTGCATACAAGAGCTGGGGTACAGGCCAGAAGCATGGGGTTGGGGAGGGGCTGAGAGGTTCCACCAGAGACAGAGTGGGGAGCAGAACAGGCAGATGGACTGAAATACACTGCTGAGGGGAGCAGCAGGCGAGGCAGGAGAGGTCTGCTGCGCCATGTGGGTCACCGCCCTGGCTGGGGATTGAACCCATGCTGCAGCAGCTACAGATGCTTCACAGTGCAGTGCTTAACCCCTTGAACCACCAGGGAAGCCCCCAGAATCTGAATTTTTTTTTTTAAAGATTTATTTATTTATGCATACGAGCACTGGGGTACAGGCCAGAGGTGTGGGGGGGGGTGAGAGGATTCACCAGAGATTGGGGACCAGAACAGGCAGATCAACAGAAGTACACTGCTGAGGGGAGCAGCGGGCACAGCTGAAGAGGTCTGCTGTGCCCAGAATCTGAATTTTAACTCACCTCCTGTCTGCTTCTCACACAGCTTGAGGATGTTAATGTCACCTCCCTCAGCTTATCCATGAGATCTTCAGGCCAGGGCACTTGGCCTCCTGGTCCAAGGTCACGCTGTTGATGTTAACATTCACATCATCCTTGTTTCACATACTCCCCAGTGACTGGCGGTGGGTTTCCTCACACGGCCATCTCCGGGTGACAGAGGATGGAAAAAAGCTGCAAAGCAGGTAGGTGACATGGCTCAGGTCTAATAGTCAATGAACAGACTAGCACCCAGGCTTCTCTAGCCCTAGTTCTGCATCTTTTCACTGAAAATAAGGGTCCTGAACCCAAACAGATGGTGGCTAGAGCTGGGTAGGAAGCACAGTGCAAATCAGTGCCACAGAACTCTGGCTTCCTACTGCTTGCTAGTACGTTAAAGAAGTGATATGCAAAGACAGACACTGACTTACTGAAAGGGTAACATGCTTCATGATCAATTTAACTTTCTGAACAGATTCTTTAATTATACATTAAATTAATATATAATCAAATTCACAAAATTTTATGTTTTGCATATCCCTGCTTACCTAAGATCCAAAGTCCACAGTGTTCATTACTTTGTCAGACTTATTCTATCTAGCCCCCTTTATTGTTTTTCTGTATCCTTTGCTGAAATTCTTCTTCTTATTTTTTTCTAACATGGAATGCTTCATAAATTCATGTGTCATCCTGACATAGGGGCCATGCTAATCTTCTCTGTATAATTTCAATTTTAGTATATGGGCTGATAAAGCAAACACAAAATTGAGTATTTTAAAACACATTCAATACATGTCATTTCTTCCTTTCAAACGTTAGGCTGCATCCTGTAAACACATCTGACATTTGTGTTTAAGTGAGTGTGACTTTGCAGGCCGAGTCACCAGGAGCAACTTGAACTAGAGCTTGCAGCCCTGTCTGGTTGCACTGGCAGGTCTCTGTTGCACTCTGATACCAGGTGTGGTTCTCAATAATCAGCCAGTAAACACATTTTGGATTCCCTCCAAACCCTGACATGTTTGGGTGTTGATTTAATCCAGTTGTGGTTTGCCAGTTCCTACTTCGTGCCACCTTCCCTGCTTAAAAGCAGTCAGAAAGCAAAGGAGGGAAGCAGCCTCAAGATAACACTCAAGTCCTAGTTTATGGGCGGGATTATGACGACTCCCCTTTCCACAGTAAAATACAAGACAAAGTCCTGCTGTCTTAGTCTGAGACAGTCACAGATGGAGGAGTCTTGTAGAGTCCCCAACACACCACAGGCAGGAAAAAGTGGTTATTATTTTTAGCAACTACTTGCTAAATATTTGCCTGATGAATGCTGGGTACCTACCAGTCACAGTAAGATGAGAGGTGCTCTAATACCTCCTCTCCAGCTCAAAGGAGGATGTGACAAGAGGCCTCTTCTAGAGTTCATGTGTTTGAGGCTGACCTGCTACGGGCCACCAGCTGTTCCCATCAGTACACACCTAAAAGGTTGAAAGCCAGAATCAGGGGCCTCCCTGGTGGCACAAGGGGTTAAAGATCAGCACTATGAAGTTATCCACAGCCACAGCAGCAAAAGTTCGATCCCTGGCCAGGGAGGTGACCCACATGGCAGAGCAGACCTCTCCTGTGTCGCCCACTGCTCCCCTCAACAGTGTACTTCAGTCCATCTGCCTGTTCTGCTTCCAACTCTGTCTCGGTGACTCCTCTCACCCCCTGCATCTCTGGCCTGTCCCCCAGTTCTTGCATGCATAAAAAAAAAAAATCTTAAAAAAAAGAAAGGAAGAAAGCCAGAATCATGAAATGTGAAGTGAAAGAGCCAGAGTCGTGAAATGTGTATCTAAGCTTTGTCGTGGCCTATGGGCTGCCTCAGCCAACGCCATGTGCCATCTTCCCTGTATCTGCCATGCCAGCGCCCCACCTCCTGCCCACCTTCATTAGGCATTCTCAGGAGGTTCCAGAACGTCAGTCCTCGAGTCTCATCATCATTCATTGTGCTGACTCACTCATTCAGCTGACACACCATTCAACCCAGGCGGAACACAGGAACCACGACTTTGGGTTAAGTTACCCACACTTCTATTTCTGGGACACTGCAGCATATATGTGTCCTAAAATGCTGTTGGGAAACAGGAATAGCCAAGCTCAACACATTTTTACAAACTACGCATTTCTACTTGTAATTCCAGTAACCAAGATCTGACTACTCAGTAGTTACAGGAGGACCCAGTCACCACCATGCTGATTTCTGACACCCACTGACGCCCAATGCTACATTTTTCTGTCACATTTCTGTGTTCACAGTGAACAGGAACCAAGACAATCAGGGCTACAGTAGCTTCCCTTTCAACTCAAAAGGGAATTGCTGTTATTTGACACTAAGATGCATATCCAAATTGAAATTCAACTGTACATGGCATCATTTATAGGTAAGTATTTCTTTACAGTGCTGGAACCACCCCTGAAGAATTGTTTTATCTGAAGATTATTTGACTGAGGTGTCCCTGTTAATGATAGGCACCATCTGTTAAATGGACCCCAACTGAATCTGGGCTGAGAAACTATGAAGCCAAATGAGGCATCTGGGGCACAAATTTAAGGAGGTACTCAAGTCTGGGGTCATGTGTCGAAGGATTCTGCACTTGCACAATCCAAAGAGTGAGAACATCCTTAAATTTTGTACCTAGGCCTCTTCAGTGGCCTCAGCCTAATGTCAGCCTGCAATAGAATGCCAAGGGTGCATAATAATGACTTTGCTAAGTTAGGTAGTGTCTCCCCATTCAAATTTGGAAGATTCTGACTCAGCACACCTGAGGTATGAAGTTCAGGAATCATTTAAAATAAGTTCCCTCCAGGAAACCCCTGGTGGCACAAGGGGTGAAGCACTACACTATGAAGCATCCACAGCCACTGCAGCACAAGTTCCATCCCAGGCAGGGAGGCAACCCACATGGCAGAGCAGACCTCTCTTGCCTCACCTGCTGCTCCCCTCAGCAGTGTGTTTCAGTCAGTCTGCCTGCTCTGTTCCCTACTCTGTCTCTGGTGAATCCTCTCACACACACCACCCTCTCACCCATCTCTGGCCTGTACCCCAGTTCTTATATGCATAAAATAAATCTTTTAAAAAAATAAGCTCTGTCTGGTAATCCTGATCTAGTAATTAGAATACTACAATTGATTTCCTAAAAATTGGTCATTAAAATTCCAGTTTGAAATAAAAATAAATAAAATAAAAATAATAATGGCTACCGGAAGAGAAGGAGGGTTGGTGAAGACTCTCCAAATGGATGGTGATAAATGGAAAGCAGTCTTTGGGTAATGAACATGATGTGCAGATGTTGGTCTGCAATGTTGTACACTTGAAACCTATATAATGTTATAAACCATTGTTACTTTTATCATTTTTTAAAAAAATTACCAATTCATACTAATTCTGTTGGTCCTAGGAAAACAGCTCCTAACCTTGCTGTGAAAATACAAACAGCTGGAGAGCAATTGCTACAGTACAGGTTTCCTGGATTCCACTCCAGATGTTCTGATTTTATTGGTTGGTGGGGTCTGGGCATTCCTATTGTCAAAGCATTCCCAAACTTATCTGCAAGTTCAAAGTGCAAATTCCAAAGTTCAGGACATAGCCCAGATACTTGCATCACAATCTTTGGGTGCAGAACATAAGCATCAATAGTGTTGAAGCTTCCCACATAGTTGTAATATGCAGGCAAGTTTGAGAATCCAGCAGATAAGAGAGGGCCATGAAGGTGACTACATTTTAAAACAATGTAAGAGAAAGGTAGGCAATGAGGTTATTTGGATTGGAATAGAGAAACTTGAAGATTTCTTTAATTATGGTTTCCAAGTGTGTGAGAACATTTCACAAAGAATAGCGTTGGCACCTGCCCTGAACACCAGCAAGGAGCAAATGGGATTAACCTGGTCAAAGCCTTTGGTCTTGAGGCAAGGGAAAATTTCCTAGCTGCAAGTTGTTGCAATGAAATGTGGTGCAGTGAGAAAGGGTTGTGCAATCCTGTCATTTAAGAGCAATAAAAATAGTATAAATTCTCATCTGTTTAGAATGTTTTAATGTCATTCTTTCTGAAGGTGAAGAGGTGGATAAAATGACCTGTCTAGAATTCTTTGAAAAGTTTCAATTTTATTCCTCTTCTCTTCATTTCACATCTCAATTTAAAAGACAGACCCCAGCATTAACAATTCAAAGAAAACATAACCTTTGCCCAGTTATCTACTTGAATGGATAAAATATCTGACCGTTAGTAATAGTTGGAGATGCCACTAGCTCAGACTGCTTGAATCTCTGAAAGGCTATTTAGAGTTTCTGGATGACAAACATACAAAACCAGACAGGGCATCTGAATTTGATTTGAGTAGGTTCTAGTGTTCAAAACTTAAATGTTGTGCTTAAGGCTGTTCCACTGTCATGTCTGAGCGCAGTTTTACACACACACACAACTGGAATAGCTATGTTCATGCCAAATGCGAGCAGTACATGTGTTCAAATAAAGATACAATTAAAATGTGTTCTCTGTCATGAAAATGTCCTAGGCTACTATGAGTAGGACATGCCTTCTGATTTGTCCTTTGCAGGCCTGGTAATGAGTGTGCCCTGATCATGTTACAGGGCAGGGAGAGGAGCACCCAGAACCCCCAAGCCTGCCCTCTTTGAATGGGCTCTGCCATCCGCCGCATTAAGACAAACATACAAAACCTTTAATGGAAAGGAACTTTAATACAAC
>JAGFMF010011796.1:10989413-11000825 GCA_019455555.1 Galemys pyrenaicus
GTCTCCTTGCTGTTCTCCATCTTCCTTTCTTCTCCTTCTCTTCTCTCTAGAAATCTCCTTCTCCTCAGCTCCACCCACTTAGGGCGGAACCAGGATTTTTGGAACTTCCCCTTTTCCTGGGACCACCCTGTTACAATCATACATAACTTTATTACCAGGAACATGCACCAGCCCGTGGGTTTCAATTCAAGGTCACTGATGATGCAAATCCACACCCAGTGGATCTTAAGTTGAAGATAGTAAAGATTTACGAGTGTTTTCTCCCTTTAGTCCCAGTGTTTCCCAACCGTCATAATACATTAGCATTATCATGGAATCTTTTAAATAACTTGCTGCCCAAGTTCCATTCCATACCAGTTAAATCAGAATCATAGGTGGAAGCCACTATCAGTTTTTATTTTATTTTATTTTTAAAAATTTATTTATTTATGCATACAAGAACTGGGTTACGAGCTAAAGGTGTGGGGAATGAGAGGATTCACCAGAGACAGAGTAGGGAACAGAGCAGGCAGACTGACTGAAATACACTGCTGAGGGGAGCAGTGGGTGAAACAGGAGAGGTCTGCTGGGCATGTGGGTCGCCTCTCTGGCCTGGGATCGAACTCATGCTGCAGTGGCTGCGGATGCTTCATAGTGCAGTCCTTAACCTGATGTGCCACCAGGGAGGCCCGGATACCTAAATTTGAAAGCAACTATATAGATAATCATGGCAGTTAAAGAGGATGCCTAGTAAAGATAAAATTTTGAAAAGTAATAATTGGTTAGACCCATTTTGGAAAGGTGAATTTATTGAATAAAATATTCAGCAATCAACTTAAAGAGTTCTGTTCAGTAGATAAGTAGACCTCAATTTAAACCCTGGCCTTGCCAATTCCCAGCTAAGGCAGAGTCTTCATAAAATGGACTAGTGTTATTTTGTGACCAAGGAATACCCAGGGACCCCAAACCGTTAAGGGGTTCATAATGTAAAAGGTTCTAGCCATCTGCCACACAAAGGCAAAGGTAGCGGACTCAGTGTGAAATATCTTTATAGAATAATGCATATAGAAGGATAAAAAAGGAAAAGAAAGGATATTCCTAATAACAGTTTCTCAATAACCCCACCTTCCCTAAATTACCCATCTCCTCCTGGGCAAATGCCCAAACAGGGCAGCCCATACTGGGACATGGAGGGTCAAAAGTTTACCACAAGTCTAAGGAAATTTCTGACAAGGAATCACAAGAGAAGGGCTAGGCAGATCCCAGAGAACTGGGCCAGAAGGAGAAACTCAAAGGTAAAGATCAAAATACTAATCAAGATAAGGGCAGCATTGTCTCTGCCAAGAACAGCCTCTCCACTTGTTTTTCATTCACCTATCTCTTCCAAGGACCCCTTCCAAATGCCCCCTCCAAGACTCCCCCAGCAGTACCAGGATGTAAGTGAGGCTGCAGAAGACGAGAGCAGCTTGGCCGTCTTGTTATCTAGGTGTGCCTGGCTGCTCAGCTCTGCTCCTGCTTCCCAGCAGCCCCTGCTCTGGCATACTGGGACTGCAAGTCAGTGGCAGTGAGGAAAATGGCACCTCCATTACAAAAAGATGTATCTGTAACAGTAAAACCTAGTGCTGGTGGGATTATGAGAATTAAATGTGGTAATCTAAAGACAAAGCTTAGTATAATAACTGCCACATAGTAAAGACTCAATAAATGTTTGTCTTAGAAAAAAAAATGCAGTTAGAATGTATTATCTCCCATTTAGGCCCTGACTATTTATTTCTATTCTGTTCTATGTAGTAGCAATAAATCGCATGTCACCAATCTACACTAAATCAGATGGTTTGGGTTTTTTTTACGATTTATTTATGCATACGAGAGTGGTGGGAGGTGAGAGGATTCACCAGAGCCCAAGTGGGAGCAGAACAGGCAAATTGACTGAAATACACTGCTAACAGAAGCAGTAGGTAAGGCAGAAGAAGTCTGTTGCGCCATGTGGGTCCCCTCCCTGGCTGGTGCTTCACAGTGGGCACCCAACCTGCTGCGCCTCCAGGGAGGCCTAATTTTAAGTATTTTTAACAAGACAGTAACATTAATTAAAGGATGAAGTTTCCGTTTTAATATCTGATAGCTACAATGTCTTTCCTGTTGACGTTATAGAGCACAGCAGATGTTGCATCAGATTCCCCAGGGGCTTCATGATCCAGCAATCTAAGAACAGCTGCTTCTAACCTCAACCCTCTACACTCCTTACAGGTGAAAATCTGATGAAATCCTTGCAGGAGATCCCCAGGTTAACAGGTCAATGAAATATCCCTTCCTCAGCAGGAACTGCATAGTGTATTCCCTGAAGAATCTTGCAGAGAGAAGGGGGGATTGTGTTCTAACTCCGTGTTTATGGAAGCTTTTGGTTCAGGCTAAGTCCTTCCCTTGCTGACCAAGATGGGTGTGAGGGACAGAAATAAAACACTTGCCAAATGATCTCTGCCTAAAAAATTTTCTTCTTATATGATATCAAGAACAAAATGAACACAACGAGAAACAGCACCAATTACAAACTCATCTCAAAAAGACTATTAATGTAGACAGGAAGGGACTTTTGTCCTTCCCTTATCTCAAGTATGAAGGAATTAACCACTGAAAATTTAAGTGACTTGCTCAAGGTCCCATTATCTGAATTGTAGATTCCAATTCTGACACATTTTTCTCCAACCCAATTTAATACATCTTTTCCAGTAAATTTCAGTGAGAGAAGGAAGAGTAAGCCTCAGACCCACCTTCCTATAATTTGACTTATTATCAGTTAAATCAGCTTTTGTCTGAAATAATTACTCCAGTCAAACATAAGGGCAACGTCTCCAAACTCTTCTACTGAAAAGTTGATATGCCTCCTGCTTCAGGACTTGGCTATTGTCCCTTTGTTAGGGGGAAAGGTGGGTCCTAAATAGATTATGGGTGTGTGGACTCCAACCCCCACTCCAGACCATCAGTGTTCCAGAACCACAAATCCGATAAGATAATTATCGAAAAGTAAATTACTGGGACCTGAGAGTGGAGTTAAGCAGCCAGGCTGGCTATAAAACCAGAGGTGAGCTTGGGGTCCTTCCTCTTACTGAGGAGCCAGACCCCTTCCTTCAGAGCCATCTCATTCAACTCGGAGCCAGCTCTCAACACGCCATTGCTTAGATCTGGTAGGGTATTTGTGGATTTATATCCCTTCTTTTTCCTTTGGTGTTATTACTATTTTATTCCCCTTTCTTTCATAAAATAAAACGTGCTAATAACTTTTGCCACGTGTACCTAGAGTTAAAACTTTTAAGTCTTCTGAGCGCGCAGGTGGAGAACCCAGTGTGGGAAACCCATTTTATATTAGAGTTGCCCTGTAACACCTTCTATAGGTTCAGTCTGTTGGTGATGTCTGGGTTAAATAGTCTCTTCTCTTCACAACTCACATGTAATCCATCAGGAAGTCACTTTGACTTGACCTTCAAAATACATCCAGATTACAGCTACTTCCCCATTATCATTGCTGCCAAACTGGTGAAAGCCACTACCTTCTTTTGCCCTTCTGTTACTGCCATGGCCTCTCAACATTCCTTTGTTTCTGCCCAATAGAGCAGGCAAAACAATGCTTTGAAATATAAGACAGACCACATCACAACTCTATTCAAACCCCCTGTGACTTCTTTGCAAGGGATTTAAAGTGTCTCTAAGAACCCATATGATCGGTACATTCCCCCAACTCTTGTGCTCCCACCATGGTGGGGGGTATCCTTTCTATTCCTTGAGAAAGGCAGATGAGGGTACTCACCTCAGAGCTTTTGATTTAACTGGTTCTTTTGCTGGAAATATTTTATCAAGGGGTAAATACTGAATGTGTGTAAGTTCATGGGCCTCATTAAGGTATCGCAAATACAAAATTAGATGCAGGTGCTTGTCAGCGCTCCTGCAAGCTGAGGATGTTGGAATTTTTTTTTTTTTTATCTTCAGATTTTTTTATTATCTTTTTCTTGAGTTAACATTAGTTTACAACATTTTATGATTCACAGGCATAAGATCACACCCTTCAGGGGTGTGTTACCACACCACACGTACTACCAAGGCACCAAAAGTTCTCCACCACAGTCCTCTGTGCTACCTACCCTCTCAGTCTATTTTACCTCCCTCAGGTAGCCTCAGTCAGATTTCCGGGGTTTGTTACGCCTTTTCTTTCTGACTTATTTCACTTAGCCCTCACCTGTTCCAGTTGAGGATGTTGAAATTTAAGTTTCATTAGCTTCACAGTAAATCCGCTTCTTTCCTTCCCTCAGATATCTGCTTGACTGACTTCCTCATTTCCTTCAGAGCTTTGTTCTAATCTTACCTTCTCAAGGAGACCTGCCACAACCTCTTTGAATAATACTACAACTTGTTCCTCCACTCCTTGACCCTCCACTCCTTGACTCCTTGACTCCCCCATAGCACTTACTACCTTTTAATTGACTATATAATTAATTTATTTACTACATTTGCTATTTTCAACATACCACCTCACTAGAATATAAGCACAGCATCCCTATTCCCCAAAACAATCTTGGCACAGAGTACTCAATAAACATCTGTAGAAAGTCTGAATATCTGTTCTTCAATGCCACTTTAAAAGCAACTAGCATATAGTAGGTGCTCAACAGCCATCATTTGAAGATTAAATTAACTATTTTTTTTAAAGGTCCTAGGTATTTTTTAAATATTTATTTATGCATACAGGGGTATAGGCCAGAGGTGTGTGTGTGGGGGGGAGGGGTGGTGAGAAGACCCACCAGAAACAGAGTGGGGAGCAGAACAGGCAGATAAACTGAAATACACTGCTGAGAGGAGCAGTGGGGGAGACAGGAGAGGTCTATGGGTCACCTCTCTGGCCAAGATTGAACATCCCACATGTGCCAAATTCTTTTTTACGTTCTGTAAACAATCCTATTAAGTAGGTGTAGGGTCTGAGAAAAGTCTCAGGCTTTTCTGCCCTCCCACCACTGGTATAATGATGGACACCTGCGGTGCTGCACGCATGCCTAGGTGGGCATGTGCAAGTGTGCGCACCTGGGTCTGGACACGGGCATATAGAGGCGGCGCCATGAGGACGCCAGTACCAACTTGAGCAGCAAGACCAACAAGCAGCAGCAGCAAAGCAGTCGAGAAGGTGAGATGCACCGGGGACTGGAAGGCCTGCCAGCCTCCCAGCCACCCCCGGCACCCATGCCTGCCATGTACCTGGACACCTCAGTAATAAAACCATAAAAAGCCACTGAGGGCTCTAAGACTCCTTTCCTTTACGCCCCCCGCGTCTGCTAAGAACCATCAAGAACCTGCCCAGTGTGCCCCTTTCCTGCGCTACAGTAGGTTCTATCGTTAGTTCCATTTACAAATGAAATATCTCAGTTTAATTATATTGTAATATAGCTCAGATATAACCAAGTGGAATTCAACCTATTCCAAAGGCCTGTGATAGTTCCATTTTGCTGATAGCAAGTAACATTAATACCCCAGTTTCTTTCTGACACGGCTGAGGAAGGCAATAGGAAAAACTGCATGAATTTGAAGATAAGGCACAACTGTAATCAGTACTTGTTTGGGGACTATGGACAAGTTCCTTAATCTCTGAATTTCAGTTTTCTCATCTGTAAAATGGGATGCATAGGGTCTACTTTGAAGTCTAGGGAAGAGATGTAAAGGAGATAGTGTTATATATTGATGCTTTAATAAGTGTTTAATAATTTTTCCCTTCAGGGCCTCTCTGGTGGCACAAGGGGTTAATATCCAGGTGGCACAATGAAGCTATTGTTAGCCACGACAGCATCAGTTCGATCCCTGGCCAGGGAGGTGACCCACATGGTGCAGTAGATCTCTTCTGTCTTCCCTGCTGCTCCCTTCAGCAGTGCATTTCAGTAGATCTGCCCTTTCTGCTCCCCACTTCATCTCTGGTGAATCCTCTCACCACCACCCTCCCCATACCTCTGGCCTATTCCCTAGTTCATGGATGCATAAGTAAAATAAATCTTAAAAAGAGAAAGTTCCCTTCAAAGGATTTGAAAGAATTTATAATTAAGCACACATTCATAAATAGAACTCCGAAGAGGATGTAAGTCAGTTGCTATGGGGAAGTTGGAAGCAGGACTTTCCTGGAGTCAAGTACACAGATACTGGGCTCAGAGAACAATGTAGGAGTGGGGCAGAGAAGTCCAGTGTGCAAACCACAAGGGAATAAAAAGACACTCTGTTGAAGTTACAATTTGTCCTTGCCTCCCACAAGCTGGCTTGCTCACATCTTTCCATAACTCTAGAGTAGGACTTTTATCAACATTTCACGGAACAAGTGTCACAGAATACCTCAGGTTTCCTGGAACTGAGTCATCTCATACAATTTCAAACATTTGAAGTGCTAAGGGAAAGAAAAACTCCAACTTCATGTTGTAAACTCTTCCAAGGTTCTTAGGGAGCAATAGATGACGAAGGCCAATCTGGCCATATTAGGTGTGGGTGAGTCAAGGCCTAGGAGGCCCCAAAGGTCATGAAAGGTAAGTCGGCTGAGCCCCAGGGCTTGCCTCCCGTATCCAGAGACCCGCCTCTCACACAGATCCTGACAGGACAAGCAGCCTCGACTCACTTTATTTTCTGCTCAATGATATCTGGGGACATTTTGGATACTCTTTAAATAAATGATTTAACCTTAGAAAGATGACTCAGTATCTGTAAGGTAATACAAAATAATTTAAATGCTATGAATTCATGACCCTAATGTGGCAACAATTGAAAATATGTATTTAATAAGGACCATATCCATGGAGCTAGCAAGTTAACTCTTGATTTTTTAGCTCATGACGCAGGGTTCCCATATTGACAAAGATGGGAAATTAAGATACCTAAGGCATGTGTGAGGGTTAAATTGAGTTGTGAATAATAGAGCCCTGAAATATCGTTGTAAACAAAATTGAACTTTTTTTTTTAAAGATTTATTTATTTATGCATACAAGCACTGGGGTACAGGCCAGAGGTGTTGGGGGGGTAAGAGGATTCACCACAAAGAGTGGGGAGCAGAACAGGCAGATCAACAGAAGTACACTGCTGAGGGGAGCAGCGGGCACAGCAGGAGAGGTCTGCTGCACCATGTGTGTCCCCTCCCTGGCCAGCAGTGGCTGAGGTTTGCTTCATACTGCATTGCTTAACCCACTGCGCCACCAGGGAGGCCCTGAACTTTCTTTTCATGTGAAAATATCCTGTCAGTCCAGAAGTGGCATGACCCTCCACAGTCATCAAGGACTAGAATTCCTTCCAATTTTCTTTGTCTACCATTTTTGGATTGTGGCACTTGATTACTAGAGTTCTCCATGTGAAGCGTTTGGAAAATGGAAGGGAAGCTGAAGGGTATGCTTCTTTTTCCTTTTTTTTTTTTTTAAGTATTTATTTATGCATACAAGGGTTGGGGTGTAGGCCAGAGGCATAGAGGGTGAGACAAAGTGGGGAGCAGATAGACTGAAATATACTGCTGAGAGGAGCAGCAGGCAAGACAGGAGAAGTCTGCTGGACCATGTGGGTCCCCTCCCTGGCAGGGATCAAACTCCTGGTAATAGCTTCATAGTGCTGAGACTTGACCCCTTGCACCATCAAGGAGGCCCTGTTCCTTCCTTTTATTTATTTATTTATTTATATTTTTTTATTTTTATTTTATTTTTTTTTAATGTTCCTTCCTTTTAAAGACACTTCCTGTAATTTCTACAGGTGCATCTTTTATGCTTTTATTGTCCAGAACTTAGTCACCTGGCATTCTCCAACTGCAAGGAGAGCTGGGAAATGTAGTTTTTGATCAGGGTGCATCATGCTCTACATATATAGTTAAATTTTCTTCTGATGTCTCATTGAGAAAGAACTTTCTGCACACTGGAAAATAATAAAGAAAAACATCAATACGTTTGAATTCACAAATACTATTAATTTCTCTAGAATATTTATTCCTTTAGTTATTTTTTGTTCTTGTACTTCTTAGGGAAACGCAAATGAAAATCACAATGAAATACAACTATACATCTATTACAACTACACATTTTTTAACCAATCTGTTGTTTTGTTTTGCTTTTTTAAAATATAAAACCAAAAAAGGGAAAACAAAATTGGGGGTACCAAAAGCTACTGAAGATAAAGAGCAACTGAAATCTTCATACGCTCTGAGAAAGAACACAAAATAATAGAGTTATTTGGAAAGTAACTTGTAAAGTTACATGCATACTCACCATACAGTTTAGAAACACACTTTGAGGTATTTATCAACATAAATAAAAATTTATGTACGAATACATACGCACAATATCATGGATGCAGCTCTACAATGATTTATGCTAATCAAAAAAAAGACATACTCAAAAGGCTATAGTCTGTATGATTCCATTTACATGGCATTCTGCAAAAGGCAAAAACAGTAGGGACAGAAAACAGGTAAGTAGTTGCCAGGAGCTGGAAGTGGGAGAAGGATTTGCCACAAAAAGACCTGGGGAAATTTTGGAAGGGGGTAGTAGAAATGTACTTTGATACAGTGAAACTAGTTACCTGATTATATGTATTTATGGAAATTCACAAAACTGTACGAAAAAGGGTAAATTTTACCATTTGTAAAATATACCACAGTAAACCTGACTTTAAAAAAGCATGACATTACGGCCTCCCTGGTGGCACAATGGATTAAGCACCACACTATGAAGTGATCCCCTGTCAGGGAGGTGACCCACATGGTACAGTAGACTCTTGGGTCTCACGCACTGCTCCCCTCAGCAGTGTATTTCGGTGGATCTGTCTGTTCCCCACTTTGTCTCTAGTGACTCCTCTCACCCTCCACAGCTCTGGCCTGTACCCGAGTTCTTATATACATAAATAAATAAATCTTTAAAAAAATAAAAATCATGAAATTAAAAAGTAAGCAAACTGGAAAATGTTTAAAACAAGCATGACAGTATTTATATTGTTAATAAATAAACAACACATAAAATTGATGGCAGAAATGCTAGTTGCTAAATAACAAAGGGGAAAAAATGTTCATTCTAACTAGTAAGTAAGCAACTGAAATGAAAGCCCATGGAGATACCATTTTTCACATTCTCTTATTCTGTTGCCTTTTTTATGTTTATTATTTTTTTTTAAACTTTTTTTTAAAGATTTATTTATGCATACAAGAACTGGGGTACAGGCCAGAGGTGTGGGAGGCGAGAGGAGTCACCAGAGACAGAGTGGGGAGCAGAACAGGCAGATGGACTGAAATACACTGTTGAGGGAAGCAGCGGGTGAGGTAGGAGAGGTCTGCCGCACCATGTGGGTTCCCTCCCTGGCTGGGATTGAACTTGTGTTGCAGTGGCTGCAGCTGCTTCATAGTAGGGTGCTTAACCCCTTGCACCACCAGGGAGGCGCCGCTGCCTTTTTTAAAGGTTAATCCACGGTGATGGTAACAGCGTGGAGGGGACACATACACTCACACCATTTGGGGAGAGTGAAGACTGATTCAGGTTCCTGGAATCTGTCTGCCAAGTATAATACCAAGAGATTCACAAGAGTTCATGCTTTTAGCTCCAGTCGCTTTACCTCTGAGAACTATCCTGAGGAAATAAACCAAATTGTGAGACTAGTTTTATATTGTAAAAAATTGTTAGCACAAGTTATATACTGCATTAAGATATTTGCAACAACCTAAGTATCTATGTTAAGATAAGGTAATGGTAAAACAAAAATGGTTTATTCATATGAAGAAACAATATGAGCTAGCCACTGAGAATTATTTTTTTGAAGAATTTTGAATGATTTTAAAAAAGTGCTAATGAAATGTTAAGAATAAAGAACAGTATTTAAAGTCTAATTACAACTCTGTAATACTATCCATGCATAAAACAGTAAGAAGATAAACTGCTGACATGCTGATCATGGTTATCTTTGGCAGTTGATTTTTTTTTTATTGGTTTCTATTTCCTCTTAAAATCACCGCAAGATGTTATAATGAAAGCAAAACATTCTAAGATTAAAGAAACTCAGCAGATCTCCATGACATTGAGTTCTAGGCCACTTGCATTAATGTTTCAAAGAAACATTCCATCTTAAAAACCTACTTACATTGTGGATTTTGAAATAAAATACAAGACTTTAATGTTTAGGGTATATTACAGATTTTCTTAGAAATTAAAATTTCAGGACCTCCCTGGTGGCGCAAAGGGTTGAGATGCAGCACTATGAAGCTATCCGCAGCCACTGCAGTACCGATCCCGGGCCAGCAAGCTAACCCACATGGCACAACAGACCTCTCCTGCCTCGCCCGCTGCTCCCCTCAGCAGTGTGTTTTGGTGGATCTGCCTGTTCTGCTCCCCACTTTGTCTCTGGCCAATCCTCTCACGGCCCACACCTTTGCCCTAAACCCCAGTTCTTGTATGCATAAATAAATAAATCTTTAAAAAAAGAAAAAGATATTATAATTTCACCCTGTGTATACCTTTGCAATTAAAATTGAGTGTTTTAGCTATGAGATTCAAGACGCTAAAACTTCACTATGATAGGCCACTCATGACTATTGTGCACTTGAACTGGGGGCCAGTCCTAACCGGGAGTTGCTACAAATTGTAATACACACGAGGTTTTGAAGACTTCTAGTGATCAAAAGATGTAAATCTATATTGTTAGTAGGTTTTTATATTGATCTGTTGCTCAAATAACATGTTGTATGTGTCGGTTAAATAAAATGTATTACTGAAAATTAATTTTACCTGTTTCTTTTTACTTTTCCAATGTGGTTACTAGAAAATTTAATTTATATGTATGACTCACATTACATTTCGATTGAACAAATTTGTTTTTATATTTGTTCTCAGTCTAGCCTTGAGTCTCATTTCCTTCATGTTTGCACATGAATAAACAATATAAACCATTCCCTTATTCCCATGATGAGAAAATGCAGGGATGGGAGGTTGCTGAGCCTTTCTTTATATATATATATATATTTTTTTTTTTTATTTAATGTATACAAGAGCTGGGGTACAGGCCAGAGGCCAGGTAGGTGAGAGGATTCACCAGAGACAGAGTGGGGAGCAGAACAGGAAGGTCAACAGAACTACACTGCTGAGGGGATCAGTGGGTGAGGCAGGAGAGGTCTCCCTCATCATGTGGGTCCCCTCCCTGGCCGGGGATCGAACTCACGCTGCTGTGCCGTGAATGCTTCACAGTGCAGCGCTCAACCCCCTGCACCACCAGGGAAGCCCAAGGGTATTGAGTTTTTCTGCTGCTGTTTCCTTAGTCTCTTTCCTTACCTTTGACTGTTGACTTTAATTCATGCTTAAATCCTTAGGCCACATAGCCAGTATCATTCTCAATGGCAAAAAGTTAAAATCCTTTCCCCTAAGATCTGGAACAAGACAAGGATGTCCTCTTTCACCACTGCTCTTCAAT
>JAGFMF010011796.1:11002604-11026342 GCA_019455555.1 Galemys pyrenaicus
GATGGTGCACTGGTGAGATGGTGATGGGGAATACATGGGGATTACAATTAATGGCAAGTATATGTAAATTTTAAAATATTTTAATTAAAAAAAAATAAATCCTTAGGCCAACTCAATCATGGCCATAGCAATGCAACAGACCTCTGCTGTGCTTAGGGATCCTATCAGCTGAGTGCAATAGAAACCTCCTTACACCTCAAGCAAGTAGGTGTTTCTCTGTCTTCTTTGTCCAAAGGTGGCAGCTTGGCACAGGCACTGCAGCTCCCTGGCATTGCAATTCCCCCAGACTCTGCTTTTCTGTTTCACATTCTTGGTGTGGGATATGTCTATTCATGGTCACATAATAGCCAGAGAAGGCTAGTGCACCTGCATCCAGGTGAGGGAGAAGTAGAAAATACAAAGGAAGAAGGAATACATCTAATAGGAAAGCAAGCATTTCCAGAAATCTTCAGCAAACTTTCATCCGTTTCTCTTTGACCTGAATTTTGTCAGCTACCTCGGTTTGCAAGAGGGGACAACGGAGTTCTTTTGGTTTTGCTGTTGCTGTTTTTTACTGTTAACTGTTGCTTATTGACTTCAGTTTGGGTTATTTGCTGGATGCACTGCTGCAAGGATATATTAGTAAGGAAAAGAGGACTTTATTTTTTTAAAGATGTATTTATTTATGCATACAAGCACTGGGGTACAGGCCAGAGGTGTGTGGGGGGGGGCTAAGAGTATTCACCACAGAGAGAGGGGAGCAGAATAGGCAGATCAACTGAAGTACACTGCTGAGGGGAGCAGTGGGCATAGCAGGAGAGGTCTGCTGCACCATGTGGGTCCCCTCCCTGGATGGCAGCAGGGATCGAACTCGTGCTGCAGTGGCTGCGGTTTTGCTTCATAGTGCGTTGCTTAACCCACTGCGCCACCAGGGAGGCCCCCAGAAAAGAGGACTTTAGTGGTGCCTGCACACAGTTTTTATTCTACTGGTCAAAATATATTTCCCTAGATAGTACTGAAGACACGCTGATCATTTACACAATTTTGGTTTCCCCGTACTGTCCTCCAGAGGGACTCTGTTTGTCCTACAATCACAGTATTTTTTAGGCAAAGAATAGAATTGTTTATCACATTTTGGATTTTCTTAATTACTTCAGTTCCAGTCTTGCCTTTGGGGCCTTTTCATTCACATGCACAGTACCCAAAGAGTCTAAGCTTTTCAGGGACTTGAATATGTGAAACTGGGAAAAAACAAAACCAACGAAATGACTTCTAAATGCACAAAGCAAGTGGTGATATTAAAAATCACTTAATTAAATGCCTATAAAATACATAGCTATATTCAATATATTACTAAGTATTTAATAATTAATACACAGCTATACTAATAATTTAATAATTTAATTATTTAAGTATATTATTAGTATTTTTATTTTCATTTTTAAAAAGATTTATTTATTTATGCATACAAGCACTGGGGTACAGGCCAGTATGGGGGTATGGGGGTGGTGAGAGAATCCACCAGACAGAGCAGGATGCAGAACAGGCAGATTGATAGAAACACACTGCTGAGGGGCCCAGCGGGCGAGGCAGGAGAGGTCTGCCATGCCATGTGGGCCCCCTCCCTGGCTGGCGGCAGAGATCGAACTTGTGCTGCAGTGGCTGCGGTCTGCTCCACAGTGCGTTGCCCAACCCCTGCGCCACCAGGGCGGGCCCTATTATTAGTATTTTTAAAAATTTTACTATGCTTGAAAGATATTTGCAGATTATGGGTTTGTTTAGTGTATGCAGAATGTAAATCATAGGTAGCAATTCAATGATTAACTGATAACTTGAATGCACAGTACAGTTGCTTCCCCACATCCTCTCCAGCCTGATCATGGCTATAAGCTTTTCACCCTACCTGTAGTACTAAGGGAGCATCAGGAGCCCATCAGTAGACGTGGCCTGGTGTTTTTTTGCCATGAATAAGGATAAAGCCAACACCTAAGCTTCGTAGAGCAAAGAGCCAACGAATGAGCTGGACCCCAAAAACAAGTGACTCCAATGAATTAGCAGCCCCAAAGTCTGATCTTCTTCCTGTGTGTGCTAGTAACTTTGTGTTCTCTGTGCCAATCTCATGAAAATAAATGGCACAAATGTGCTTGTTGAAAGTTTACTTAAAGGTTTAAGGATTGTGTGATAGCCTAATCTCATCTCCTAATTTATATATGAAAGAAACTGAGGCAAATGGATTTAACTAATTTACTCAAAATTTATTGTGTTAGTTGGCTAAGGATGCCATAGCAATCTACCAAATCTGGATGGCTTAAACAGCAGACACTATCTTCTTTCAGTTCTGGAGACTGGAAGTCCAAGATCAAGGTGCTGGCCAGTTTGGGTCCTCTGTCCTTTGCCTGTGAATGGCTGCCTTTCTGCTGGGTCCCCATATGGCCCCTCTTTCATGCACACCCACCTCTGGTTTTCTGTGTTCTAATTTCCTCCTTTTATGAGGACATCAGTCAGATTTAGGGCCTGAGGGAGGCATCTCTAGACCAGAAACTAAGGGTGGGGGTAGAGATGATTAACATAGTCGTTAAACCAACTATAAAAAAGAAAAACCCTTACAGAGTCCTCTGCCAAGGACTGACACCCACTGCTCTAGAAAGTAACTGAAGGTGCAGATCAGAGGTGGAGATATGGAGATTGAGGGCCATTAGAAAAGCACCAGTCCTTACAAATCAACCTATTCCCGGGGCCTCTCTGGTGGTGCAGTGGGCTAAGCAACACACTATGAAGCAAACTACAGCCACTGCAGCACAAGTTTGATCCCTGCCCCCAGCCAGGGAGGGGACCCACATGGCGTAGCAGACCCCTCCTGCCCCACCCGCTGCTCCCCTCAGCAGTGTATTTCAGTAGATGCGTCTGTTCTGCTCCTCACTCTGTCTCTGGAGAATCTTCTCACCCCTACACCTGTGTCCTGAACCCCAGTTCTTGGATGCATAAATAAAATAAATCTTTTTTAAAAAATCAACCTATTCCACCCTAAAAGTGAGTAAATGAACAATAATAGACAATTCCACAGGCCTCCCTGGTACAGTGGGTTAAGCAACGCACAATGAAGCAGACCGCAGCCACTGCAGCACGAGTTCCATTCCTGCTGCGGGCCAAGGAAGTAATCCACATGGCGAGGCAGACCTCTCCTGCCTTGCCCACTGCTGCCCTCGGCAGTGTATTTCTGTTGATCTGCCTGTTCTGTTCCCAGGCTCTGTTTCTGGTGAATCCTCTCACCACCACCCCCAACACACCTCTGGCCTGTACCCCAGTTCTTGTATGCATAAATAAATCTTTTAAAAAAATAAATTAAAAAAAATAAACAATTCCACAGAGGAATGGACCCTCACCCAAAGAAGACTATATCATTGCAACTTCTACACTGGCAAGATGAGGTGCCAGCCTGCCTGTGAGGACACAGGTGTTTCTTTTCACAAACCATTTCCCTTTGTAAATCAGCTGCGGCAGCTCTCAGCCCATCAAGCAGGTGCCGCTCCCCCCACCCCCTTTCCCCTTTTCCTAATAAACTTGTCTTTTAAAATGTAACTTTTGCCTGCTAGCATCTGTACAAATGTTCTCCTTTCCTAGGTCAACTCACCTCCTGCCATGGAAAGGGGAACTCTGCTGAAACTTCTCTCAGGTAACCCAAGGACCTTGCTCACTAAACACAACATATCATCAAAATGACGCCAGGACCCACCCTAATTCCGCATCTTAATTTTAATTGAGTCACATCTTTAAAGTCCTATCCCCAACAGTCACATCCTGAAGTACTGGGGTTAGGTCTTTCAATATAGAATTTGTGGGCTGGGGAGGTCATAACAAATGCTGCCCTTTATTGTCACGAGAACCCCTCTGCCCTGACTTTCGGCTGCACTGTCTTCCACAATGAAAGGAGTACTCAACTTCTGCGTAATATGTGTGCATTATGAAAAATCTAGGAGAAATCAAGGTAGAATTTAGGAGAGGCTGTAGGTAGAGATGATGGAACTTAGAGCAAGAAATATAGGAATAAGCAAATTAAACTCTGACCACTGAATTGTTTTCTGACTTTAGAATTAGCTGTTAAAATGCATTTAATTGCATTCCCTCTATCCCCCTCCTTAAGATCAAACATTAACTGCATTCCTGGAAATTTTAAAAGCTGAAATTTTAAAACTCTGCTGGGAAAGAAAAGTTTCTTAACTTCTGTCTCTAGACCTCTTGTCCCTTGGATGAGCTGGAGGTGGGGATAGGGGTAATTAACACAGCCATTAATTCAGCTGTGGAAGTTTTTCAGACAAAGCCATGAACCCGAGGTGGGGGTAGAAAAAGCTAATCATTCCAGCAAACCAACTTAACTCCAAAGTGATAAAATCCACTTCAGAACACCACATAAAGATCCCCCTTGCAGGAGTTGAGTGCGGCACTGTGGGGCTTCTGCAGCATGAGTTCAATCCCTGGCCAAGGAGGGGGAGGGGACCCACATGGTGCAGCAGACCTCTCCTGCCTTGCCCGCTGCTCCCCTCAGCAGTGTATTTCAGTTGATCTGCCTGTTCTGCTCCCCAATGTTTCTGGTGAATCCTCTCAGCCCCTGTGTCTCTGGCCTGTGCCCCAGCTCTTGTATGCATAAATAAATCTTTTTTTTAAAAAAAAAGTAGAAAAAAAGATCCCCCTTGTTTCCGCAACACTAATATCTTGGTGCAAGACTGCTCATCTGTGTCTACGAAGGTCTTTTTCTCTTAGTAATAATGCTGCCGCTTTCAAAAGCAGTTTTCTTGACCTTTAAAAACTACCCATTTGTGGGCCTCCCTGGTGGCACAGCGGGTTGAGTGCTGCACTGTGAAGCATGGGTGCACAGCAGCACGAGTTAGATCCCCGGGACCCACATGGTGCACAGACCTCTCTTGCCTCGCCCACTGCTCACCTCAGCAGTGTATTTCGGTTTGTCTGCCTGTTCTACTCCCCACTGTCTCTGGTGAATCCTCACACCTCCCACACCGCTGGCCTGTACCCCAGCTCTAAATGCATAAATAAAAAATCTTTAAAAAAAAAAACACAAACTACCCATTTGTGCCTATACAACTCTCCCCTTTTTCCTTAGCAAGCTTGCCCCTTAAACTAAGCAACTATTTACTGCAGCAGCCTTAAGATCTTTGGGGGCTGCTCCTGTGAATTTGCCCTCACTCACTCCCCAGTGTGCCCTCTCACCTACATTAAAGTTTCATTTCTAACTCACCTCCACTGACTCCCACACAAATTCTTGCACAGAAGAAACTCCCCCATTCCTCAGCAGCCCCGGGTCCCATCAAAGATTTAATAAGAACAAAACTAGAAGGAATTGGAAGCTGCAAAAATCCTGCCTTTAGCTGTCAATTATAGAATCCGGTTATACAGAATGCTTTTTTATTTTGTGTTCCAGAAAAAGGGAACATATTTACACTTTCCTATAATAGAAGATTGAGTAGGTAAATTATGACATTCATTCACATGGATACTTTGGAGCCTTAAAAGCTATGAAGTAGGTATATACTTTTTTTTTTAAAAGATTTATTTATTTATGCATACAGGAGCTGGGGTACAGGTCAGAGGTGTGGGGGGTGAGAGGATTCACCAGAGACAGGGTGGGGAACAGAACAGGCAGACTGACTGAAATACACTGTTGAGGGGAGCAGCAGATGAGGCAGGAGAGGTCTGCTGCACCATGTGAGTCCCCTCCCTGGCCGGGGATCAAACTCGTGCTGCTGTGCTTAGGAAGCTTCACAGTGCAGAGATCAACCCACTGAGCCACCAGGGAGGCCGGTATATAGTTTTTAATGTGAAAATGTAAGCAAGATAAAAAAATTAAATATATCACAAAACTCCATGTTTTCTGGTGTATATTAAAAGTATACACGTGTGCAGTTATTGACAGGGTAGATATAGAAAACGATTGGTAATAGGTACTCATGCTATGAAATATATTTTTGCCTAAACTTTTTTATAAATCTGCAATGTTTGTCAATATTGAGAAAGGTCCCCATGTGATTGGACCAAATGTGGGGACTTTCTTTGGCTGATGAAGTCTGTAGGATTCAACATCAAAGTGGGTGAACTTTGGGCGCAAAAACTGCAAACCAGCAGCTGCCCAGGAGATGCGAATCAGAATTCCTAATTTGGGAGGACACAGTCCTGCTTTTGCTTGGGATTTGGCACCTGCCTGCCCCAGCCTTTAGCACCCTCAGGAAAGTTCTAGCATTTGGTACTTTCTTTTCCCTTTTCCAGTCATTGTGAGGTGCAAAGCCCATTCTTGTGTTGATCATAATAGAGGCAGAGGCCGTGAGCTCATGAGGTGAACTTACGCTGGAGGGGCTTGCAGCCAAGGCCACAGTACTGAGCACACACAGGCCCGGCTCCTCCACAGCCTGTGACACAGGTGGTCCTGGAGAAGTCAGCCTTTGAGTTGTAGGAGTCTAGGTCTCCTTGTCAGCTCCTACTCGGGCAATAACCTCAGTGACCACGAGCTCAGCACTTCGCCTCAGAGACTACTTCACCCACTGGAGGGAGGAGCAGCAGAGAGACTGAGTGTAGCCCAGCTTCAGCCAAGGCAGGAGTTCAGAGAAGGACCCTGCTCTCAGCTTAGGGACTGAAGCTTGCTGAGGTTGGTTAATGGCCATTTTCACCCATGAATGGAAACAAAATAAAATAAGAAAAAAAGTGGGCAGTGAGAAAGCAGAGTCAGTAGATGAAGACTAGAAGCCTGCAAGGAGCCAGCCTCCAACATGAACTGCAGCCTGGAGCCTCTCCCCTGGAGAGACCCACAGATGTCCCACAAAAAAGGCATTTTCCTTAGGATAAAGTTCTTATCTCCTGAATTCTTACCTCTCTCACACACAAATTAGCTACCAGAGATAATAGTAGGTAGGGATGCACATTGCCCTTCTAGAAATTAACGTATGCCCTAAGGAAATGATGCCCCTGAAAAAGGACTTCTTTGTTTCTGCTGGTGAAGCAAGAAAAGCTGGTGAAGCTTGTCTAAGAAAACCAACCTTTCTCAAAACCCTATATAGTCAAGCTCTACAGGGTGGGGGTGGAAGTTTCAAGAAGTGGTTGACTCCTCCTTTCTTTTTTTTTTAAAAAGATTTATTTATGCATATAAGAACTGGGGTACAAGCCAGAGGTGCGGGGGTGGAGGTGGGTGGGCATGAGAGGATTCACCAGAGAGTGGGGAGCAGAACAGGCAGATCAACTGAAACACATTGCTGAGGGGAGCAGCGGGGCGAGGCAGGAGAGGTCTGCTGCACCTTGTGGGTCAGCTTCCTGGCCAGGGATCAAACTCTGCTGCAGTGTCTATGGATGCTTCATAGTGTGGTCTTTAGCCCCTTGCGCCACCAGGGAAGCCCAGGGGCCTCCTTTCATTCAATGTCTTCTTTTGGGGGTAATCCTCATTTTTACTTCAAAGCTTACCCTCCCCACCCTCCCATATAGTACTGCATATTATTTAAGTTAATATCCCTAATGTTTGCCTCTTTTTCCTGAATTTCTAGGATCACAAAGAATGTCCTTTCACTCCTGGTGAGGTAGAGGAGTGACAGGGAGTAGTCGAGAGTAGATCAGAGGTTTCTTTGGCACTGCAGACACCTTGTTACGCTCAGCTTCGGCTCCTACCTCACAGTGCAAACATATGCCCAAGTGGGAGCTGGGGGAGAGGAGGCCCCCAGAAAAATGAGTGTGACTTGGAAATAGGACAGCAGAACTGCTGGATGCTGCTTTAGAAAGAAGCAGGAGTGCTCAGATGGAAAAACGTGACTATTTGTTTTCTTGGGTCTTGGGAAATCTAGAGATGAAACAGTAGAGTAATGCCAGTGAAACCCTCTCTGAAGCGGCTTAATACTGGCTTCAGGTTCTGGGAAGATTCTATGTGATTGTCAGTGCTTTCAGTGTTGCCATTTTGCTTCAAAGGAGTGAGATAAATTAAGGCAATGAAAGAGAAAAAGTAAATTCTTGTGTGGGAAAGCAGGAGTTCTCACATGCTTTCAGTGTGTTTAGTTTCTATATTCATTTTTTTTTTAAGATTTATTTATACATACAAGAACTGGGGTACAGGCCAGAATCCAGGGAGGTGAGAGGATTCACCAGAGACAGAGCCAAGAGCAGAACAGGCAGGCTGACTGAAACACACTGCTGAGGGGAGCAGCGGGCACAGCAGGAGAGGTCCGCTGCGCCATATGGGTTCCCTCCCTGGCCGGCAGCAGGGATCGAACTCGTGCTGCAGTGGCTGAGGTCCGCTTCATAGTGCGTTGCTTAACCCACTGCGCCACCAGGGAGGCCCGCTATGTTCATTTTGATTGATACTTTCATCTGCTCACACAAGTCGACAAAATTACAATTTATTTCTATTAGTAATTAGGAATTACAATATAAATATAATCATTAGTGTAGAAATTAAGTGCAAATTTGCCCTAAAACAATTTAGCTTTTATTGGTCAATAGCATAGTGGGTACTAAAGATTGCTTGAAATATAATTACATGATTGGAAGTCATTGCTATATGATTTTTTTTAAGGAAAATGAATCTATTATGATTTACAAACAGCAATATTAATATAATATCCAAGCACCTACCCAGTTTGAAGATCATGCATTCAAGACTAATATAATGGCTGACAGCTCCATGGAAACTGTTTTGATTACCTTCTAGTCACCCTCCCTCCCTGTGTTGAAGGGAGGATTTCCCACCCTAAATAGTAGATGGCCAAACATACTGTAACAGGGTGGTCCCCAAGAAAAAGGGGAGTTCAAGGTTCCCTGCCCCACCCAAAGGAGGGTGGAGCTGAGTAGAAAGGAAAAGACGCTAGCAAGGAGACAGGAGAAGGAAGGAAGGAAGATGGAGAGCATCAAGGAGACTTAGAGGAGGCACATGGAGCAGAGAGACAATTGAAAAAGCTGTGCTTACTTCTTGGTCCTGGACTGGTTGGAACAGATGCTGGTGAGAGACCGACCCATGGGGAGCTTAACAATGGCAGCATTTATCTTGATTTTAATTTTGTTCTTTTCCTCACAGACTTGTATGTCTCTTTCTGACTCTTTTCTATGGGTCTCCACCATAAGGTACTTTAGACTTGTGGCAGGCTTTTGGGCCTGGCTTTGGGCCAATCCTGAATGGCTGGACTTCTGCCCACGAGGGGATAGGTAACTTTGGGCATTTGATTTAGTAACTACACTCTATCTTTTCTGTATTGTTCAGTAATTGTATTAAAGTTCTTTTCCATTAAAGTTCTTATATGTTTTGTCTTGACACAACAGATGGCAGAACCTATTTAGAGTGGGCAGGTTTGAGGGCTCTGGGGTGCCCCTCTCCCTGCCCTGTAACAATACTACATCTGACACTGAACAAGGTGAGATTGGTATGGTATGTCAGTCACACAGACTTATTGTCTGGAGATTATCACACTATGTGGGATCACAAATTGAGAAATAAGCAGGAAAGATGGGAGGAGGCTTTGTAGTAACAAGAGAGAGAGTGGCCCTTGGTTCTCATGGCAGACTATGACTGACTTGCTTGAAGAATTTCACAGGCTGGCAGGGAAGTGATATCCATTAGGTCGAAGATCAAGTGGTGTGTAGCTACACACTGGCTAATAGAGGAACTAGCCAAGTAGGGGGCTTTAACCACTGTGTGACAGACCCTATTGTTGGGTTTCTGGGTCCCCATGAAGCTCAAAGATATCCAGGCAGCCAAGATATTTTAGACCTTCCACTGAAGCCACAAATGAAGAATAGAACATGGTTCCTGACTGCAAAGACTTGAATGTCCCAGGCTGGGGTGGAAGTGGGGGTTGAGGGCATGGGAGTATCAAACTGTTATATATGGCTTTAATTAAAAACACACAAAAAGATATTTCTGAGCATATAGAGAACACTGGCACAGTAATTGGGACAGACTTCATTAAGAACATGGTGCTTGACTGGAACGTCAAAGATGGGTAGAATAGAAGGCCAGGGGAGCTGGTAAGAAGGCATTGCAGAAGAGTAGTTAAGAAAGTTATTGTCTTTGTTTAAAGAACATTCAATTCATTTACTCAGTGTGTACGTACTGAGGGTCTGTTCCAAGCACAGACTGTCCAAAATGCAGAGTGAGAAGATGTTCTGAGAACAGCACGGGTCTTGCTGGCAGGCTGACTGGTCCAAGTTAGGGGTGAACTATATAGGCCAGGGACATCCAGACAAGGCATTTGAAGGCATTTGGCCAGGACTACCATTCACTGAGGGCCTCAACTGTTGACTTTGGCCTACAATGAGGTACAACAGCCAGATAAAAAGATGTTCAATTTGTCATTTAATTATTGGAGACACTTAAAATATACCACAATTCTGATACATTTCTCAGCCTTTTTTTTTTTTTAGTATACTAGGACACTTAAACAACGGAAGTAGCCCTAGTATCTCTGAACTTCATGGTGGGCCAGTCACCTATATTCTCCCCTGGCCCACACCATCCTGTCAGAGTCTGAGTGGTTGTACCAGGCTTATCTCTGGCTTTCCTCCTCTTGCTCTGTGCTGAGCATTCCCTGTAGCACTCTGGGCTTGTTCTCTCCTGTGGAACAATTGGTACTTAATGCTCCAGCCAACTAAGTTACCCAGCATGTACGGGCAGCCACAAGCAGTAAAAGAAGCTTCTAAATTACTGAAGAGTGCGCTATGTTCTTTCCAGTACAGGGCAGTCATTTTCGGGTTGTCCAGTACAAGTGTGTACCCCCTAAGATATATATCAGCAACTCATTTTACCTCTTGTACTTGGCAACCAAAGCACATAGATGCATACCAACATGTCCCTGGGCTTGTTCTGATCTTGTATCCCAATACCTTCTGAGAGGAAAGATAAAGGGGTGTTCTTTAGTTCCAATAAATTCATGATGACTTAACTTTCTCGTCCTTAATGAACTATTATGTGCTATGTATTATTTATCTCTGGTACACCAAATAATTTAACTGGAGAAATATAAAGAAGAAAGAGATCTCAAGGCTCCCTGGTGGCACAAGGGGATAAGTCGCAGCACTATGAAGTTATCTGCAGACACTGCAGCTCGAGTTCAATCCCCGGCCAGGGAGGGGACCCACATGGCGCAGCAGACCTCTCCTGCCTTGTCCGCTGCTCTCCTTAGCAGTGTATTTTGGTCCATCTGCCTGTTCTGCTCCCTACTCTGTCTCTGGTGAATTCTCTCACCTCTCACGACTCTGGCCTGTACCCCAGTACATGTATGCATAAATAAATATTTTTTTAAAAAGAAGGAAGAAATCTCACCTTATCTTGAGGAGTCAACAACAACAGACTTTTTATAAAAAAGGAGAAGAGATCTTGGATACAATTACGCCATTGACAGCAGGCAAGTCAAAAACCCTAACAGAAAACAGTTAAAATTCTCATGGCAAGAAATGAACTTGTTCCAGAATAAATGACTATACAGATGAGCCCAAAGAGTTATAGAACAACCAAAATAATAGTTCGGAGTTCGGTTGGGGATTGCTGTGCATAAACCTCACATTAGCCATCCCAAGAACTGTTTGTAGATTTTAAAGACACTATGACTGCTTTCACAGTGACCCCATGAATGGTGATGTCTTTGCATCTGGACATCAGGAGATCTTTAAATATGTACGAGATCAGGGCCCTCCCCTGGTGGCGCTGTGGGTTAAGCAACGCACTATAAAGCAGAACACAGACACTGCAGCACAAGTTCGATCCCTGCCGCCGGCCAGAGAGGTGACCCATATGGCGCGGAAGACCTTACTGCCTTGCCCGCTGCTACCCTCAGCAGTGTGTTTTGGTCGATCTGCCTGTTCTGTTCCCCACTCTGTCTCGTGGATCCTCGCACTCTGGCCTGTACCCCAGTTCTTATATCAATAAAAAAAAATCTTTAAAAAAAAATAAATACGTATGAGATCAGATAGAAGGAAACCATGCTGACCCTAAATGCGACTATGAGTTCAGTTGACACCTTAGTAGGAAAACAAAATATCCAAAGTCTGTTAATGACTCATTAAAGCACTTAATATCCTGGAACAGGGAATCATTTTACTGTACCTTCTTGTGGGAGCTGTAACACTTAGATGTGCTCTTTTAGGCTGGAGATTTGGGAAACAAACATATAAGAATCATAAGGATGAGACAAATCATCACTTACATCCTGAAAAAAATTCTGCCTTATCTTTGGACTGTGGTTGCTTCTGAGTTATAATAATACATGCTTTTGAACTGACTGCAATGTTGTGCACATATATTAGGTCTTCATCTGAATTTCCTTCCTCAATGTTTCCAAAAGCCTTGAAATTTCTTTCTTTCTTTTTAAAGATTTATTTATTTATGCACATAAGAGCTGGGATGTAGGCCCGAGGTGCAGAGGGTGAGAGGATTCATCAGAGACAGAGTAAGGAGCAGAACGAGCAGATCGACTGAAATTCACTGCTGAGGGGAGCAGCGGGCAAGACAGAAGTCTGCTGCACCATGTGGGTCACCTCCCTGGGGCCTGTAGAAAGCTTCATAGTGCTGAGACTTAACCCCTAGTGCACCAAAGGAGGCCCAAGTCTTGAAATTTCTTAACTGTTGGGATGAAAAGTTGTCTTTTGCTGTTAATGAAGGTAACTTTTGGAAAACACCCGAGAATGGACATTGGTTGCCCAAGGAAACAACTGTGTAATTAACTTTAAGGTCTCTACCCCTGAGCTCTGGGAGCACAGGGAATGGCTAGAAATTGAGTTCAACTGTCAAGGGCCAATGAGTTCATCAGTCATGCTATGTAAGGCAGCCTCCATAACAGCAAAAGGAGGGGCTTTGGAGAGCTTCAGGGTGGCCAGGTACATGGCAGGTGGCAGGGAGAAGGGCAGGGGATGTGGAGGGTGGGAGTGGGGTGCAGGAGGCTGGCAGGTCTCCTGGCCCCAGCCAATATTCATTCTCTCTGGGCTGCTTCTTCTGCCACCGCCCTCCTGCTGGCATCCTGTTACTTCTCCTGGCATCCCCCATGATGCCGCCCTTATATGCCCAGTGTCTCAGCCCAGGTGCACCCACTTGCGCATGCCCACACCCTGCTTCAGGTGTCCACCATCAGGCGTGCGTGCAGGACTGCAGGTATCCACCACTGGCACTAATGGTGGGAGGGCGGGAAAACCTGATAACCTTCATTTACCCTACACTGAGGAAAAGACTGTAGGAACCTGCAATCTAAAGCTGGCTAGATAGAAGCACAGGTAACCAATCACCTGGGGCTTGTGACCTGTATCTGAAGTGGAGGGTGGTCTGTGAGACCAAGCCCTTAACCAGTGGAATCTGACGCTATCTCCAGGGAGATAGTGGTGAGTTGATTAATACCTGCAGGTGTCTGATAATTGCTTGTTGATATGGGGACACCTCTACCCACACCCATGTTGCAACTGCGCCCCAGGACATCAATGCACTGACCAAAGGTTCTCTCATGTGAAGCTTGGGGAGATACTTTGTGCTTACGGAGCACAAAAATGTGACATTAGGTCCTCCCTGGTGGAGCAGTTCGTTAAGCAACGCACTATGAAGCAAACCACAGCCACTGCTGCAGGAATTCGATTCTGGCCTCCGGAGGTGACCCACATGGCACAGCAGGCCTCTCCTGCCTTGCCCACTGCTCCCCTCAGCAGTGTATTTCGGTCAATTTTCCTGTTCTGCTCCCCACTGTGTCTCTGATGAATCCTTTCACCACCCTAGCACCTCTGGCCTGTACCCCAGTTCTTGTATGCATAATTTTTTTTTAAAATGTGAGATTAAAGGTTATCAGACACAGAAGTAATGTGGGAATTGCTACAACACCAGTTCAGCACTGGATCAGTTAGTGCTGCTGCTTGACTTTTTATGTGCTGTGACTTGCTGATCAGGAGGTTCTGCACCTTGGCCTGCTGCACCTGGGCCCTAGAAGGTACTATGGTTTCACCTTCTCCCTCACTAAAGATCATGCAATGTGGAATTTAAGGTAGCTGCATGGCAGAGAATTTACATCAACAAAAAGACATGCAGCTGCATTTCATTTTATATTTTTCGCATCACTTAATTATGGTCCACACTCATGTTCTCTCATCATTGACTTTATTTTTTTTTTAAAGATTTATTTATTTATGCATACAAGCACTGGGGTACAGGCCAGAGATGTGGAGGTGGTGAGAGAATCCACCAGACAGAACAGGACTCAGAACAGGCAGATTGACAGAAACACACTGCTGAGGGGAGCAGCGGGCGAGGCAGGAGAGGTCTGCTGCGCCATGTGGGTCCCCTCCCTGGCCAGCGGCAGGGATCGAACTCGTGTTGCAGAGACTGTGGTTTGCTTCATAATGCGTTGCTCAACCCACTGCGCCACCAGGGCGGGCCCATCATTGAGTTTAGTTGCTGTAAAGTGTTGTCTACCTCAAGGAGAAGACTGGTGAGCTGACTGCAAAACTCACCTCGGCACGGACTTCATGGAGATGTAAAAAACTCTGCTTGAGATAACATGTTAATGCCATGTTTTAAGAACCAAATTGACAAACTGTCCGTAGCTTGCAGGCCAGCTGCCTATTTTTGTAAATAAATTTTATTGACAGGATTTAGGGCAAAATGAGCAAGGTAGATCATATAAATGTAGTGTCAGATCCTGTATGTACTTAAATGTTTATAGTTTGGGCATCATGGATTATTATTTTTTGGTTGTTGTTAATAATCTTGGTTTAAAAAAATCCCATGAATCTTAATTACCTGCCAATTTTCTTCTCACACCCAACCATCCAACTTGGAAGTAACCAAATCCTCCTAGAGTTACAAAATCAGCTGGTGTCTCATGCACAAAGCTGACCCTTCCACCCTTCCTTCTATTTCCCATCCCCACCCCTACCTCCTACCCAACCTTCCCCAACTCCCCACCTCCCAACCCTCTCATGTAGGGGGGGATCCAGTGCAGGAGGTGGGGGGTGGGCAGGGAGGGAGGGAGGGAGGGAGGAAGGGAGGGAGGGAGGAAGGGAGGAAGGAAGACAACAAGAGCTCTCCTCTATATTCCACCTGCTTTCTGTGTCATAGCTACATCTGGTGGCTCAGCCCTGTCCAGGCAGCTGTCTATAAGTGTGGACGGGAACATGGTGCCTCCCTGTTGTGCCAGCAAGACACAAGGCAGGTTCTCTGTGGATCTGGGCAGATAGTAAAGGAGAGGCCTGGAGCCCTCAGTGGCTTTTTCATGCTTTTAATGACCTTTCTATACCACTTGTAGTGAGGCAAGCTGGCATGGGGCAGACAGGGGTGCCTGGGGGGCGGGGGGCTGGCAGGCCTCCCAGCTGCTGGGGAATCTTTATTCTCTCCACTCTTTGGTATCCTGTTGCGGTCTCTTCAGCCATGACTCAGCAGTCTCCCAGCGCACTTCTCACTGCTGCCACCCTTATAGGCTCAGTCTCTGGACTCAGGTGTGACCATTTACGCATGCCCACACCATACTCCATGTCTATCAGCAGGCATGCCTACCTTGAGTCCATGCTCCCACAGAGGCTAATGCAGAGAAAGCCTGAGCAATCTTCATTTACCCCATACTCCCCCTTTTAGGGAGATACCTCTGTAACACTGTTTTGTATTGAAAATGTAGAAATGGCTCAAAAACACAAAGAAATTAAAGACCTAAGGCTATGACACAGATACATTAAAAATCATCTGTTCAATTCCATTTCTAAAAAGTGCTTGTCTTTAATTTTAATATGGAAAATTCCTTGAATTTTGACAGCATGCCCAAGTGAGAATGTGCAAATTATACCCAGTCCCCATGGAAATGACCTTGTGATTCCTGCATATTCTCTAGGTCAATGTGACCAGTAGTGACCTCTTCCTCCTCCATGCAAATGCTGGGAAGAATAGAGGAAGACTTAGACAATGATAGGCCTTAGGGTGGGGTTAACTGAGACCTGCGAGGGTCAGTAGGCCAGAAGGCCTGCCCTGGGGAACCCAAGGATTTCGAAGCCCAAGGTGACCCAGCCTCTCAAGAAATTTTTGAAATCTGAAAAACTTTATGTAGGGTAAATGGAAGTTATCAGGTTTTTCCTTTTTCCGCCCTCTCCCCATTAGCAGCAATGATAGACACCTGCAGTCCTGCACGCATGCGTGATGGTGGGCACTTGGAGTAGGGTGTGGACATGCGTAGCATAGGTGGGCACACCTGAGCAGAGACTGGGCTATATAAGAGCAGCGTCGTGGGGACACCAGTGGCAGAAACAGCAGAAGTGGTAGCAGCAGAAGAAGCAGTGGCGGAGGAAGAGGAGCTGCAGAAACAAAAGAGAAGCTCAGCGGAAGTAGAGAGCCCAGAGAGAGTGAAGACTGGCCTGGGGCTAGCTTCCATCTGCTTGTTTAGAATGAGAACTACAGGCACCATATATCTAGGTGAATACAACCCATATAGTTCCCTTCTTCATAAGTTTGCCTTATGAAGAAAATGGTTCCATAATATTTATGTGGCCTTTCTTCCAAAGAACTATGAATACACTTAATGAGATGCCACCTGCAGGGGCAGAAAGGTACGGGGCAGGTTCTCTATGATCCAGGCGATCGGGTAAAGGAGGAGACCTGGAGCTCTCAGTGGCTTTTTCAGGCTTTTTTTTTTATCTTTCTGCATCATTTGTAGTGAGGCCACCAGGGACCTGGCGGGCAGGCTGGCCTCCTGACCCCTGGTAAATCTTCACTCTCTGGGCCTGCTGCTGCTGCGCTTCTCTTCTTCTGCCTCTTGCTTCTGCTACTGGCATCCCTATGGTGCCGCCCTTATATGCCCAATCTCTTGACGCAGGTGCGCCCACCTATGCATGCTCACACCCTGCTTCAGGTGCCTGCATCAGGCGTGAGTGCAAGACCGCAGGTGTCTGTCATTGACACTAATGGTGGGAGGGTGGAAACACCTGATAACTTCCATTTGCCCTATACCACCCCATCCCAGTAAATAGACTTGGAATTCACAAGTAAAGAATGTGGGACAAGAGAAAGAACTAAAGGGGCCTCCCTGGTGGCACAATGGGTTAAGCAACGCACCGTGAAGCAAACTGCAGCCACTGCAGCACGAGTTCAGTCCTGCTGGGAAGGGGACCCACAGGGTGCAACAGACCTCTTCCTGCCTTGCCCGCTGCTCTCCTCAGCAGTGTATTGCAGTCGATCTGCCTGTTATGCTCCCCACTCTGTCTCTGGTGAATCCTCTTACCGCCCCACCCCCACACCTTTGGCCTGTACCCCAGTGCTAGTATGCATAAATAAATAAATCTTTTTTAAAAAGAGAGAAAGAACTAAGGCTGTGCAAAACAAACTTGCAAGAAAGAAACACATTGGATTTGACCATATCTGTAGCGCAAATGGAAGTTAGCAGGTTTTTCCTCCCTCCGGCCATTAGCATCAGTGATAGACCCCTGCAGTCCTGTACACATGCCTGGTGGCAGGTACCTGGAGTAGGGTGTGGGCACATGTAGGTGAGTGCACCTGCACCAAGACACTGGGCATATAAGGGCGGTGTCACGCGGATGCCAGGAGTGGCCGCGGCGGCGGCGGCAGCCGCACAGCGCCCAGAGAGAATGAAGATTTGCTGGGGACTAGGAAGCCTGCCAGCCTCCTGCTCCCCTCTCTCTCCCTTCTCCCTCCACACCCTGTCCCTCTCTGCCTCCTCTTCCCCCCCACCCCCTTCCTTCTGTACCCCACCCCCACCCCCCCACTCCCCCAAACTCTCAACCCCCCAACCCCGCCTGCCTGCCACGTACTTGGTCACTTCACTATAAATAATGCAGAAAGAGTTTTTAAAAAGCCTGAAAAAGTCACCAAGAGCTCCAGGACTGCTCCTTTACCATCGACCCAGAGCATAGAAAGCCTGCCCCGTACCCTCCTGTCCCCACAATATCCCTGCTTGTTTTTGCCAGGCCCAGGAAGCAGGGCAGCCAAGTCCAAAGGCTTGAGCTCTGGGGCCAGAGGCGTGGGTTCAACAATGTGCCCTGCCCCCACTCTGTGACCTTGGGCAGTTACTGGGCCTCCCCAGCCTTGGCTGTGCCCCTGGAAGAATGGGATGAACAGAGGAGTTCAGCGAGCTGGCAGAGGCGGAAGGATTTGAGCAATGCTAGCATGTAGCAAGCAATTTAAAAATGCCAGCTGTTTTATTGTCTTGGGTTCCACAAATTGTCACTTTCCTCATTCTCAGAAAATTAGATCACATTTAGGCATTACTAACTCCTATGGCCTCAGCTTGACGTGACAATGAAGTGATCACTTTTAAATTCCCAAGGGGCAGGGATGGAGAGGGAAGGGACAGTGTTGAAGATAGCCACGTCCTTTGTGGCAACTGTAGGGGGACTAGGAAGAAACCCAAACGTTAGTACAAGTGTCACAGGGTGATTCAATTGCGATAAACAGATACCTCAAAGTGATGACAGTGTTGTAAGTAACTGGGTTGTGTTAGGGACATAGACTTTGTATATCTTTTTGTTTTTCTTTTTAGAGTACAATTCTAGAAAAACATGGACGTTCTGAAGCATTCAGAGAGCTAGGCCTTTTCTGGGATGTTGCTAAGGAAAGTTCACAATCTAGGGCTAGTAGTTAAAATTAATTCTACTTATTGTGCACAAATTAGGTCCTAATGAGGTGAGAAACTGCAGTAAAATAATTAAGGAATAAAAATATCTTGTCTGAATAAAAACAAAACAAAAGCAAAGTACTTTAAATTCTATCTCGTTTTGCTTCAGCTGCAGTTGAGTAAAAGGAAAGCAGCTCCAGGCATGAAGATGGAGAAGCAAAGCAAAATCTTTCATGTGCTTAGCTCATACAATCAAAGCAGGGCAAATAGAACACCTGTGAATGAGAGGCCTACGTCTTTGTGGGCAATGAAAGATAAGCCACTCGCTGCCTTTTTAGCTCAAGATCAGCCCAGTAAAGGCCAAGCGCACAGGGAAGTATTTTGATTCCAAGCCAGAATGACATGAATATGAAAAATTAAGGATTAGTGTCAGAAGGACCAAATAACATATACCTCATATTTCAAGAAGTCAGGGATCTGTGCTTGGATGGACCTTTCCAAGTTCAACAGCAGCAACAGGCCAGAGTGAACCCTAAGCCCTCAGGTGTTTGAAATCTGCTGTTTAGCCATGTAGAGAATAAAGTTCTACTTGTGAAGGCTCCTAATATACCTGTCTCATCTGCAATGAATCTTCTCTTCCCTCACTACAAAATGACCCGGGACCCTCCAAAATGAAACCTTGGTTGTTTTTTCTTGGATTTGTTCTTTTTTTTTTTTTTTAAAGATTTATTTATTTATGCATATAAGCACTGGGGTACAGGCCAGAGGTGTGGTGGGTGAGAGGATTCACCACAGACAGAGCAGGGAGCAGAACAGGCAGATCAACAGAAGTACACTGCTGAGGGGAGCAGCAGGCACAGCAGGAGAGGTCTGCTGCACCATGTGGGTCCCCCGCTGGCTGGCAGCAGGGATCGAACTCATGCTGCAGTGGCTGTGGTTTGCTTCACAGTGTATTGCTTAACCCACTGCGCCACCAGGGAGGCCCTTGGATTTATTCTTAATCAGACTCTGAAATTTTTACCAAAATGCTCCATATAAGTGTAAGTATTTAACTCAAAGAGTACCAATATGGAATTGAATTCAAAGTATTAGAGACAACATAAATCCCCTGCAGGCAGCTGAAGCTGTTGTGCACATTTGCACGTGTATGTGCACATGTGTGTGTATATGTGGCTATGCATGTGTATATACAATTTTGTGAATGTGTATTACATGTATGTGTTTATCTATGTCCATATGTATATATATGTGTGTGTATTTTTTTTTACTCTTAGGTAATAGATATTTGCTATAAGAAAATTTTTTTTTTATTCCAAACCAACTTCAGTGGTGTTTTTTTCTCTTTTTTCAATGAAATAACCATGGAACAGAAATGCATCCCTTGCCCACTTGCCCAGAATTCTTTTGTTTTGAATATGGGGAAGGAAATGGGAGAACATTTCAGGCTTTGATCCCTGGAGCAGATCACTTTGACTCACAATGAGCCACAGAGAGGACATGGGATGGAACAAATGCTGAGAACCAGTACTGGCCAAGTCAAGATGATCATTAGATCCTCCTGGCTTCACTTATATAAAATAAAGACAAACCTGTGATTAAAAGTTGTCAATGTGATTTTTAAAATTTCATTTGCAGAGTAGCGATGACAATAACACCTATAGGATTTTTGTGAGCACTGGTATGTTTAACATCTATGGACCACCAGAAGGCTGCCAGAGCAGAGGTGAACTGGAGAAGCAGCATTATTGCTTTTTTTTTTTTTAAGATTTTTATTTATGCATACAGAGCTTGAGAGTGGGGATGGGTGGGGGAGAGAGAGGGAGAGGGGAGAGGGGGAGGGTGCGTAGGAGAGGATTTACCAGAGACAGAGCAGGAAGCAGAACTGAAATACACTGCTGAGGGAAGCAGCTGATGAGGCAGGAGAGGTCTGCTGCGCCATGTGGATCCCCTCCTTGGATGGGATCGAACTCATGCTGCACTGGCTGCGGAAGACCCACAGTGCAGTGCTCAACCTCTTGTGCCACCAGGGAGGTCCTGCATTATTGTTTTTACTTTATCCTCTCATTTATACTTTGCAACCTTTCTGCTCCGGTGTGGCATGGGCTAGAAGTGTTGTCGGGGTGTCCGTTTGAAACAGAGAACTTCAGAGACTCTGCAGACCCACAGGATCAGTTTGTCTAGGGTGCTAGAACAAATGACTGCAATTGGATTCTGGAGAGGGTCCTCTCCTTAGTTCATAGATGCTGCCTTGTTGCTGTGGCCTCACGTGGGAAAAAGAGCTGATTTTCTGTCCTCTTTCTGGAAGGACCCTAATGCCACTCATGAGGGTTTCACTTTCATGACTTATTCATCATCCAAAGAACCTGTCTCCACATACCATCACAATGGGGTTCAACATGAGTTTTGTGGGTACACAAACATTCAGCCCATGACACCTGTATGAATAAAAACTCATATTTTACCAAGATCGCAGGCAACTTGTACGCCCTGCCACAGTGGCGAAAACACAGCTTTGTAAACTATACTTTATACTTTGAACTTTTCATGTGTTCAATGTCCTTCAGTGTGTTCTGAAACTTGAATTCTTTTGTACCATCTATACAATATCTATATCTATCTTTACTATATCTGTGTTTCATCTGGTCTGTTATGTCTTTAATCATGTTTTAAACATTGTTAATTAAAAAAATATTTTGGTCTGCCCCTATACAACAATATAGTATTTAATATTCTAGTTTTGTTTATTTCTAACAGACTTCGAAATGGATAATCTGCTACTAAGCTAACACCTTTTCTTTTTTTTTTTAAAAGATTTATTTATTTATGCATACAAGCACTGGGGTACAGGCCAGAGTCCAGGGAGGTGAGAAGATTCATCAGACAGAGTGGGGAGCAGAACAGGCAGATTGACCGAAACACACTGCTGAGAGGAGCAACGGGTAAGGCAGGAGAGGTCTGCCACGCCATGTGGGTCCCCTCCCTGGCCGGCAGCAGGGATCAAACTCGAGCTGCAGTGGCTGTGGTTTGCTTCATAGTGCGTTGCTTAACCCACTGCGCCATCAGGGAGGCCCCTAAGCTAACACCTTTTGAGCATCATGAGAGCATCCAGGGTGCCCTGTGACACACATACCAACTTTCAGGCAACACTCTCCCCAGGGGACTCACTGTTTATAAGAAGATTGTTCTACGTGAGCTGATAGAGTGAAGCTTCTTTTTTTCTGATCTGAGTACTCCCAGGTTTTTCCATTTTGTCATTTCTCACTGGGGCTGCATGGTGTAACAGACAAGGTTTTATCAGTCTGATAGGTTGCAATTTGTACCCGTCTGGACCTGGTGCCATCCTTCTTGCCCAGTGTCAGTCAACAGCAACCAGCAACCATTGCCCACTAGATGCCGTGCGTGGCACGGAAGACAGGAAGACTGACCCTCCCCTAGGCTCTCACTCCCCGGTCAGTTGTGAAAAGTGCGCTAGAAGCTATCAAGCGTGATGGCGGGGGGTGGGGGGCATAGGAGAGAACATCTTTCACAACCGTGGGCTTTCCACAAGAGGTAGAGCCTGAGCTCAGACCCAAAGGATTGGCAAGGGAAGTGGCAGGGCATGCCAGAGAAAGGGGCTGCCCCAGCAGCAAGCTGTAGACAAAGGGATAGAAAGGCAAGGCTCCCCCAGTGTCATGGAAAAGGGAGAATACTTACCTGCTTAGACCCCTTTGAACAAAAACACTAGATCTATGTCTGTCTGTGAGAATCATGTGTCTGCATATTCAGAGGCATACACAGAGAGAGAGGCAGTATCAGGTAAGAACTACCATTCTACACGCAGTTCCAAAAGAGAATTAAAGCATGTGTACACCAAAATTTACACACAAGTGTTCATTGCATCTTTATTCAAAATAGCTAAGTAGAAACAAATCAAATGTCCTTCCGTTTGTCAATAGGATAAAAAATGAAGTCTATATCTATGATGCAATATTACTTGGCAAAAGAAAATATTACTTGGCAATAAATGAAATATTGGATCTGCTACAACATGTATGAATCTTGATGTATTATGTTAAGTGAAACAAAAAGGTCACATAGTGTAAGATTTCATTTATAGGAAATATCCAGAATATTGTCTGCTTAATATATTTCAAAGTTTCTTTTAGCTCTAGATGGACAAAAGTAGACCAGTGGCTGTCTAGGACTGGTGGTAGGGAAGGGGCGGAAAGCGGTTGTTAGTGGGCGCTGAATCTCTTTTGCAGGACATCAAATGTTCCAAAATTGATTGTGATGGTTGTACAACTCTGAATATACTGAAAACCATTGAACTGTGCATGTTAAACATTTGAATTACATGGCAGGAAGATTATATCTTAGCAAAGCTATTTTTCAAGTAATAGCTAACACTTTCATAGCATATCGTAGGTGCAATTGTAAGTGTTGTATGTGTATATTATATAGTTATTTGATTTTTGCAATGTCCAATGAGGTGGGCACCATGACAGTCCCCAGAGGAGTCTGCCAAGGGCCACACAGCCACTAAATAGTGGGGCTATGATATGACCCAGCAGGTCTCTGAGGCATACACACAACTTCTGCTCCATGGGAACCAGTGAAAGCTTCCATTGTAGACTCAGAGAAACCTGGGTTCTGATCTTGTCCCTGGTGCTTACCCAGTGATCCTGGGCAAGTAACTGAATTCGGTCTTCTCATATGAAGTGGAGATAATAACAGTGCATACCTCATAAGTGGGGACTCTCACCAGCCACTATTAACTCTGAGGTCCTTTTTATGTAGTCTGTCCCCTTGCTTAAGAACTGAAAAGGGAGGCCTCCCTGGTGGCAAGGGGTTAAGTTGCAGCACTATGAAGCTATCAGCAGCCACTGCAGTGGGAGTTCAATCCCCTGGCAGGGAGCTGACCCTCATGAAGCAGCAGACCTCTCCTGTCTTGCCCGCTGCTCCCCTTAGCGGTGTGCTTCAGTAGATCTGCTTGTTCTGCTCCCCATTCTGTCCCTCTAGTGAATCCTCTCATCTCCACCCCTTTTCCCCCCAAACCACCCCCCAGCACCTCTGGCCTACACCCCATGCATAAATAAACAAAATAAATCTTAAAAAAAAAAAGAACTGGGGCCTCCCCGGTGGCGCAGTGGGTTAAGCAACACACTATGAAACAAACCACAGCCACTGCAGCGCGAGTTCGATCCCTGCTGCCGGCCAGGGAGGGGA
>JAGFMF010011796.1:11039778-11130124 GCA_019455555.1 Galemys pyrenaicus
TTCTCTTCTCTCTAGAAATCTCCTTCTCCTCAGCTCCACCCACTTAGGGCGGAACCAGGATTTTGGAACTTCCCCTTTTCCTGGGACCACCCTGTTACATCTATACCAAGCCACCTTCAAAAGGCAAGAAAAGTTTGTCTTGGAAACTTTGAAGATTGATGCACTTCTTTTTTTATTTTTTGGTAACTTTTTAAATTTTTTTTGATTGATGCACTTCTTAGCCAGACCAGATACATGGGACCCTGGATAAAGCATTCTAGAAATCCAGCTTAGTCTTTGTTCTGTTCTCCAAAGCTCTGTATTCACAGTGCCTCCTAAGATCTTTCCTATAACTCCAGTCTATGCCCTTGGGGTCTTTTCCTAGGGGTCAGGCCTCTTTGACAGCTGTGGAAATTAAAGTGTGAAACCCTCTGAAGTGTCTTTGGCTTTTACCAATTAACAACCCCTCCCTCCACATTTGAAAAGGCCAATAATAGGTTTCAAGCAAGAAACATTCACTGTAGGTCACACAACGGGAAAGCAGCAGCAACTTCCCTGAGTCATACTGTTGACCAGAAGACAGTGGGGTTCTGGCTTGATGGGGACCAGCATCATGGTGTGTTTTAGGGCTACACCAGAGACGCGCAGACGGGATACATGCTTCTTCAAATGCCACACGTCTCACTAGGATCTTGTGTCTCTACCCAGGGGTGTGTGTTTTAGCTTGCTAGTGTGCTCTGGTTTCCTTCTAGGTCACATCTTCTCCCATCTGTATTTGCGAGGCCATTTGGTTTCAGCTGGTTCTGGAACCATTGCCCCAAAGTAGGAAGTCTCTGCAGGGTGGAGTGTCTGTTTCTCACTGGTGATTGACTGAATTTCCATTAGCTTGGGGGCTCAATAGCTGGTGGGTAAGGCCTTCAAGGTCTAAGTCCAAGGGGTCCTATAAGGAAACCCCAAATTAACCTATGTTAACATTTGATCTCATTAAATGATAACCTAAGCAAATCTTGTCCTTCCCCTTTGAGGGCATTGTCACAGCCTTCATATTCAAATTAGTTCTCCTTGGCTTCCCACTATTCCCCATTCTGATTGTTTTAGGCCTTATAGAATGTTACCTTTCCCCTTACCTTAAACCTCCATAGAATTATCCCCAGTTCATATGGGTGATTATACTTGTCAGTATATTTAATTGCTTTGGCCTGATATCACCACTTCTAGAACTTTATGCCAAAGAAACTATCAAAGATACAGACAAATATTTATACCTAATATATGTGTACTTAGAATATCAAAAATAGATACAACCTAATAGTACCCCAATCAAGAAACAAAAAATTTTTGATACGTTATATGATGCAATATTATATATTTTTCAGAATTCTGACACCAGAGAATATTTAATGACATAAAATACTTCTAATTCAGTTTTAACTAAAAATCATGGGTGAAAATTCTGTTTGAAAACTGATATCAGTTTGGTGTTATGTAAATCAAAGTATGTGTGTGCATGTGTGAATAACTCATGTGCAATGTGATTATTCCTAGGTAGTAGACATTTGGTTATTTATCTTTCTGTATGAGCATATATTTATTTTACAAGCATAACTGAATATATCTTACTGTAAAGTACATGAAAAAAGAAAGTAGTTTTTAACAGAATGATGAAAAAGGAAGCTGGAGCCACGCCTCTGACCTCTACCCCAGCTCCTGGCTTCTGAGTGTATAGGAGCACACCTGGTGGCTGAGTCCCGTGGCCCCTCCCAACTTGCTCCTCTCGCTCTAATGATCCCACCGCCTGTGGTAACTAATGCGGTCATTGACCACGTACCTGCTTGGAAGTGACTCTGCTGGCATCGTTCCCTTGCTTGGAGAATGCTGCTCCGCATCCAAGCAGTTCAGTGGATGGCCTTCCTGCTTCTACTACATGCGATCCCTAGATAGCCCCTCTGCCACTCACATACCCCGTCTCTTACCGACAGTCACCGGCGTAGCATAGGCGACCAGAATCCCTGCTAGTAGTTTTCTTCAGGATCCATTTGGGAAGTCCCCATCTCCTCCTCTATAATCAAGAGCTATAAAGATAATATAAGCGGGGCCTCCCTGGTGGCACAAGGGGTTGAGCACCACACTGTGGGTCTTCTGCAGTCACAGCAGCACGAGTTTGATCCCCAGCCAGGGAGGGGACTCACATGGTGCAGCAGACCTCTCCTGCCTCCCCCGTTACTCCCCTCAGCAGTGTGTTTCAGAACATCTGCCTGTTCTGCTCCCCACTGTCTCTGGTGAATCTTCTCACGCCCCGCGCCTCTGACCTGTACCCCAGCTCTTGTATGCATAAATAAATAAATCTTAAAAAACAAAAAGATAACATAAGCCACACAGTCCTGTGATGCTCTTTCTTTCCAGAAAACCACATTGTATTGAAGAGACAGGTGCCAACACAGATCAACAGAGATGGGAGATGACAAATAAGAGAGTTCTGAAGATAATGAGCCTATGATTCTTTTTATTTTCCTCATTTTATAAATTTCTCTCCCTCCCTTCCTCTTTCCAATCTGTCTATTTTATCTCCTTATTAAACCTTTTTTTCCTGCTGATTGTTTTTTCTAGGTCTGAGTGAGAGGAGCTCTGTTAGTTGTAACTGAAGTTGTACCTGTGTCGTTCTGACATAGGCCGCTACAGTCCTTTGACTTTTGGAGAAACCAAAAGTTTGGTTTTCGGCTAACAAGCAAGTATGGACTCTATTTTCAGAGAACCTCTAGATATAGGGCGCATGGCCTTTTATCGTCCTTTCCTTCTCTTTCTGGATATATTCTGCCCTTATTAGACATTTTTTCCCTGCCAACCCGTAAGGGGGTGAAGTCAGACATATATTATCTAATATTATTTTGAAAGCATTTTTAATGACATGGGAAAATAGTTGTAATATATGACCTTAATTATTTTAGGTATGTAATAGTTATAGAAAAGGAAATATATCAAAGTATTAACAGTGGTTATATCTGAGTGATAACATTATGGGTGATTTATGTATTACATTTTAAACTTTTATAAATGGGACAGCCAATTATTTTGTGACTAGAAAATGAGTTATTAAAATAAACACACAAATTTTAGTACATTCAACCAAAGGTCAATTCTGTAGTCATTAGATTGTTTTGAAGATAATTCAGGACATTAAAAAATGCTTAGGAACAATTAGAAAGGCAGATAAAACTATACATAGCATGGTTCTCAAGCATGTTAATTATAGATGTTCAAATATCTATAATATTGTGTAGGAAAGAATGCACAGGAAATAACAAAAATGCTTCAAAATATTAATAGAATTTATCTTTGAGTTATGAGCTCAAGGTCAATTTTTGTTCTCTTCTTTATATACTTTTGTGGTTTCCAACTTTCAGAATCAGATTTCTTCAATTATAATTACAATAAAGCAGTAAATCTCTACTCTGAAAGAGTAAAGTTTTGAGAAGTAAACTCTTAATGCTAGACACCTTTTCTCCCTTCCCCAGGTCAGGAGCTGAAATACTCTATCTTTGCTGAGAGTAGAGAGAGGGATGCATTTGTATTTTGGGTAAAGACCAGGATCTTTTAAACCTTTACCAGGATGACTTTATCATCTTATAGCTCAGTTTCCCCTGTTTGTACAGCCATTGAGAGACACATAGGCATAAATGTTTATTTTTTTAAAAAAATTAGTAAGCAGAAATTCTCAGAAAAGGAGGAGCAAAATATGAAATGTAACAAAAGAAAAATAATTACATAATATACTTTGAATACAGACCATATTTGCTGCACTGTTCTAAGTACTTTACATACATTTCACCCATCTTTTCAAAAATCCCTATAAAAGGGTATCATTTCCCCTAATTAACAGATTAGCAGAGAAGAGTCTTAGAAACAAAATAGTGAAATGAAGTGAAAAAGTCCTCCCTTAAAATAGCCAGTAAGTGGTAGAAGTAGAATTTGGAGGCCTCCCTGGTGGCACAGTGGGTTAAGCAACACACTATGAAGCAAACTGCAACTACTGCAGCACGAGTTCAGTCTCTACTGTCCCTGCCTCCCAGGGAGGGGACCCACTTGGTGTGGCAGACCTCCAGCCTCACCTGCTGCTCCCCTCCCCCAGTCTGTCGCGGTGAAGTCTCTCACCCCCCACACCTTTGACTTGTACCCCAGTGTATACATAAATAAGTAAATCTTTTTAAAAAAGGTAGAATTTGAGTCAGGCCTATGCTGTTCACCAGTATGTTCATGCTAAACTCTTGTAAACTGATTTTTGGATGAATTCAAATGTCACCTTAGTGGAGAACTGGTGAAACCCTTACAAAGTATGGGAAGAAAAATGTTTCAGGTATTATTATATGGCCCTGCATTATTTTTTGAAGTTCATTTGTATAGTGTTCATCGCTGATGTACAACAGAATGGAGTCTTGCTTGCATTAGGGATTTTAAAAATGCTCAACTTCTCAGTAATTGATTAGAGCTCAGTAGTTATGTGTGTAATTAGGGATATTTCTTTGCCTACCAGCTACTTCATAGAGCTCTGTAGGAAAGGAAGATGTGGAAGGATATTCTCTTATGTGCTTATTGTAGAGCTCTGGAGACATTTCCCACTTTCCCTCAATTTGTTCTATTTTGCTTGGGTGTGAAGCAGTTTAAAGATCATTTTTGTAAGTTATGGGGTAACACTGAACTTAGGATTTATCTGGAAATCTTATCTCCATTTTGTCAAAGTTACCACCATGTGACACCTACTTCCTGAGGTCTCTGCAGTCACAGGGTCTCACCTCCTCGACTCTGTCATATCAGCATGAGTGGGCAGGGTTTCTCAAGAGGCAAGGCAGCATTGTCCACACCTGGGGCTGAGAAGGGGCCGTCAGAGAGGCGGAAGGAGAACAAGGCTCATCCAGCTGACTGAAAACCACAGAGGAGAAATTTTTGAGACTATGAGATGTGGGAAGTTGCTTAATCCTGAAGATGTTTAAGTGGTTATAAACTGAAGAGAAGAGCTTGAATTTGACAATTTAGTAGGCCACTTCTGGAACAGTTACAGAAAAGAGTAGGAGTTGAATTCAGGTGGCAAGGTGGTTGGGAATGAGTGGGAAGTGGCAAAATGAGCTCCAGCAGACTCTTCTTTGTTTGGCAAGGAAGAGCAGGAGGGAAGTGTACGCTGAAGGAAAGGCGTGTATTCATGTGTGCGCACATGCACCCACACGCAGGAAATAAGGAATCAGAACAGGTTTCTAAATTGAGTATGAGGCAACACACAGAAGAACAACTACACTATTGAGAGGTTATTCTGTTTCAGGCACAGTGGTAGGGCCTCACATTATTTGTTTCATTTATTGCACAAAGCAACTTTTGGAGGTAAGTGAGGCTTGGAAAAAGTGAATAATTTCTCAAAATCACACAGGTTAAATAGATCTTTCTGACTCTGAAGAACCATAAGCTTTAAACATGGAGAAGAAGGGAAAGAGGAAACAATATTTGCTACAGAAAGGCAGTAGGGGGGGTATAGCTCAGTGGTAGAGCATTTGACTGCAGAAAGGCAGTAGGAGGAGGTAACTGAAGTTGGAGTAAAAAATATGGGTAAGACAGTGGGATACAGCTACCCTAGAGACAAGAGGATGGAATCAGAAAATAACAAAAGGGATTAGAACTCAATTGTATTTTATTTCCTGCATACAAATAAACTAGAGAGTTAAGTGTTCAGCTAGGTTTCTAGAAAAACACTGTTGATTCCACTGAAATTATAGTTACAGAAATATACCTTCCTCTTTTTTTTTAACTTCCATTTAATCTCTGGTTTTAATCATCCCCAAAATGATCTCAATCATTTTGAGCTGTGACCTCACATGACACTAATATAGACTATTTCTTTTGCATGAAATTTGCATCCTCAGCTATTTATGAAGATGAGCACTACCAGTTCATTGGCAAATCAAATGAAATAAAAACTGAGATTGAACAAATTCCATTCAAGAACTTGGTTTTAGAATTTTTATCTACTGGGTTGTTGTACCTATTGTAGCTTGTTACACAATGCTATCCATGACTGGCGTATGTGAAATGGAAAAATTCTGCAACAAAGACTCCTAAAAGATGAGCAACAAATCTTCTAAGCCATTCCAGTTAAAATTTGTGACCTACTTAATCTTATATTGTTGCCCTAATGCTTAGGCTAAATGTGTAACTAAAGAAAATTGATTTCCACAGCAAATCTTAATTTTTATTGTGCCCTGAAGTGCTACATGGATGATGCATGTGTGGTAAGTTTCACATTTAGAAGATTCCAGGGGGATTTTGAGAATTAAAGTATTATAGTCTCTGTCAGTGGTTATTAAGATAATATATTTTCTGTAGATGTGTATCATTTTCTTAAAGAAGTGACTTTAGGCACAAAAGAAACAGTTTTCTGTTTCAGAAACAGTCTCCAATTTACATGGGTCATATCTGTATTTCCTAAAAAGGAAAACAATATTCATCTTGAAAAGTATAAGTTCAAAGTAGAAATATTTGTCTCTCAATTGTTTTAATGCCTCATTTGATTTAAAAATCAATTCCACAGTAAAGTATACATTTAGAATTCCTAAGACTTTACCTTTATTCAAGAAAAAAATCAAAGCAACAAAAAACATTGGCAAACAGCTCCCATCATTGGCAGTGTTTGGTGGGTGGGAGAAGGTATCTGACTAGGTCATAAGGCCAATATTTCCCAGCATTCTTTGCAAAAAGCTAACATTTCTTTCTGGACATTAGGCTTTTTTTTTTTTCCCCCTATTATACCTGTGCCATTGTGATTTGTAAGAAATAGTAAGAAATAGATACTTGATCTTCATTCTCTGTTCCTGGTTATGTACTACTAAAACTCTTGAATTACCCTTAGTGTTGAGAACAAACAAGATGTCTTTTGTTATGTTAGTGAACTGACTTTCAACAGTCCCTAGGTAACTAAAGGATGGGAAATGGTTGCCAGTGGAACCAATCCTGATCTGAGGGTTGGAAATATCCTCCCAATCCTCCAACTTTCTGAAAGGGGAGAGGGGCTGGAGGTTAAAATAATCACCAGTGGCCAATGATTTAATCAATCATGCCAAAGTAATAAAGCCCTTATAAAACTCCCAAAAGATGATGATCAGAGAACCTCTAGGTTGCTGAGCTGGCAACTGTGCATCTGGCCCCAAAGTTCACAGGAGCTTCAATGGGGACTTTATCTCTGTAGCTCTTCATGTGGCTGTTCATCTTTATCCTTTATCATATCCTTAGCAAACTGACAAATGTACTTCCCTGCATTTTGTGACTCACTCTGGTAAGTTAATTGAACTGAAGGTGGAGGTCCTAGGTCTTTATAGCTGGTTGGTCAGAGCACAGGTGACCTGAACATGCATCTGGCATCTCAGATGGGGGCAGTCTTATGTAACTGTGTCCTTAACCTGTTGAATCTGATACTATTTCCAGGTAAATGGTGTCATAATTGAGTTACATTTGTGGAATGCCTGGTCAGCATCAGAGAATTAATTGCTGGGTGATGTGAAAAAACACTGTAACAACAAAAAGGGTATTCCCCCACCCCCCATATTATATGCATCTAAATCCCTTTAAACCTGGGAGTTTATGGAGCAGATTAATGCCCAAACATGTTTTACCTATACAGAACTTGTGGATTTTGTCTATTGCATCTATCTTGGTTGCAGTGCCTTTTGTTATGTTAGTGAGCTGACTTTCCAACAGTCCCTAGGTAACTGAGGGATGGGAAATGATTGCCAGTGGAACCAATCCTGATCTGAGGGTTGGAAATGTCAGCCCAATCCCCAACCTGAAGTTTTCAGTTATATTGACCTCACCATGTCCCCACCACCTATACTTGGCACAATTAACTTATTGAGGTGAAAGAAAGGCATCCCCAAGCTGTTCAGATATGCTTCTCCAACATGTGTCTCTTTGGCATGTGGATTATTTCAAGCTAAGGTCATTGAGGCCCTGCAGGCTCACAAGAAAACTTTCAACACTCCCTTAACCCAGAAGAATAAAAATTGGGGCTATTAACCAGAATTAGGATTTTTACCAAAAATAAACAATCTATTGGAGAAACTATCAATATGGCAGGGCAACCATCTAATGACAGAGCTACTGTTCTCCATACATCAGTCTTCACATCATGTGAGTCCATTTCCTCCCTCCTTCCTTCACCCAGGATGTATGCCCTCATTTTACCCATTTTGCTTCAGAATTTACCTCTATGTTGATTACCCATTCAGATATATTTTTTTCTTTTCTCTTACTAACCTGTCTGATGTTAATTTGATTGCATGACCAATCAAGGAAGAACCCAGAGGAGGTAAATTTCCTCTTCACCTCTATGTTTATAAAAGGAAAAATTATTTCCTTCTATTCTATTCTGGACATTGCGAAGCAGGTTTTTGCACACCAGCAATCCTTCAAGTATTGGTGAACACTGACTGGGTACCCTACAACTACAAACCTATTAACTTGATTCACACCGTGCTCTGTGGTCAGAGCAGACCCTACAATTCAGTTCTCCTCTGACACTGACCAGCTGTTGCACAAATTTACCTCAATTATGACACTGTTTACCTGGTACTAGCATCAGATTTCACAAGGTAAGGACACAGTCCCCCAAGGCTGTCCCTTCTTCAGATCCCAATTGCAAGCCCAGCTTGTTATTCATGCTTTTGGCCATTTAGCATTAAGTCAAATGTTTCCACAACCACTTCCTTGGATTTGATAATTTGTGAAAACTGTTCATAGATCTCGGGAAATTATTTTAATTTACTACTACCACTTTATTATTAAACATTAAACTCAAGAACAATCAATAGAAAAGATGCATAGCGCTAGGTATGTGGGGAGGGAGATGGCACGTCCAGGTCTTCTCTGGGCTCCTCCATGTGGTCACCAACCTAGAGGCTCTCTGAATCCCATTGTTAGGGCTGTTATGGAGGCTTCATCACATGGGCATCATTGCTGTAATCTCTGGAAGTCATTCAGTATTGAAATCATTCAGTAATTAAGTCAATCTTTCCCCTCCCTGGAGGCAGGGGGTTGATATAAGTGCTGCCCAAGAGAGCATGGTATAATTCTTTTAAACATCATCATTGTTTAATTTTCTTCCTCTTTTTCTTTTAAATATCCTGATGATTCAGTTCCTTTTGCTCATATAGTTTTCCAACTTATATCCTTGATTTATATAGAACAAGCAGGGATTTTAGTTACAAAGATCCAAAGACTTTGTTGATAATGTGTCACAGATGGAGAGGGAAAGAATGAAATTAGTGTTGAAACTCAGCATTTCAGTCAGAAGTGGGTGGAAAAGGGTGCAGTCTATTGGCATAGAAAAAGAGAGACAAGTATGTTGGGAGAGAAAATAAGAGTTTCTCCTTTTGCCAGCACCACCACATGATAAAGTAAAAGAGCATGTTAATTTTAAAAATAAAGATACATTGGTCCTCCCTGGTGGCGCAAGGGGTTAAGTACTATGAAGCATCCATAGTCACTGCAGCACAAGTTTGATACCCTGGCCAGGTAGGGGACCCATATAGTTCAGCAGACCTTTTCTGCCTCACCTGCTTCTCCCCTTACCAGTGTGTTTCAGTCAATCTGCCTGTTCTGTTCCCCACTCTGTCTCTGGTGAATCATTTCACACAAACCTCCCCCGCCCAGGTTCTGCACCCAGGTTCTTGTATGCATAAATAAATAAATTTTTTAAAAAATAAAAATAAAGGTATTTAAAAATTAATACCTTTAGTTTTATGAAAAATTCAGTAGATGCCAACTTAATTTTTTTCTTTCATATTTTGTAGTGAATTGGTGAAGATGACTGGCATTTGGTGCTATTTACTGTAGATAATGGAAGCATTTATATTTCAGGAAAAAATACTGTGGCACTTTATATAGAGAATAGATTGAAAAAAGTTGAAGACAGAAATCTCATTAGAATGGAAGTTGTTGGGGCCTCCCAGGTAGCGCAGCAGGTTGAGCACCACACTGTGAAACATAGGCACAGCAGTGCGAGTTCGATTCAGGCAGGGAGGGGACCCACATGGCGCAGCAGATCTCTCCTGCCTCACCGGCTGCACCCCTCAGCAGTGTACTTCAGTCCATCTGCCTGTTCTGCTCCCCACTCTGTCTCTGGTGAATCCTCTCACCTCCCACACCCTGGCTGTACTTCATATTGTATGCATAAAATAAAATATTTAAAAAAGAGAATGGAAGTTGTTGAAGGATGATTTCAATTTGGATAAAGTTCAGGGATAAAGATCTACAAGTGCTGGATCTTCCTGGTGGTGTAGAGGTTAAGTCTAGGGGCTAACATGCTAGTACCACTGCCGCCTAAGTTCTATTCCTAGCCAGGGAGCTAACCCACACATGGCAAAGCAGGAGCAGACCTCTCCTGTCTCGCCTACTATTCCCCACAGCAGAGTATTTCAGTAGATCTGCCTATTCTGCTCCCCATTCTGTCTGGTGAATCCTCGCACCCCTCACCTCTGGCCTACACCCCAGTTCTTGTATGCATAAATAAATAAAAATCTATCTAAAACCAAAGATATACAACTGCTGATGGAGCAACTCGTAGTTGAGGATGATTTTTCTAATGTCAGTAGTATAAATGACAGAAACATTTACTGAGAATTAAGTGTACAAGTATGTTTTTTGAAGAAAGTGATAATTTGATTGTTACCAGGCTACAGCCTGTAGGAGGAGTGGTCTTTGGCTCCCCTGCAAGTAAGTTGTGGCAGTGGCTCCTCAGAGACCTTTTCTGTAGCAATGTAATGCCTGGATGGTGGAATGGACCAATCGGGTGTTGATCTTTGCGTTGTTGCCAGGACTCCACCTCTCACCATAAGTCAGTGGTGGCAAAACACTTTTGTAAATTATACTTCCTGAATTATGGAACAGACCAATCAGGTGCAGGATTGAAAAATGGATCAATCAGACTGTGGGGGGCAGGCACCCTGAAAGTGAATAAAAGGCAGGGTGGAAGGGAGCCTGGGACACTGATTCAGAGTCACTCATTGGACATCAAAGAAGAGAGGGGAGAAGCAACAGCCCGGAGGAAGAAGGGTTTGGAGAAGTGGTAGCTCTGAGGAAGAGCCCCTGCAGAGGAAGCGTAGAGCCCCAAAAAGGAGAAGACGGTTCCAGCCTCCGAAGAAAGGAGGGAAGCAACCAGCAGCCACCATCTGAGGAGGGGAGAGAGGCTGAAGGACTCTGCAGAGACTGGGCCTTGGTCCTGTCTCTGACACTAACTGGAAGGAGCACCAAAGGCCCTGGACCTGGTGTCTCAGAGCTGTTCATTGTTGGTATAAACCAACAACTCACAACAGCTGTACACTGAGTGTTCCTGAACACCGTATCTGCAGGCCACGTAGTTGTCATCACTACTGGCCAATGCTGCCCAGCACTCCTGGTGACTGGTGACTACCCTCATGGATGCTGTCTGGACATAAGCAGTTTTTCTTTCCCTTTGTTTGTAAATAAACCCCATGGTTGTTGTTCCTGTAGCCTGAGGTCTCTTGCAATTGTGCTCTTCGGTGAGAACCCATAGACAGTGACCTGTATTGGCACTGTCCTGTTAGGCTATATAGCCCCTTGTTGCTATAGCCCTTGATTTTGGTTTGTGGCCTTTTGGTCTTTTTGGGGCTTTGCGGGGTGCTCTCTGGCCTGAGAGAACCTCCTCCGCCCCCTGCTTCATGATGAGTTCAAAAATGGTATCTAGTTGTTATACTACCCATATTCAATTTTGAGCTTCAGAGGTGGCCCATCTAGCCAATATGTTGTCTTTACTTAGTTTCATTTAACATAACTTAGGAGGCCACCCTTCTCTGAAAATTTGGTTGAAATAAAAGTATTGAAGTATTCGCAATTTGTAAATATATCTGACACATGTTAAATAGATCATGAGACCATGGTTTCCTTAAAATTAGCAAAAGTACCTCCTTCTATTTTTTACAAAGGTAGTTATTTTGTAGAAAACAGATCACTCCTTGGAGACCACATTGCCGTTTCCCAAGCTCAGGTTTCTTACCTGTAAAATGGGGGTAACGATGTGTACAACTCATAGCATTCTAGCGGATATTTAATGTTGATATTTAATAGCTGCATGCAGGAATAGGGAACGACCATTCTCCAGTTGGCAGTACCAACCTTCCCCTCACCGCTTCAGCACCCTGGTGCGGCGTGCACACAGGGTACTAGTATAATGCTGGTGAACACTCGTGAAAACACACTGCGGAGCAGAAGAGCGGCTCGTTTTCGAATTCCAAATTCTTGGAAAGTGCACACCTAGCAGTGGCTGTGAACTGAAATGTCAATAAAGTTTTGTTCATCAAAATAAAAAAGGACTTGATAAACTACAAATTCCCGCCTTCTTCTGAAAACCACACGCCAAAGGCTGGCCAGGAATCCGGAAGTTTAGCGCGCTCGTCCAATCACGCCGGCAGGTGTTGGCAGCTGACCAATCCTGGGGAATTTCGCCCGCGCTGGTCCCGCCTCCGCGCGACGCTGACGGGGCGCTCGCGGGTACGGCGGCTGCGGGGGCTGAGCGAAGGCGACGTCGGCTTCGCCAGGGTTCCGCGTCCGGCTCTACTCCCGGCTCTGCCATGGCGCCCAAAGGCGGTTCCAAGCAGCAATCCGAAGAGGACCTGCTCTTACAGGATTTCAGCCGCAACCTCTCGGCCAAATCCACCGCGCTCTTTTTCGGGAACGCCTTCATCGTGTCGGCCATCCCCATCTGTGAGCGCCGGGAAAGGGGTAGTGGGGAGATGGCGGGGAGGCGGCGCTGGCTGGGCCTTAGGGAGGCGGTGGCGGGGACGTGGCGGGGCCGGGCGGGGGTCTGCGGAAGCGTCCCGGAGTCTGTATTGGCGCGGTCGCTGGATTAGCCTCTTGTGCTAATAGCTAATACTTGGGAAAATAATGCTGTCGAGTGTCACCCCCCCCTCCCCCGAGATCTTAAGCCTATATCGGTAGTGAGGAAAAACGAATGAATTACATGAGAGATAGGTTCCTTTTAACCCTAGCTTTAGAGTCGATCGCCTATGACTGATGTGCAGCCTTTTCATAATTTGATGGAAGAGGCTTTTCATAATTTGATGGTAACTGCCCAGGACCAGAGACCTAACGTTTGAACATTTTAATCATCCTATTACGGCACTTCTAGAACTCTCATTTAGATACAAAAAATTTGCGAGTTGGCCAGGATTGTTTTTAGAGTTCAGGGACCCCGAATCTAAACCTCCTGTCTATCACACAACTGCAGGGTGTTTAAGTCCGGATTTATTTTTGGCCTGTGCACCCGCGGGCAGTTACCTTGGTGTGGATCCCCTGGCTGCGGGGCCACACTAAAGCAGCCTTGATTTCGTATAACTGCCACGTCAGCTCTAAACTAAGGCTTGGGACTGCACGTGCATTTCGAATGATCTGTATTCTGCATAATAGCTCTCTGATGAATGGAATTTGAGGTTGAATTGTGATTTTGTTGAGCCAGAGTTTGTTTTCATTTTAGAAGAAGCAGAAATTTCCTTTGGGATTGTAACTTTTTACTGGATATCTCACTTTTGAAAATCTTCAAGTACACTGTTGGATTTCCTGGTCCAGACTAAAGTACCAGGCTTAAATACAGTTATTTTAGCCGACTTTGTAAATGGGTGGTAAAGTCTTACTCCTTTTTGAATTCCCAACACCATCTCTCCCCTCCCCCCCTTTCTTTCAGGGTTGTATTGGCGAATATGGCATATGGATCTTATTCAGTCTGCTGTTCTGTACAGTGTGATGACCCTTGTAAGCACATACTTGGTAGCATTTGCCTACAAAAATGTGAAATTTGTTCTCAAGCACAAGTAAGTATATTTCTTAAGTTGAAAACGTGTTAAATGTTAAATGTTGCTTTTCTATGCAGTAGATGCCTTAAATACCATTTGTGTTTCAGTAAGCATTAATGTGAGATGTCTTGGTTTGTGTGTATATGCTTACATATTTTGATAGGGCACGTTAATGACATGAAAAACTTAGAAACTGAAGCAGAAGTAATGTTTCTGATACTGCTAACAGAAGTATGTTTTGAGGGTGGAGTTAGAATACTTAAACACCAGCCTTAATCATAAAATTTATGGGAAAACAAATTTATAGCATTTCAGTAGACAAATGGGATTCTTTCTGGAATGAATTGTTTTGGCTCTTCATGTACTACTTTTGAATGTGAGAGAATTGTTTTAATCAATCTTTGATGCTAATTACATTTTTTCTTATGAGTATGTGAAAATTACCATACATATTGTAAAATAAATCATTAGTTTAACAATAAACCTGTGGAAAAAACCCAGGCTTCACAACAAGAAACTTAATGCATTAGTTGTGACCAGTTATGTACTCTGGTTTCATACCAGAGTATGAAAATGTTCTTTTGCAAAGAAAATGACAATTTTTGTTTAATTGGAAAAGGTACCTTTGGATTGTTGTATGTTCATTTTGATTTCAGTGTTCATCCTTGATTCAGGATAGCAGAGCATTTCTCTGCTTTTCAGTGAGACCTTCTAGTACTTTATTTATTTATTTTTTTTGGATGTTCTTTCTTAAAGACAGGATTTTGCTAAAATTGAGAAGTACCAGCGTGCCTGTCTTTTTATTTCCATAGTTCTCATTCTCGTTTGACCCTAGCTTGCTTGAAGTCCTGGAGCACTCCCTATTCAGTCTCTGAAACACACACATTTAGGGCCCTCTGTGGTATGTACTGTATAAAGCATGATACTCTATGTAATCCATTTATCTGTGTACTAGTCTTGTTTTATGGGATGAATAACATGTGTTTACCCTTATCTACCATCATTTCATTATGTCACTTTTTACTAAGAACTCATCATACTTGCCTTTCTTTTTTTTAAATGTATTAAACCAAATTCTTCCAGGTCCCAGGAATGCTTGTCATTTCCTCCTACCAGTCTGGCTTCACCTTTCTGGACTGGGCTTTCTCTTCTCAGAATCTCCATGTCATCTTTTGAACATAACTTGTGCCCTCCCCCATTTGGAATTGTCTCTTTTCTGTGCCTATGTTTGTAATTTGAGACTTAGTAATCTTTTCCAGAGAAGTCCTTCCTAACTTTGTTGTCCCTATGTTAGAATCTTTTTGGTGATAGGGACTAGAAACATACTGAGATGATCTCAGTTAATAGGGATTTGTTGTACGGAGACCAGAGGGCTTCATCAGCTTCTCCCATGTCTCAGCATCCTTAGGCACTTAGGACTTAGGCTGTACATCACTGTCCTAGACCAGTAGTCAGGAGCTTTGTCCTCTTTGTGCTTCCTGTTTCCTTTCCACCAGCTGCCATTCCAGGATTTCCATCTTGACCTCTGCTTTTCTTGAATGTCTTGTGAGGCCCAGTTGTCTGGGAAGTCAAGCCTTCAGAAGTAGGCATCTCTCTGACTTACCATTTCTCCTGGGAACCAGTCCTATTGGTAACTGGCATTTCTCACATGTTTTAGATACCTTTTTTTGTTCACCTTTTTGGGGTCAAAATCATGTTCTCATTTCTGCTTTAGACTTCTTGAGAGCAATTGTCATGTCTTTAGTTTTATATTCCTTACAATAGTTAATAGTACATTTAATTCAGTAAAATTTCAATGATTTACTTGGTTCTGATAATGGGATATTTCTTGTCATTGAGTTGATTTAATATTAAATTTTGCCACTGACTCCGAAACTCCTATATATTTGAAAAAATGATTAATACTCAAAGAGACAGCTAGAGAGATGCTGAGTATAGGTAGGTAGTAAGAGTAGAAGGAACATGGTTTCAGTGTCGACAGTCTGAATTCCTGTCCAGCTCTGCCCCTCTGCAATGTCTAGATTTGGGCATATGTTTTACTTTCTAGAATACAATTCCTGAGCTGTGAAGTGGGGTTACTACTAGTACCTCCTAGGAATGTGGGGCACAATTAATGCATGCAACTTAAGCATTTTATCTGACACATAATAAACATTTACATGCAATGTTGGCGGAGTTGAGTGAGAGCTTTAAGGAATTTTTTTAAAAGATGACATGACTTACATGACTTATTATTTTATTTTAATAAAATAGTTCTATTTCTTTATTCTGGAAAGGTTCAGGCATATTACTGTAAAAAAAATAATAAAAGCAGTTACTTTTGTGGTTATCTCGGTTGACTGAGTGCTGGGCCACTGGAGTGGCGTTTTGTTTTAGCATATTCAGTTCTGAGATTTATTTTCTAGGAACTTTTAAGGATTGGGCTTCTCAAGTTGTGATAAACTTCTGAGGTGGCAGATACACTTCTGGTAGCTAAGTATAAAATTTTAGACCTAGAAGTTAGCTATTTACCTGGTTCGGTCTTTTTTTGAGGATTTGTCCAATGGACAGGTGATAAACTATTTAAAAAATGCTAGAGATCTCTGAATCTTGAAACTAGTTTATCCCTTTGTCCTACAATCCTGACACGGGGTGTGTGTGTGTGTGTGTGTGTGTGTGTGTGTGTGCGTGTGCACGTGTGCACTTACTGAGTGCTGGTTTGCCTAAGAGGTATACAGATAAAGGTCTCTGCCCTTGGGAGCAGAACTTTTATATAATGAGACGATGAGTTAGATGAAGTTGAGTTTTTGAAGGAAAAAGTACGCTATAGTGTCCTGAAGTTTCTCGTAAGATTACAGGTGTCTATCTCCTTAACTGCTTTTTTTCTTTAGGTTTCAAAACTTTTGTCTTCATTTCATAGATAGATTGATTCTCTGTAGATAATCAGTTCGCAGAAAATTACATTAATTGCTGAGAATGGCTTATCTTTTTAATAATGTTAGTCATAACTCAGTTCTTGAGTAAGGGATAAAGATGAAACATAGTAAAACCAACTCTAATTTGTGCTTATTTTGTATTCCAGGAGCTCTTGTGATTGAAGTAGGGTTGAAAACTAGTTTCCTAAATGATCTCAGACTTTTCTTTTGAGGAATCCAGTAGATTTCTCCAGTTTCCCTGCATGTACTGACCAGAACTGAACATAAAACAGTAGTGAACAGATTTCTATTTCCATGCTTCATTTTCTGTTGCTTTTAATACATCTCAAGTTTCAGTTGAATGTTTACATAGTGGGACTGACTCTGTAGGACATTGTTGCAATTTTACTTTTTTTCATTACTTCTATATGATTAATAAGTTTCTCCTCTGTATGTAATGAAAAATGTACTATGTTGAATTGAAATGTCATAATCTTTGGGAATCTTTGTATTTCATTTTTCACAGCAACCCTAATAAAATTCACCTTGTAGATTTTTTGATGTGTCCATTTAAGTTTTTTCTTTATCTGACTATTACTGAAGATTCTGATCTGATTTCTTGAAAAAAGCTTCAAGTCTTTTTCTGGCTGATCCCATGTTTAGGTGCTTTCCTTAAACCAGCAGTTCACTTAACTGAAGTGGTAGATGAATTCCTGACCATGTAGCACTGCCCCTTGTTAAAATTGTTCCTTGGAGTGGAGTTAAAAACATTAAGATATTAAGGCTGGTAACACCCCTCTGTTTTTTTTAAGCCTAGTTTTCTCTACTATTATTTACTGGAATTAAAATCATATGTCATTTGTTAATGTCTCATCAGATTTATATGTTGAACAGTTAAATTATAGGTTAAAACTAAATGGAGTTAAAATGATTCATAGCTAAACTGTGCCAATAGCATTTGACTTTTATTTCCATATTAAATTTCCAAAAATTCTCCCTTTTAAGCAGAAATCAAAACACATAACTAATAAACCACATCTTGGAAGTTTCTTGCACACCCTCTCTTGGCTAGTACAGTGTAAAAAACTTGGAACTTTCTGTCCAGCTTCTTTTCTTGAAATGTAAAGTTTTATACAATTGCCAGCCAAAAATATGAGTACAGAGTGTTTCTGAGAGTGTGATATTCACTCATGGAGCATGTGGAAACTGATTTTTCTTTTCCTTCCAGAGTAGCACAGAAGAGAGAGGATGCTGTTTCCAAAGAAGTGACAAGAAAACTTTCTGAAGCTGATAATAGAAAGATGTCTCGGAAGGAAAAAGATGAAAGGTTTGATCCCTTATTTAAAGTGTTTCTGGTAATCAGAAAGGGGGTGTTTAGTGGGAAATAATTTTTGTCTCCTGCTTAGAGGTATGGGTATTGCACTTGTCTAAGGTAAACATTGTTATTATAGAAGATGGAGTGTTGATAAGATTAATAGCTGCCTTTGAGTTTTATTATCAGCAGATTTTTTTTTTGTGCTGTATGTTTATTCCTGTAAGGAGCCCTATGATACAGGTACTATTATCTACATTTTAGACCCAAGGAAACGGAAGTACAGAAAGCTTGGGTAACTTGCCCAGAGCTATAGATCAGCTTTGGTAAGGCAGACGGGCAGTCTGGCCTCAGTGCTTGTACTCTGACGGCTCTGCTGGAACTAGGAGTCTGGAGAGCTTTGCTCAGAGCGGCCTCTTTATCCTTGAGTGACTCACCTGACCCTCCTGGGTCTGCAGTGCTTATGCTGTGTGATGTTCTAGCATTTCTAGGTGATGGTGTTTCTGTCCTGAACTTCCAGAGGAACATCCAGTTCTTTGTTATCTACATCGATTGGGAAAGAGAAAAGACTGGGTTTCTCTCCTATTCACTCCTACCCCCATTTTTTCCTGCTGACTGGTATTGGAAGGCTTAATAAATAGTCTAACATCTGAGGAGTAGAATTCTCTGAACGATTTGCTCATGCTTACAAGCTGCCAGATGGTTTAATAGAGTCGTGAGTTGTGCTGTTAGTATGGATCCTAAGTTTTAGTATTTACAAGCTGCTTTATGAAATGGAATGTTTATCCCACCTTGCTCCAGAAACTTTGTGGGGATTTGCAGTATTTAAGTGCATATAAAACAAATAACATAATTTTAAAAGATGAGAATCCATTTGAAGGAAAGAAAAGGTAGACGAGCAAGGACCTCAGAGTTCATTTTATCAGTTGTGCACTAAACTTAGGCTGAGCTTCCAAGTGAAAGGGAAGCATCTGAGGTCATACAGCTTTCATTGTCTGATGAGAAGCAGCATGTAAGTCCTTCTGAAAGGAAACTTTCCTGGCACTGAATCTTGGAAGGACTTTATCGAGTAGATCCTTATTTAAGGGACATTGAGTAACTTAATGAACAGTGTCTTCTATGGTGGTTTTGGAAGGACATCAAAACATTTCAGTGGTTATCTCTTATGGATCCTTTGTAAAACTGAAGACAGTATTAAATTATGGCAGTGAAGGTCTTTTTTCACAGAGTAGCTCTAATGAGGTCTGACTGCTTAGTGTTTTGGTTGCAAATTTGTAAACAGGGCTAGAGCTTAGAGAATCTAGAACACTCTTAACCTTTTAATTCAATTATAACATTCACTAGTATGGTGATTCTAGTATAAAGTGCATATCATAGTTACGCAAATTTCAAAAAGCTTGTTATAATTCTTGCGGGTGATTAATTATATGAAAGATGGCAAATGGGTCTCCTCTGCCCATTGCAGACTTGCCTGATTTGGGTTTAGATCCTGAACTTCCTGTTCAGGAACAGAAATAGTGGGTCAGAGTTGGAATTGGGAGTGAAACCTCTGCCATTGGGTGAACTAGGTACTGTAGGATGATTTGGCGATTTCATTGATAAGTTAAATGCAGTGTCAAGTGAAAACAAATGGGTTTTGCAAAAGTTAAGAAGTTCTAATGACCAAGAAGATCCTTTGTTTTAATTAGGTAAAGATGGCTAAAGAGAGTCTCAGAGAATTCCACTTTTGTGACACTACAGCTCATTTTTATCCCTGGATTGTGTGTTTGAAGGCTAAAATCCTGATAGTCTGTGGAGAGTTGCTGGTAGATGGCCAGGAAGTTTTGTCTAGATGAGGATCCTGTGTGTTGTTGAGACCCTGGAAAAACATGCCTGTTAGGTCTGCTGAGGAAACCAACCCAAGTGCTGTTAGTCGGGCTCTTTCTCTGAAGCCCTATTACTTGGGAAAAGAGGAGCATAGCCAGCGCCTGTTTTATTTAGAATTAGTACAGCATCAGCAGGAAAAAAGGGAACAGTTTTGACTAAATTTAATATTAAAACTACATTCTGTCTCAAAGACTTAAGGAAATCTTACAGTGAACTAGGGCCATGAGGTATTTGCATTATTAAAACATGTTTATCAACTTGATTGGTTTGTGTGTGTGCCTGTAGGATCTTGTGGAAGAAGAACGAAGTTGCTGATTATGAAGCGACAACATTTTCTATCTTTTATAACAACACTCTCTTCCTGGTTCTCGTCATCGTGGCTTCCTTTTTTATACTGAAGAACTTCAACCCCACAGTGTATCCTTTTAAAGGTTGACTATCTTTATTAGAAATCTAGAAACAGTAGTTCATTTTGATTTGTTGAGTATGTTAGTGAAAAGAAAAAGTGCACAGTCCATTAAATAGCACTGTGACCTTAAACACATTTCTGGACATTTAAAATAAAGCTTTTGGCTAGATAAGTTTATAAATTATGGCTTCATGATAAGTAACAAGTTTTACAAAGCAGTACATCACAGATGATTATGTACCTCTACCTCTAAGTTCTAAGGAGGGGGGAAAACTGCCTTCTTTTATAGCTCCTGGCATAGGCCCTGGAGTCTACTGGTATTTTGAGTTTTGGGATTGGGTGAATAGCCAATGCAGTTAAATATGCACATTTCATAATATCTTAATAATGTTTCAAGGTGCTCTTAACAGCTATTAAGCAAGAATCAGTCTGTTTTTGTTAAGGTAATTTATTAGAGGTGTTATCCAGGAATGTGCAGCCAGACTTTTAACATGTGAGATTATGATGTAATAAAATATCAGACACTCTTGTATCTTCTGGGACTCCTGGAGTGGTTTGCCCTAACAGCCTCGTCCCTAGACTGAGTAGCTGCAGACTTTCCAAATGTCCATGTTTCCCTCTGCGGGGTACACGGGCTGTGAAGAGGGGAAGGGACAGCAACAAGGTACACAAATGTCTTCTTCCTTGTCATAGTCTCTAATCAACACTTCTGAAGGTAAATGAGATTCAGATGTGTTCTTTGTGATCATGTGATTTAGGTTTGTTTCAGGTGTTTTCTTTTTAAAATTGAAATATATTTCCTATGAATGTTTTCCATTCCTTATAGTCTCCTCTCATAAATTGTGTTTGTAGACAATGGCACTGTCTACCATTATCGATTGTTATAGAGTGCCAGGAGGGAGAGAGTATATTCCAAGGAGATGGGTTCTGTTTTTTGTTTTATGAAAAACTAACTTTGGGTTCTTAGTTTTTCCTTAACATTAAATTCTTACAGGAATTATATACTCTCCATAAGTGCTTCATCAGGCCTCATCGCCCTCCTGTCTACTGGCTCCAAGTAGACCATTTCAACCTCACCCCCTGGCTTTGTATCTATGGGTGGCCTGAGGCATATGTAAAAGTAGCAGGGTGGTCGGTCAGGGTGGGAGACACACAAGATGTTTTTATAGTCTGGAATTTGAGGGTTTAAAAAACCCAGCAAAATGTAATTCAGTAGTGTTTGTTGGCTCTTTTTGACAGGTTGTTGAAATTAAATGAATTGAATGGGAAACTCAGAGTACCAGAACATTTATTAAAAGGCAGAGTGTCTTGCAATGTGCTATAATCATAAGAGAAGAAAATAACTTGTTTCCTTCATCTGTCAGAGGTCACAGTAACCCGGACTGAGCTGTTATTATTTATTATAGTTGCAGGAAGTTAATAGCTGGTTCTCTCTGTTCCAACTACAACTTCTTTGGAGTTTCAGAATGAGTCCTGTCCCCAAGGGAGATAGAACAGAGGCCTCATGTTTGCAGGACTGTGAATTTGTGATTTGAAATAACAAGTTAAACATGGTTTGTCCAACTTGGGAAAGTGAAACTTGTGGAAAAGTTGTTCTTTTTTTTTTCTTTCAAAGAAGAAAGGCAGCCAAGGCAGTAACCTAAAAATAGTGCCCAGAGTTATCCTGTGGGGTTAAAGTACACACTGTTCACGGTATAGCTTTGGCCCTGTGTGGATAGAGAAGTCAGCTTGACCCTAACGTGTCGATTTCACCTGTTTAGAGAGCAGTCATTGTTTTCCTCCATGAGGGTCTGGTGGTAGCCTGGAGGAATATTTATTTGTTAGGTGGGGAGAGCCTTTTTTCTATGTATTGACATGTGAAAGACCAAAATGATTTTTAGGTCCAGAATTCTTAGAATTCCAAGGAATTACAGTGATTTCAGTGCTTGTCAGCATTTTTCCATTAGGCCTTTCCTAAATGTAACCCTCTAGTTAACAGATTCCTAAATTTGACCTTTTGGTCTACAGAACCCTATCAATTCTAAACAAAATACTCAATCTATATTCCTTGCAGGCCTAAATAGTAGTCTCCTATTTTTCAGTTGGTGAGTGTTCAGGTGTCATTTTCTGTATGTGGCATAGTTTGAAAAAGTTTGTGACACTCCACTTTTACCTGTCCCACTTAAAAAAACTGTGGAATCATAGGTGATACTGGTTTTCATATTCCTGTGAGCTTTTGACCACATCCAGTACTTTGCTAAAAGCAGTAAGTACCTCAGAGGAAATAGTCATATTCCTAGTCCCTAATCTTAATTTAGCTTTTGACCACATCCAGTACTTTGCTAAAAGCAGTAAGTACCTCAGAGGAAATAGTCATATTCCTAGTCCCTAATCTTAACTTTAATGGAAACTTATTCAGTTTCCATTTCTAAATTTAAGATAAATATTGCAACTATTTACTATCCATTTTTCAATCTATAACTATAGAAAGGTATTTGTCAGGAGTTTGTCTTCCATTTCACGCTATTGGATTTGTGGTGGGGCACCTCCGAGAACATGGGGAGGAGGGAGTACACTTGCGTAATGAGCAGATCAGCACGGTCTTCAGTTGAGAACTGGTTACTGCTTTCACAAGTTTGCATTGCTCTCCACTTGCCCTCACTGGGTAATTTGGACTGATGGGAAGTCAGACCCTTCAGACTGACTCTTCACCGTAGTTAGTGAAACCCATGAAGGGTTTGGTTTTTTTATTATTGTTTTAACTTTTTTTTTTCTGTTGATGGATACGTCGTCACTAGTTCGCAACATGGAGTTAGTATACCACATCCATTTGTTTATTTGACAAACTACTGGTGTCAGCTGTCTTTAGAGAGCTAAGTCTATAAATTGGAGGTAAAAAATTGCCACTAGATGGCATTGCTGGATAGATTAGGAAAAATGCCACCATGCTTCTTATATTACGGTTTGCCTGAGATGGAGTGTGAAATTGGGTATCTGCTTAATATTCTTAGTAGAAGTCTCTTGAATTAATAAGCTAAATAGAAGAAGAAAGAAGTAGAAGAAGAGAAAAAAAACAAAGTTTTCCTTTTATCCTGAATTTTTCCTAGAGCACTTTTTGTTGTAATACTATGATGGCTTCAGATTTTCTGCACTGTTAGATAAATTTCTGGGCATAAACATAAGGCATATATACTGACAGTTCTACAGTTTTCATTAAGGATTTACTGTACTTATCCACTTGGGAATTGTACTCAGTAATTGACCCTTTCCCCATCTGTGATATTAGACTATGTGGCACATAGAATTATGACATGCTGAATCTGGTTTAAGTAGCAAAAACCTGCTATAAGGTTTTTATCTTAAAGAGGCTCCATGTCCAACAACAGTGAAATAAAGGGGGTTCTGTAAATGGATTTCAAAGTGATGAAATTCCTTTTTCCTACTCGTTGTGATAAGAAGTTTGAAGTGTAGAACATTTTACGTTTCTCTGTTTTTAGTTCCTCATTTACAATGTAATAAAGATCTTGGGTTGAAATTATTCTTAGCCTGTAAAATTTTACTACTTGTTCTACTTGGTATATTGAAACAAGATTTGAAATTAACTGAAATATGGAGGTTGGATTCATACCCAAAACTCTTGTGAATGGTCTTGCTTATCAAGTATTATTAAACTTTGCTTTTTAAAAATCTGTATTTTCTCTATACTTCTTTATGAGAACCATGTGAATAAATCTTTGTTACTTCATATCACATTACGATGGCTTTAATTTCCCACACATGTAAGTGTGCATTTTGAAGTTAACTGATTATGTGTTTGTGTGGCAGGGATGGGCACAGTGCAGTTGTATTTCAGAGCAGAATGCTGAGCTGCTGCCAACACGTGCCTGCTGTGCCATCCTGCCTCTCTCAGGCTTGTGTTTGCAATCAGTATGCCAGTCACTGCTGCTTCTGAAGCCAGGAAGGGAGGAAGGGACGGAGGGACGGAGGACTTGTTTGTATAGAGAAAACCAATCTACAGATGAACCTGTTGGTAAGGGCTGTGAAGGGGTGTCTCCCACCTCGCACTCCTCAGAAGAAACTTTAGGAGGATCTTTTGGGAGGTTGGTTTAGATTTTCTTGGAGGTTGTTAGACACTAATTTCTTATTGGATAGTCACTGCATCATCTAAATTGATCCTGAATTTGGATTTATACCAAAACTTTTGTAACTTAAAAATTCACACATACAATTACTGCATGAACCCTTAAAACTGGGGGGAAAAAATTATTGTTAAAAGAGCACTGAAATGAAACACAAATTACTTGGATCTAGGCCTGGTTCTGCCATTCACTGGCAGTTGAAATTGATCAAGTTCCATTCTCTTTTCAGGCCTGGTTTCTGCATTTGTCAAGGAGAGGTAACTTGGAAGATGGCTAAGGTCCCCTGGAACTGAGACAGCTTGATGACTGTAGGCACATTGTCAGTGAAGATGTGCAGGAAGTTCTTAAACAGGAAGCCAGATGCAGGGCTGGCTTTGCATTTCCCCAGCCCATATTTCAGTGAGTGAACGGCTATTCCCAGGTTACCTTTTAGAGTCGTATCTCCTCTGCCAAGGAGTTTTTCCAGAAAAGTAAAAAAATGAGTGCATGGAAAGGTTTTTTAGTCTAGAACTGTGAACTTTGTTTCTTATCTCATATATTTATCTTGGCAGATGTGTGTATGTGTGTAGCTATATATAGAGATATAAAACCCTCATTCCTACAACTAAAGCAATAATGTTTGTATTTTTTTTTAAGATTTATTTATTATGCATACAAGAGCTGGGGTATAGGCCAGAGGGGTGGGGGTGGTGAGAAGTCACCAGAGACAGACTGGGGAGCAGAACAGGGAAACCTACTGAAATACACTGCTGGGAGGGGGAGCAGTGGGTAAGACAGGAGAGGTCTGCTGCGCCTTGTGGGTCACCTCCCTGGCAGGGGATTGAACTCTTGAGCTTGTGCTGCAGTGGCTGCAGATGGTGTTATATAGTGCTGCGACTTAACTAACCCTTGCGCCACCAGGGAGGCCCTGTATTTGGTTTTAATTTGTAGAATCTTTAAGTTTGAGAATAACCTCAATAAAGAGTATTTCTAAAGCCAAGTAAACTGTATCTTTAGCAGCTAATCATTTTCTGCATTAGTAAGAGAATTTGAATTGTACTTTAAATCTTCTGATCACCACTGTTCGTGTTAGGAACCATTTACTGCATGTTACCTGTGTGCTTAGTTTATGTAGCTGGATACACATTATGAAAGAACAGATAAAACTTGTGAGATTAAATGCACAAAATGCTTTTATTCATCTAAGCAAATAAGGTAAATTAACAGTTCCAATTAGACAACATCAGCTCATTTCGACACAGCAGTTCACTGGGTTGATTGGATACACAATGAACAACTGAAATACTCCATTTCCATCATTATTCATACTCTTGGCTAAAACTCCCACTTTCCTCCTATTAAAATACAGGTAGTATTAATCAAAGAAAAGTTGTTACTATTTCACATTAACATTTTAAGATTTAGAACTTAGCCATGAAATACACACTTGGAAATGATAGCAGAAAAGAATAATTTAAGCAGATAGTGTATTTCTTCTGTAAGTCTCAAAGTAATTTCTAAGTAAGGGATCTGCTGGTCAGAAAATTAATTTTTTGTACATGCTCTGGTGTCTGAATAGAAATACAGGACCAGCCTCCTCCCTCCCCACACCTCCCAAAAGAAAAACATTTTCTTCCTTCTTACAGGTATACACAGTATATTCTCAGAATTTTTTTTAAGTGGAATATTCATGGTGGGAGCGGGGGAGGGTGGTAGCCAAGATTGGCAGGACTAGATGGCTTCTTAGTGTAATAAGGCTAGGCCCCTTTAATCCATGCAGAGTGCTTTCATGCATATAGGTTAGTGTACATAATGTGATTATAGGATCAGGAAGTTCTATGACATTTGCTTTTCATAGGGCTAGTTAATTCACCCAGCATATATGAGTAGTGACAGCATTTTTTTCACAAAGCCCATGACTCACTTTCATGTTAATAACTCCTCAAAAATACCAGGCATTATATTGTAAAACCCCAGTGCTAATTAAACAGCAAACATTTGCCTTTCTGGGTATTTTACAGGTTGACTTAGAAAACTGAGCATATGTATATTTATTTTTAAAGCTCAAATATTTAAACTTGCAGAAGCTATGTCTACAAGCACAAGCACTCAAAAGTATTAAGCAGGTTTTAATAAAATGTAGTCAAAATGAACACTTCATTGCAGGTACATTTTATTCCAAGCAGTTTTCATAGCAGTGTAATCCTCCCTTTCATAAATTAACCTTAATACCTCTACTAAAGACTGGGGTGTTCATCTTTTTACCATTCTTCAAATAAATGGACATAGCATTAGAGTTCTAACAGATAGTTGCCTTGGATAAATTGCTGTGTAGGGCCATTCTTGGGGCCAAACTACAGTGAATATTTTAAAGCAAAAACCTAGGAATTTTGGTTTATTAAATAAATGAAACAACTCTTGCTTATATGAATGTGTGAGAATAGAAAAAAAATTGTTTCTGCTTATTCTCCAAGCAAAACTTCTGCGTTAAGATGGCATGCTCTTTAAGTCCACACTGTACTTGTGGATCTTGTTCACTTGAGAAAATATATCTCACAGCCTTCTTTAAATTACTAAATGACTGAAGATAATGCATCTTCACCCCTATATACTCTCCAATGCATAAGCATGAGGTGTACAGAGCAATGCAAGAACAGGTGACTCCAGTCCAAGATAAGAAAATAGAATGGATTTTCCTGGTTGTGAGTTTCCAGATGTGCTCATAATTCAGATGCACAGTGGTAGCGACAGCAGACACCTCAGAATCCAGGGACACTAGAGGTTGAGCAGCAGGCTGCTAAGTGATCAAAGAACTGGCTAGTGACACCATCCTGTGCCGGTAATACCACTATTTTACCATGCAGCTCCAGGGCTCATGCATCGCCTTAGGATCTGTAGTCCTTTTTGCTGTAGGGCTTGTTGCGCAATATGTTATCAATCTCATTTACCACATGTGATGTCATCTTTGGGAGAACCTGAGAGCAGGGAAGTAAGAGAGATGCAGTTAGTACTTGATCATTTGTTCTTTGCTTCAGTATTTAGCAGAGTTGTATAGACTTTTATAACATACGAACCACAACTAGAATGTAAGCTCCCTACCAGACTGAGCTTTTTGAGGTCAGGGACGTTGTTTTATTGACCACATCTCCAGTACACAAAAATAGTAGTTGTTCCTAACTACCGGTTGCCTGGATAAAAGCAGGCATAAGGTATAAACCTAGACTCATGAAAATATAGACTATCTGGAGTAGTTCTGTCCAGTAAAAACATGTGAGCCACTTACATATTTTTAGATTTTCTGGTGTCCACATCAGGCAGGATTGGTACCTGTTTTTACTCCATTATGCCCCAAATATTTCAGTATACAGTTTAGAAAATTAAGATGCCTTCTATTTCTTGAATAGTTGTGTCTTTCTATTCCAGTGTACATTGTACACTTAGTTGCCATGTCTGCCTAACTGCTATTAGTCAGTTAATGCAAATGTGGCAAAGGTGATGCCAAATGTGGCAAAGGTGATGTGGCAAAATGTGGCAAAGGTGATGACAGTGGCAAATGTGGCAAAGGTGATGACAGTGCACAGCACAGGGGTAGAGGCTAAGGAGAGACTTCCATGGGCAGTCAGAACCCTGGTGAATGATTGGCAGGCGTTACACACCTGGGTAGGTGGAATAGCAAGAAGGGTGTTGATGCAATGGAGTGATGAAGCGGTGGAGGTGTAGAAGTGGCAGGAGTAGGGGAAAGGGAAATTGAGGTAAAAAGAGGGAAAGAACTTGAATGCCATTTAAAGCAGTTGGGACTTTGTAGGTTGTTGGGAATCAGGATTTCTCATCTGGAAGTGAGCCCATCAGACACCTGGAGGTAGTTTGAAGGATGATTTGAGAAGATTGAAGTGGGACTCATTACAAACGGGTTCTAGTTCTTGCCAGAGTTGTGAAGGACCTTAACCAGGAGAACAGCAGTAAAGTAGAAAAGAATCAGGTATTTTGAGAATGTGGGTGGATTCTGGACTGAGTGACTAGAATAATTTTGGTGTAGATTATTGAGATTAGAAACCAGGGAAGTAGAACAGAGTACAAGAGTTTGGAGCAAGATGTGTTGAATCTACCGGTGTCTGCCACTTGTATGTGGAAATGACCTGGATGCCATGGAAGTGGCACTGGAGAGCTTGGTCGTAGTAGCAGGAATGGGGATTGTGAGGATTTGTGTTACTTTCACAGACATGCCACTTGAACCCCCGGGGAGGATGAACTCACCCAGGGCTAGTACTTCCCGTGAGAGGTAGGCCGGGGGCACTCACTGCACCATGAGACAAGGGACAAAGGCAGACTTTGTGGCAGGAATAGTCTGGCCCTGTGTGGAGACTGAACACAGTCATGACCAGTTCTGAGGGTTTGGCCTCACCCTTCCTCTGCCGCAGTCCTGTTGGCCAGGGTGACTTGTCCCCATCAAGTGCCATCTTCAGAAGCCCTTGGGTTTGGCAGAACAGTGGAGCTTCTTGGCCTGAGAATCTGGTTCTAGTTAACGGTTTCCTATTCGAGGCCAAGCAGGTGTGTGGCAGTCTCACCAGCTCTGGTGTCTCAAGATCTAAACTAATGTGTTATTTAACATGAGACTGCAACAGTGAGCCCCCAACCTAGAAACTGGAAGTTTTGTGTCTAACATACAGTGGGTTAGTCATGTGAGGAAAAAAATCCTTCATTACACTGAAATAAGTTTCAGAGTAAATCTGTTACAAAGTGAAACCAAAAAAGTACTTGAATAAAATATAAAAGATTTCAGGCTGTGGAGCTGAGGGAGGCTGGAAGTGGAGAGGACAGCTGTGCAGGGCGTGGTGCCCCATCTCCAGTGTAATTTCTCCCTTTGGTCTTTCCTGACCCTGGGGCTCTGGCCCCCTCTGGTTTGTGCACATTTCAGGCATATCCCAGACCCTGAGGCAGCTGCCTTCCTGAGCCACTAGAAATGTTCTTTCCTTACAACTGCTGGCACTCATACTTTCCGTTCTTTTGCAGCCAATCCCTCTACTGCTGGGAACCCAGCCACCCTCGGGCCCTAGTAACAGCATGCCTTGGGTGGAGTCTTCAGGGCTGGGAGCTGAGGGAGGGCACGTAGGGGAGGGCTGGTAAGCCCCCAGGGTAACACCTTCTTACTTTTAATACCCTTTTCTCATGCCTTTGAGCTTGATGCCCTATTCTGCCAGTGAGTCTTGCTTGGAATAAAGGACTTTGAAGATGTTTTCCTCTAAGTTTATCTTCTAGCTACCTGGAATCCCACAGCCCAGAGTTCCCCTTCTCAGCATTCCCAAGGAGTGACAGCTCTGGGTGGCAGCAGTGATCACTGGGTTAGCCCAATAAGAATCCACAGTTCCTCCCTCCTTACTAAGCCATGAGCAAGTTGTGCTGCTTTTTTTTCTAAACCTAGGCAGTCCACCCTCTCCATCCACATGGCCACCAAGCAAGCTAACCCCCTGGGACTGTACCTGGAGAACTGCTCCCTCCTCCACCCCTCCATTCTCTACTCCCAGCTGTCAGAGCCATCTTTAAACATTAAACTAGCAGCATGTCCCACCGCTCCCTAAACCCTGCAAAGGACTGATCTGTGTAGAACAGAATTCACTCCCCTCTGGTGTTCTGGGGGTCTTTTCTCTCTCAGGCTTCCAATGTCCCTCTTGCTCATGACAGGACTATGTTAGCCTTACACTGGCAGTTCCTGGAAAAATCCTTTCCTTTCCACTCAGGAGTGCGCCCTGCACTCCCCGGTGTCTGGAATGCGCTTTCCTGGTTTCTTAGGCTGTGTCCTCCTCCAGGTTCTCAATACGACTCTCAGAGTCAGGGCTTCTGCCAGGGTCATCATGTAAAAAGGAGTCCTCCTATTTCTGAGTCTTCATTATAGCACCATCTCGACTGACTTAATATAACCCTTCTTAACAATTCAGATTGTTTTATCGGAATATGCACCTGCCCCACGAGGTTGTAGTAGCTTGTTTCCTGTGGGGTCCTCAAGTGTCTGGTACGTAGTAGACTCCCAGAGTCAGCTGAGTGAATCAAGGGATAAATTTCTTAACTCACTTTTTTTCAAGTCTTGCCTTGAGGGTCTTGTTCTTACCTCTGTTCCTTCTCTGCCTCAAATAATGCAGGGTGTGTAATAAGTACGTAGTATTAGTGGAACTGAGGTGGTTGCATTGAGTTTCAGTTTTGTATACAAGCTCTCCCCTACCCCTTCTCCTCACTGTGCACCCACTGAGGACGACTGTCCTAAGGCTGCGGGCCCCTCTCCAGGGACAGGGAAGCTGCAGAACATGGGACTGGGGGACTTGGGAGCAGGAGGCGGGAGACTCACTCTGCTGTGGCACCCAAGACAAGTGATGTGGGGGAGGAGGTTTACCATTAACCCCTCAGCATGTTCTGGGCTCTTGTATAAAAGGGACATTTAAAATTTTAAGTTCCATAAGGTTTTTTCCCACCTCCCTCCATCTCCTTTTGGGGGAGGTAACTGGCAAAGTGCGTGTTTTGGGGACAGCTTGGGAGGGCGGGCGAGAAACAGGCATTTCTAAATGTTCCCCTGTGAATAAGAGGAAAATGTCACCATTTCAGCAGGAGGTGGCTCTGGCAAGGGTAGTGGAGGTGCTCCTTTCTGAGGCCCTTGACAGTGCTGAGCAGGGCCCACCCAAGAACGAGGTGTCCCCTTTTGGGGAGGAGGAGGAAATTGTCGCTACAGGCACCACACTCACCCTTGGCTTGAACTCTGAGGAAGGCCTCCCACTTCTCCCCTACTGCCCCCTGCAGGCACCCTGGAGTACAACAGCAAACTCCATCTACTGCTTTGGGGCTCACACCATCCCAGCAGGGGAGGGAGTGGGATTGGTACCCCAAATTTGCTGCCAAAAAAGTGATTCTGGAAGTCCAAAATAGAGCTTGTTTTTCTCAAAACACGACAAACTTTCACGTATTCAACAGATAATTTCTTGAGTGTTGACCAAAGGCTATGTAATCGGTTGGGAACTGGAAAATTGGTGGAGGAGCAAGACAGACAGGTGTCTGACCTCAGGGAGCTTAAAGCCTAGCGAGAGACAGGCAGTTATACTACGTGATGCCGTGTGCTGTGATGGCACACTGTTGGTTGGCAGTAAATATCTGTGGAAACAGCTAGTGAGTGTATGTATACGTGTCCTGTGGCTGTTACATTACTAGCAGGCTACGAAGCAGGCTCTCATGATCTGGCCCTGGAACCCGCTAGCAGGTATAACGCTGGAACTTGGGAATGCACTGTCCACAGAAACACACCATCCTGAGAGGTGAACTTTGAGATGATGAGGACACCCTGGATCCATGTACTGTGAAAGTTCTATGGCTTGTGTTTGTGTCCCCACTTCTCCTCCAACCCCATCTGGAACAGGGATCCCATCCCCTACATTAGGAGCTTTCATGTAACTCGGAAGCTGTGATGTGATGAAGGACAGAGGTGGGAAGAGACAGGATGTTGCCTGGACACATTCCCTGGCATTTGCTGGTAAGGGCTGGGTACTTGCCTGTATGGCACCGAGGTTTTCAATTAGTTGTTCGGGAGTGGATGATCCCAGGAGCACAGAGCTCACACCCTCGTTCCTCAGGCACCACGCTGGGAAGAGAGAACACTGGTCAGGGTGTCAAAGCATTTCTGCTAATTGGTTTGCTTATAACTACTACCTGCAGCTACCATCGTGGCAACCAAAATATATTAACTCTGGAGGGCAGAGGGGAATGGATAGACAGTGAACTTCAGAACTGAAGTTCTGACCTGTCGACGGGAGGTTTGGGAGAATGTGCATTAGGATTGTGAGTTGCAGCTTCCTTTCCTTTTTCCTGAGTTCTTACCCCACCTACTGGGCAGTCGGTCCGGCTGTGCCTGTCCAGGAGCACATTCTTGCTCTTTTGACATTTGACACTGCTCATTGGCAGATGTCTGGTGTCCTGTTCCATCTTGGCCCATAGTCCTCTGTTATTTTTTTCATGCTCTCAGTTTTCCCTCATCTGGTATCTAAAGTCCCAGGCAAGCCGGTTCTGGGTCCTTTGTTTCCAGATACCTGTCAAGCCTCTTAGGCCTCCCTTTTTTCCCCCACATAGGTTGTGTATGGTGGTGATTATCTGCTTACTTCTTACGGACCCTCAAACCCCTCATGCCTCTTTCCTGTGACTTACTAGCAAGCCCTGTCCTGAAACCCCATTTAACACCTTTCCCTCTTTCAGCGGGTAACCTTCCTCCTTTAGAAAATCAAGTCCATCAGTCGGGGATACTCTCTTACTGCTCACAAGTAAAAACCCACAGCACTCATTTCAGAGGATGGTGTGTGCTGTTTCAGTTCCATGTCAGAGCGCCCTGCATCCATCTTCTCCCTTTGCCTTTCTTGGGTTTGAGTCATCATTTGCCTCCCTCTCTCTCGTCCCTCTCCCCACCTCCTGGATTCATTTCGTATTATCCAGTTTCTATCAACAAAACATGCTCAAATGTCTCTCATTCTAAAATAAGACACCTCTGACCCTTCACACCAGCCCGATTCCTGCCTTCCCTTTTTAAACTTAAATTCCTGGAAGGCTAGTTTAGACAACCCGAGTCTCCTTCCTCGAATCCCATCCCCCATCCTACCATGTCAGAAGCCACATGCCCAGAACCTCCTATTCATGCAGGTAGCACAGTGGCCCGCAGCTAGATGGTCCCAGAGGCCACAGATTGAGGGTCTCTTGGACGCCCTTGCTAGGTGTCCCACAGCCACAGCAAGCCTCCTGCTATCCTGGGCCTCTGGTTCCCAATCCCATTTGGGGGCTTCATCAGCAACTGGGTCTTCCAATCCAGACAGACACCTGGGCATTATCCTCAGGGGCTATCCTTTTCTGATCCCAAATTCCCTTTTCATTGCCAAATATTTCCCTAATCCTGGGGTTCTCAAATTTTAGCACCAGACTCAGACACAGGGTCACCTGGAGGGTTTGGGAAACAGATTACTAGGTGCTACCCCCAGCATTTTGACTTAAGGGGTAGGACTTGAGAATCTGCATTTCTGACAAGTTTCCAGGTGAGGCGGAAGTTGCTATTGCAGGGACTATGCTTTATTTGAAAATAAAATACCGGGCCACCCTGGTGGTGCAGTGGATTAACCAACGCACTATGAAGTGGACTGCAGCCACTGCAGCACGAGTTCGATCCCTGCCGCCGGCCAGGGAGGGGACCCACATGGCGCAGCAGACCTCTCCTGCCTGGCCTTCTGCTCCCCTCAGCAGTGTACTTCTGTTGATCTGCCTGTTCTGCTCCCTGCTCTCTGTGGTGAATCCTCTCACCCCCCACACCTCTGGCCTGTACCCCAGTGCTTGTATGCATAATAAATCTTTAGAAAAAATTAAAAATAAAGAAAATACCAAAACAAGTACCCATTTTAGGTGTACAGTCCCATAATTTCTTACATGATCAAGTGTACAATCATTTTAAAATCCATTTAGAACATTTCCATCATTCCAGTAAGATCCTTTGTGTAAAAACTGTTAATCCCATTCCTACCCCTAAACCCAGGAATCTGCTGACCTACTTTGTGTCCCTACAGGTGTATTTTTTAAAAAAATTTTTGCACAGAAGAAATGGAGTGTAGGCCAGAGGTGCAGGGGAGTAGGAGGACTCAGACAGAGTGGGGAGCAGAACAGGCAGATCTACTGAAACACACTGCTGAGGGGAGCAGCGGGCCAGGCAGGAGAGGTCCGTTGGGTGCATGTGGGGACTGCCCTTCAGGAATCGCCCCCAGCCTCAGCTGCCTCCGGTTGTGCCTCACCTCTATGACCTCTCCTGTACAACTGGTTTTCCCTGCCTCTTGTCTGGTTGACCGCTTGCCCCCTACAGCTTTTTCACATCCAGCAGCGCTTTCTTCAGATGCAAATTTGACCTGTCAACTTGCCTGACTGATGCTGTGCCTGATGGAATCATCATCCAGGGTGCAGCTGTCATTTTTCACTCAAAGACTTGCCTTCCAGCTCATCTCTTTTGCATGGGGTCATAGTCAGTTCTAGAAATTTGAAGAATTTTGATGGCTTTGGCATCATTTTCACAGGTTTTAATGGTAAGCAGGGAAACAAGCCAGAGACAGAGACAGCAACTTGTGCCCTTTGCAAATCTCTATATGCTCTTTTCTCTGGGCCTTCTCTGGTGCTCCCTTGTGGTTTCGTTCTCTCATCACCATTGCTGCAGCTGTCTGAGTAACGCCGCCCTTCTAGCCCTGACACCTAGGTTCAGGTGTGCACACTTGCAATGCACGCACACACCAATGCTCAGGTGCCCGTAGTCAGGCATGTGCGCCCTGCACCCAAATGCGCTGTGTTAACAAGATCAAGGCCGCAGGTGATAGCCGGAGACCAATGGCATAAAACACTGACCAGCTTCATTTTCCTTACTCCCTGCCTTGTTTGTAAATCTCTCCATCCCTGGACATTATGCTGTTTTTTCTCCCTGTCAAGTCCCTAGCTCAAGTCATCCCCTTGACCTGGGGTGCCCCTTTGCCTCACTAACATCTGCCATCATTTGAGGTTCCTCACAGGGTCGGCCTTCCCCCTACCTCAGGCTGCACTGGGAGCCTCCACACTTTACTTCCCACAACTTTGCGTGCTCAAATCTATCTTAAAAATAGTTGTTTCTTTTTCTGATTTTCCCATCAGGCTATGTTAATTGCAGTTAGATGCCGTCCACCATTACTCTTAAGCTGTTAACATGCTTGGGCCTTTTAAGGTCTTTGCACATGAGCAGAATGATTAACACGTGCAGAAGATTCTAAATCATTAGTACCTAACCAGGTGCCATCAGCTGCACATCAGAATGGGTCTTCACAAGCAGAATGTTGGGCCCTGCTCAGGTGTGTGAGGTGCCAGCCAGCCCTTCACCCCAAAAGTAGCTTGTTCTCTGGTATGTACCAGGAGTTTATGTCTCAGAAACCAGTCTGACCCTACAAGAAATACTCTCTCATGACAGGAATATGGATCAATGGTAAAAAACCCAACTTCTGCAATCAGACCCCTCCCACCTTTTCATAATTCTTACCAACGGCCAGCTGAGGTAGCGTGCATCCCAGCCGCTCTGCGATGGGGGAAAGGTCTTTCAGCTTGTTTTGCTGTTTTCTCCCTTCTTCACTTACAATTCGTTCTTTCAGCCACTGGTAGCACTAGGGGGAGAAGAACGTTTACACGTTACTGTCTGGGAAGGGCTTGGCACTGTGGTGGCCCGAGTGCACAGGGCAGGTTCTCTGTGATCCAGGCAGACCGGTAAAGGAGGCGTCCTGGAGCCCTCAGTGGCTTTTTCAGGCTTCTGTTAATCTCTCTATGTCAGAGGTGACCAGGTACATGGCAGGCGGAGGGGCCTGGTTGGCCAAGAGGCTGGCAGGCCTCCTAGCCCCCTGCAAATCTCACTCTCTGGGCAGCGGCGGTGGCTGCTGCTGTTGCTCATGGCATCCCTGCGACGCAGCCCTTATATGCCCGTGGCTCAGCCCAGCTGTGCACCCCCATGCGTGCCCACACCCTACTTCAGATGCCCACCATCGGGCATGCGTGCATGACCACAGGTGTCTGTCATTGACGCTAATGGCAGAAGGATGGAAAAACCTGATAACCTTCATTTACCTTACAGGCACAGACACTGTAAAATAAAAGAGCCTTATAGTGAGTTTCTGAGTCTTCCTGACTCAAACCTTTCTGTGTCATGGATACAAGGATGTCTGTAACTTTTGGCCAAGAAGCGTTCCTCATGATCTCACTCCTCATTTATTGGTTCAAAACCAATGGCCTTTTGATCAGTATTCTCCATTCAAATCCATCAGTATACACAAAAGTTGTTCAGCTCTTAACACATAATAAATTATATCCCATCTGCTAAGTGGAGGCACTAACAGCTCTTACAGTGATAATCCAATTTAGGAGTGTGGCAAAAAAGACTATTTGCATTTCACCAGGTCTATTATGTTTCCGTTTTGTTAAGCTGGCGCCAAGCCTTCTGCTCAGAGAAAGCCATTATCTTACATTCTTGTCATAACTATTTTTCTCCTTCAATTTCTTCTTCAATTTGGTCCTACACTTGAAATCTTAGAATGGGGCTCTATTGTACACTTTCTGAGCAACATCCCAGAAACAGACATGGCATAAATGATAAGGACCAAGTTCATTTTCAACATTTTAAAGTGGATTAAGTCTCTCAAATGTGTATGAACTTTTGTATAAACGATTGAAAATGTAGGGAAACTCAATGGAAAACTATTATTTAAACCCATGTGAAAAGCCAGGCTCTGATCTGTAGACCATAGTGAAACTAATTTCCTAAATATAAGAAGAAAAATCTGATTGACAAGCCTCTCAATGCCCTAATTTCCAGAAGGTTCTGCTTTTACTATGGAGAGGGAACAATAGACTCTTCTTGCAAAGTGAACACTAAGCAGCAGCACCCAAAGGAAAAGAGTCTTTGTGAGAATCCTTGTTAGTCTGTTTTGGTGAAAATAATAAAAACCATTCCCCTGTGTGGCAATTCATACTCTCCTCATTGTGCATACTCCATCGAGTTGCCATTGTGCCATAGTTGCCATAGTTGACCTTCCTGGAGGCCCCAGAAACTTGGTGATGGGCAGGAATCCACTGCAGGATTTCAATAGGGTGCTGCCTCTTGTTTTTAGAGAATTTTTTCATCATTCCATGAGATTATTTCCAAAGGAAAGGGCAACCGCACGTTTTTTAAATCTGTGGTATAATTGACCTCTAACACTTCAATAGTTTCAGGTGTGCGGAATCATGATTCTGTATTTGTATGTACCTCTAATTCATCACCACGTAAGTCTAGTTACCATCTGTCACTTAGTTACAGAACATTGTGTGTGTGTGTGTGTGTGTGTGTGTGTGTGTGAGAGAGAGAGAGAGAGAGAGAGAGAGAGAGAGAGATTTGGGGAATGGCTTTACAGTTGTGAAAAAGAAAGGCCCACACCCTGTCAGTTCACTTCTAGATCTACGTCTCAGAGGCTTGGTCTGGCTTCTTACTTGAGAGTTTGTTTAGGGACCTGGCCAAGAGTTTTGCCAGCCTCAACTCCAGGAAATTCCCGCTGCTTCTGAGAGGAAGGTGGCATGCAGCCTCTCTCCAGAGGTGACCCGGTGCCAGCGTGAGGACATGGGGAACAATGAGCCCTGCAGTGGGCCCAGCGGCCTTCCCCAGTCACGTGTGGGGGCATCCCAGAACCTTGCCGTCCTCGGTGAGAAAAACATCAACTCTCACTCTAGTTTCATAACAGCTATCAGGGGATCAGTATCTCTGAATGTTATTACCACAAAAATACCAAAAAGTTTGAAGACCAATAATCTAATGCTTTTGCCTTTTTTTTTATTATAACTAGGAGAGTTTCAAAGATTTCAATATAAGCTACAGACATAAAGCCTGGTTGATTTATTTATGGATGTATGAAATTCCTTTTTTGAATTCTAATGTACAATGCATTTTTACTTTTATTATATTACATGTGTATTTTTATGTGCATATGTAATGTGAATGTATTTACAAATGCAGCATACCATATTGAAAAACAGATTACTAAAAGTAACAAACATCAGATATTCATTGATTGAATCCTTCTTACCCCACCCTCAGAGTCATAAATCTTATTGTTGCTTTAATCGTTAGAAAATAAGAAATTAGATTTAAAAAAAAATAATTGCATAGTATCTACACTGCTTTCCTCATAAAAGAAGCACAAGATTTTTGGAAATAAAGTTTTTACTTCTTTACAAGTAGAAAATGTTAACCCTGAGAGATGATTTAATCAAAACATTAATTAAATATGACACCAGTGTTTCTTATAAGAAGAAAGTGGTAGGTGTGATTATGGGTAATAAGCCCAGTTTGCTGACTGTGGGTAGTAGTCCATGAGTCAAAATATGGGATGTCCTCTTTCAACCCTATTGTGCCACTTAACCTATTGTGCCAGGGCAGCGACTGGATCACATGTTGTGTGTGATCTGACTGAGCAGCAGAAGACGGGGTGGCTTCAGGTTTGTCTCAACATGGTCAGTCCTGACTCAGCAGTTGGCACTGAGGAGCGTTCAGTGGATATGGGGATGAGGAAGGTATCTGAGAAGCCGGGGACCAGGCTGAGCATAGACAACCCCCGTTCTCAATGCCCTTCGGCTTCCTTGGCCGTCCCATGTGACTCCACAGTACTTGTCGATTCCACCTTTTCTCATAATTCGCCCCTTCTCCTGCCTGTCTCTCTGACACATCTTTGAATTACTCCTCGGTGACTGACAGTCCACTCGTCCCTGTATCTGTAGCGCTCAGCGCACAGCCAGAGTGGATACTCAGCACTATTTTGCCACAGGCACAATGATGAATTTTTCTCCACAGATTAGTGGGTTATGCTTTTATACATGACCAAATCCCCTAAAATTGCCTATTTCCTCACCATCTCCCAATGCTGTGATCTTGACCTACATGTCTCCACTTTACAAGTAATGATTGTGGGGTGAGAAGAATCTGTGGGACTTGCCCCGGTTGGCTGTTAGTCCTGGACTGGAACTCAGATGGTGACTAAAGGCATGGATGAAATCAGTGGTGCCTTATCTCTGGACCTTTATCTCTGGACCTTTATCTCTGGATCTTTAGCATCCAAGATCATCGACTATTTTTAAAACATCAAAGCCTTTGACTCGAGAGTAGCAAAGTCTTACCTATTGAAGTTGAAATCAATAAATAAAATGCTATATAGCTAAAAACTTTCCCTCTGAAATTATACCCCAATGTGTAACATCCTTCGTTTCTCACTGTGAACCCCTGGAGAACTTAGACTGCCCTTCACCTCAGTTTGCTTGCTCCCTGTGTGACAGATGAGGACGTGTTTTTGTGATTTTTCTGTAAGGCATTTTGCTAAGAGCAGCTAAGAGCTACCCATAGGTTATACTGTACTTTCCATTTCCATTTAATAACGATACACTGAGTTCTTGATCAGACTTTGTTGCTCTTCTGTTGTGGCTCATCAAATTCATTCATCAAATATTTATTTACTCACTACCTGTTATTTGCCTGTCTCTTTGAGGAACTAAGTGAGTCAATTTTAAATTCTTTCCTAGAGGTGCTCACAAATCATTCTGTGGTAATTTGAGAAGAATTTTGTAGATGGGGTATCCTCTCAATGATTTTGTTGGAAGCCATGTTTGTATGGCCTCCTCATGAAAAATGCTGATCACAGCCCCTTCCCCGTGTGGCCACTGCCGCTGGTCTAGCAAGTTAGCACATGGCCCAATCTGTGCCCGCATCTCTGGACTGACATTGATAAAGAAAAGATCTCTTTCCTCTGGTTGTAAGCTTTAACAATGGAAGCCCGAATGTAGGGTAAAGGTTCATCAGGTATTTCCACCCTCCCACCACTGTGATGATGGACACCTGTGGTGCGGCGAGCATTCCAGGGTGGGCATGTGCAAGTGGGCGCACCTGTGTTGGACACGGGCATAAATGGGCGGCGTCATGAGGATGCCAGAACTGCGAGGACCAACCAATAGAACCGAGAGAACTGACAGTACTGACGAGCAGCAGCAGCAGCAGAGAGAGAAGAAGCAGCCGAGAGGGTGAGATGCGCTGGGGGCTGGGAGGTCTGCCAGCCTCCCGGTCCCCCGGTCCCCATGTCTGCCATGTACCTGCCACCTCTACTAAATAAAGTATGAAAAGCCACCGAGGGCTCCAAGACTCTCCTTCCTTGACCCGTCTGCCCAGAACCATCCCGAACCTTGCTCTAGTGCCGCCTTTCCTGCCGCTACACTGAAGTAACCATCTCTTCTGACATCAGGAAGGGCCACTTGCAGAAGAAATTTACAACCTCACCCAGAGAAATAGAGGGGCGTCCTGCTAATTTGCAAGTCTAGGAGTGAAGTCATGCTTGGCCATCTCTGCTGCATCTTTCCCAAGGAATGTTGTCTGTGTGTTTCCCTTTAGTTAAATTTGTTTGAAATTAGAGAATTTTAAAATTCTATAAGAAATGTTGATGACCTGGTAGGGGAAGGTGTAAATAAGTTGGGACAGGCTCTGCACAGGTGAAGACAAGCAAGCTTTGTCTTTAGAGGTGAGAGGACTTTTGTGGGAGAATGAAAAGAGGGGCATCCTAGGAGGTGGTGAGGGCACAGTGCATTTTCAATGGAAAATGAAGTAGCCTGATATGGGAGAGACGGTATCAGAAAAGTGGGTTCAACTGAGATCCCAAGGGGATTTCACTGGATGCTTTTTGGTGGGGTTGGGTTTTGTCCTGTGGGTGATGATGGGGAAGTCATTAAAGGATTTTAAGCAGCCTGTGATAGGGTGAGATTAAGTGAAAGATAATTGGTCACAGTGGTAGATAGAATAGGGGGTAAGTGGCGCGTCCAGGTGGCAGGCTGCCAGAGCAAACCAGGTAGGAAATGACGACCTAAACAGGGCTGTGGGGCAAGCACCACGGAGGGCCAGGATGTGGACTGGAGAGTTGGCATCCTGTTGGAGAAGAGAAGGGAGGGAAGGCAGTCTGAATTGTGCCATGACTTCAACGGGCTGCCTAAACGGATGGGTGAAGGCACCGTTAGCTAAGAAGGAAGGGCAGCTCTTGTGATCGCACAGAGTCGGCACTCAGTGAAATCGCAATTTTCAGGGCTTCCTTTTCTTCATTGCTTCCCTCTTGACTCTCTTCTTGTCGTCTTCCTTTTATACCTTCTCCTCCAAACACTTTTAGTTTTTCTTTGCTGATTTCTTTATAGTTGGTTCAGAACAATCTTCAACTTTCGGGTACAAGACCATATTTAATATTCTCGGCATTTATATTTTGTGATAATGAAAATCTAGAAACATGGTCGTGTCTGCAGGCATTGGGAGATGGTTATATTGAATTATTTTAAACAATGAAAAAGCTGGTGGGTCAGCTGTTAGAGCAGAAGGAAAGTGAATGGCAGCCTGAGAAGGTCCCAGTTAGGGAAACACTTGGGGAAGCCAATCTGATTGGAGGGAGGTGGGTTAGATAGAACTTGAGCAGCCCTTCCACTAATTTTGTGCTGATGGAGACGAGACTTCCTCTTGGGGGCCTTTGGTTTGTCTTTTAATTTTTAAAATGCATATGTTCTGTCTCCTTTGACATAATTTATGATTCTAATGTTATTACACATTCTCTAAAGTTTTTAATAAACAGCCATATTATTATTAAGAAGTGTTTGATGTACTCTCCACTAAATTAATCATCAAGATGTTCTGGATGGAGGTAATTTTATGTCAATGATCTTGGATATCTTTATGCTTCAGAGAATTTAAGCTACCTGACTCAGCGCCAGCACTCTGCAAATGCCAGCTTGAGCCCCTGAGTCTTGGCTCTCAATCCATTCCCTAATCTAACCTCCTTACCCCCCAACCCCCACCCCCACATTATGTAGAAAACATTTCTACACATAATGTAGAAAACATTAACCAACTTAAAAAATGCTCTCAGCTATAATGGATTTGCCCCACGTGGATTAAACCGCTGTGGCTTAAATTTTGTTGTGTAAGAAAAGTACAATCAGATCCTCTTATATAGAAAACAGACTCTACATTTCATCAGGTCAATGGAGGAATGAAATGCCTTATCTGACATGAGAATAAAGAGCCTGATGTGTTCCACTAGGTTGTCAGATGGGCCCTAGTCCCGGCTGAAGGGATTTTCCTAGCAGCAGATTAGGAAGCAGCAGACTTCGTGTGGCAGAAGCAGACCTCTGAGGCTGTGGGGCCCAGGGCAGGCCAAGGTCGCACTCTGCTAACCAGAGAAGCCACACTGCAGGGTGTTCCATGCCTCTCCCACCCCAACATGCTTCCCGAGAGGTGGAGAAAAATACCTTCAGTGAAGCTCTGGAACTTTCAGGCACCCCATTTCCATATTTTCCTGAGATGATTCCACAGGCGAGGGGAGACCATGTCATGGCGCCAACCCCTGCAGAAGAAACACCCTTCAAAAGTGTTTGTCCAGATGGGGATCAAAGGTGCTGGAACCCTCGCAGTAGGATTTGCTTGTTGGGGGAGAAGCTGCCCAGATAAATGAGTTAATCTAACAACCTTCTGTTAAAATGTAGGTGATGGAGGAGAGAACAGAACACCTAAAGCAGGTTAGGTAGGGAGGTTTTGGTAGACTAACCTGACTCACTCAAGGAGGTGGTGGTAGAGGGGATTAACACAACCATTAACCCAGCTATAGAAACCAAGATCCTGGGGCCTCCCTGGTGGCTCATGGGTTAAGCACTGCACTGCACTGTGAAGCAAACTGCAGCCACTGCAGCACGAGTTCGATCCCTGCTTCTGCGGGGAGGTGACCCACACAGTGCAGCAGACCTCTCCTGCCTCTTCCCCTGTTCCCCTCAGCAGTGTATTTCAATTAATCTGCCTGTTCTGCTCCCCACTGTCTCTAGTGAATCCTCTGACCCCCACACTTCTGGCCTGAACCCTAGTTCTTATATGTATAAATAAATAGATGTTTAAAAATAAAAGATCCTTGGGCACTAGTGCAGAAGACCCAAGGACGTATCACACCTCTGTAGGGGGCGTTGGCAGTGGGCGTTGGGAGCTGAGGGTAAAGATATGGACATTGTCCATTGTGGAATCTCAGCTCTCTTTCTGATTCTGCATAGTTGGCCAAAATCAGCAACAATCTTGGCCTCCCTGGTGGTGCAAGGGGTTAAGTTGCAGCAATATGAAACTGTCAGTAGCTACAGCCACTGGAGCAACAAGTTTGATCCCCATCCCAGGCCAGGGAGCTAATCCACGGGCACAGCAGACCTCTCCTGTCTCACCTGCTGCCCGTCCCCTCTGGCCTATACCTCAGTTCTTGTATAAATAATCTCTAAGGAAAAAAAAATCAGCAACAATCTAACCACTGACAAAAATGAACCTTTCCCTACCACAAGAAGAGGATCAATGTCCCCATAAAGGGGCAGCTCTCTCTGCCTGTTTGTGTCTATGCAAGTGGCCTTTATCTTTTTGTTCCCTTTCCCTAATAAACCTACTCTTCAAATATAACTAACATCTTGTCTCATGGAGAAACTCACCGCATGGCACTGATAGGGGAGCTCTGGTGAAACCTTTCCTAGAGTGAACCCAAGGACCCCACTCTCTAAACCCATCAACTCCAAAACTACATCATAGGCATTTACAATTGTGCTTCATTTTTATCAATCAATTAAGCATGCAAAGTTGGGTACAGGGAGGGGCCCATATCAAGAAGCCTGAAAAGGAGGCTTAGCCTTAATTTTCTGAGGTCCCAAATCTACAGGTTTCTTTTTATACTCAGAGACAAACACTTCTCTTGCACAAAAAATTCAGCACTTTGCTCGTCCACTCAGGCTAACTAGTGCTTGGAACACAATGCCTCTGCAGAGAAGTACACAAAAAATAGCAATAGTAACTATTGCCATTTTTGTTCAAGTTTTAATCTTACCCAGAATTTTTCGATCACATGAACCTCTATTTTCAGTTATCTCTGAAAACTGTTTTCAGTTTTCAGCCTGAAAATGTGGCTTATTATTCTAGTTTCTGATATCCCATATTCTTAGGTACATGTAGTGTGTGTATGTGTATAATTTTTGCCCCTGTCTTTGAAAGTGTTATGTCTCCCTATGCAAACATGTAGTGCCTGGCTTGTCAGCAGGTTCTAGAATGCTCCCTGTCTGACTTAGTTCCAGGCACAGGAGATAGGTGTGTGTGTGTATTTTTTTTTCCTTTTCAAAGGTGTATGCTTTAGCTAAAGCAAGCATCCTATAACAACTGAGTTTATTCATTGGGTCTTCTCATTCTCTGCAATTTTTAAACTACTGAGTTCAATGATGATTTACAGCTCTGCTTGACTTTCACCTGTGCTAGCCTGCAGACCACACACAGGCACACTGGTTTGTCCTACAGCCTCTGGATGCGTAGTTCTGACAATCCTATGGTAAATGGGCACTTTAGGAAAGGGTTTCTGTGACACTTTTCCCCCCAGATCACTAATTGTCCTGTTGTTAGAAATAATCAGTAACTTTGAAAAATTACCTATTTTATGGTAGAGTTCTGGTAGCTGAACCTCCACTTTTTCTCTCTGGAAAAGATGGTACTCAGCTTGCTCACAGACTGGCGGGATCATATTGAACTGTCTTGCTACAGAATAGGCTTCCTAAAGAGAAATAAAATTGCAACTGAATTTACACCAATGAGAAATAAGGTTTCTCTGTGATTCCTATGCATGAGAAATTTTCATTTTGGTCTAATCAATACAAACTATGACACATGAAGGATGCCAGACAATAAGGAAAGTTACGACCATCAATTTCACCAAGAGCAGGAAATCCATTTTATTCTTTGAGCACGTTTGGACTGAGTAAAGTTCAGGGCAAATTAGTCAAAGGGTACATTGGGACTTTTATAAAAGGAAAAGTAGTTTGACTAGTTTAGGTTTCTAAATAAATCAAACTAAGACTAATACATAAAAATGATCTGTTAACTGTGTGTTATGGAAGTAGTTATTTAAAAGCAAACTAGAATATTCTTTTCTTCTATCTCATAGCTGGTGGGGGGGATTTACTTTACCCGCTTGCCACCAAAAAACATGCTAAAACATGATTCCTATTAAGGATGTGAGCCCTCCCTCCTGTATTTCATCGGATGAGATCCAGTCTTCATGTCCATCTGCATCATGATGGAACTGATCGGGGCCCTCCCCTGGTGGCGCAGTGGGTTTAGCAACGCACTATGAAGCAAAATGCAGCCACTGCAGCACGAGTTCGATACCTGCCGCCGGCCAGGGAGGGGACCTACATGGTGTGGCAGACCTCTCCTGCCTCACCTGCTGCTCCTCTGAGCAGTGTATTTCAGTCACTCTGCCTGTTCTGCTCCCCACTCTGTCTCTACTGGATCCTCTCACCCCCTGTACTTCTGGCCTGTACCCAAGTTCTTATATAAATAAATCTTAAAAAAAAATGATGGCACTAATCAGAGGATTCAATGCCATAGAGCTTGCAAGGAAAGTTTGCAAAAGATATTGCAATTTACACACAGGGCCTGGAAAGCCACAATAAAGGCCTTCGTGTCAACTAAAAATAAAAGTAGATTACCATGATCTCCATGGCACTCCACCGCGAGGTTCCCCAGTACATGGCCATGCCCTGGTTGATCACATGTGTCATGGCGCGCACGATTTCTGTGGAAGGTCAAACAGAGAGGTTTCGTGGGTTTCTCTCCAAGTAAGTGGAGTCTTTTTTTTTCCTGTCCAAAGTTTACAAGTTTAATACAATTATTTTGTTCAGTAATGTAGTTACTTTGACACTGATGACAACAGAATCATCGAACATGAAATACAGACTTTTTGGAGTTCTCTTTGGGTAAGTTGACTTTACATTTTTAGGTTGCAGCAACAAGACTAAATGATATTAAAAACATAATGAACTCTATAAATTGTCCCTTTATTTTTATTGCTTCATGCTTCCTGGTCTGACAAAAGAACATAGGATTACTCTCCTTCAGAACCTGGGTAATTTGTCCAATAAAGTGAGAAGTAAGAGAAAGCTCTTGTTTTGACTTTGAAGGACATAATGTCAGCAGGTCAGAGGGCCTGTCTTTGTGTCTGGATTTGCAGAATTGGGCTGTACACACAGAGGCTGCTAAGCAGAGATGACTCAACAACAACTTATTAAATGCAGAACAGAAAGATAAACGTATTAAATGCAGAACAAACAGCTGAAGCCACAGTGGCTTAAACCCATAGCGGCACACTCTGTCCTTGACCAGATTAAACGAAACTTTATTCTGAGACACCCATGTGATGGATTTCATCAGGGCCTGCTCATGGCTCCATTCCGTTTGCTCATCAGCCTTTTTCATCACATTTCCTAAACAGGAAAATAATCCTTTCCCCAGAGGGTGGAGTGGCCAATCTTGTTCCCAGCCAGATGGCATGTGGAATGGAGAGCACGGAGGGCTTGAGTAACAGGCACATACAGCTGGGTTTCTGGGTTTCTCCCACAAAGCAGGTCAACCCACTGATGGGGGCCATGTAACTATGCCATGAGGCAAAAGCCCGTCATAGGGGAACTGCCCTGAAAAATCAGAGGTTCCACAGCTGGCCCCCATCATCTCCCCCCTTTTTGTTTTTAGCTTGAAGTTGTAACATTTTTACCCACAATTCAGGATCATTTGATATTTTCAAGGGCATATAGACCTCGGGCTTCCCCATGTCCCACTAATTTCTATAGATCACATGTCCTCCCAAAGATTAAATCCTATCACAAGGTGAGTTCAGGTAGCTATATACTTATTTTTATTTCTCCTGAGCAAACACTATCTAAATTGACAGGATTTGGAACAAGAATGTCAGGGTTAGGGACTTAGCTTCCCTCCCTGTTTGACTTATATATGTCCGATAATTTGTGCTTAGTTTTTTTAATAGAAAATGGAAACGCTGCTCACCATTGTCTAGCCAACAAAGAGAGAATTTGGTTTATAAGCAAAATATTTTTCTTTCTTGGAGAAATACTCCCAAATATCAGATATTATTCAGCAACTTAAATGCAGTAGTTCATTCTCACTTTATAAAATGAAGACACAAGAGGTTATATGAAATGCTTTTATTAAATACGAATGGGAGTGAGTACCAATGATAAACATTTCTGGAACTTGAAGTCATTATTTAAATCTTGGCACCGGAAGTATTCTCTTCTCCTTGGATATCTCCATGGTTGCATCCGCTCCCTTTCCTTTTATATTCTGGTTCACTCAGAGCTAAGGATTTCATTCAGTCAACAGTATTTATTGTGTCTGTTGCTCTGAGTGCCAGGAGATTGTGGTGAGTCAAACACTGAGGATGTTAAAGAGAACAAACTGCACCCAAGACACTCCTGCAGTCAGATATGATGAGCATGGAACACTGGCCAATGGCTCAAACACATGGAAGTTCCTGAGACCAGGAGAGAACAGCTGAAGTGCGGAAGAGGTAGTGAGTCTTATTGCACATCGTTCACTAATTCAACACAAATGTCCTGGAAATCTCACGTGCCAGGCATTGTGCCAATGCAGGGTTCCCCTGTGAGTAAAACAGGCACAGAGTTCCTGGACTTAGGGAGTTTAGAACTGAGTGTGAAGATGCAGATGTAAATAAATATTTATAAAATATAAAGTATGATAAAATAAGCAGAGGGACAGCGAGGGAAAACCTATTTAGTTAGGTCAAGGGAAGAGGGACAGTAAGGGAAAACCTATTTAGTTAGGTCAAGGGTAATGGTTAAGCATAAAAAATAAAAAGGAGTCAGTCATCTGGAAAAGCATTCTAGGCAGATGGAACAGCATGTGCAAAGTCTTTAGGTAAGACAGAACTTAGTGAGTTCCAGGAAGCAGAAGGAAGCCAGCATGGAAGGAGTCTAGTCAAGAGGCAGTTCGAACATTATTTGTATATTACTCAAAGTTTAGTGAGATGTCATTAACCATTTTTAGTTAAGAAATGATACTCTGCTATGGAGACTCTGTTGTGATGGAGAGGGCTGGAGAACAGGAAGGCCATTACCAAGGTATTGAAGTATTTGAGGCAGGAGTGAGGGTAACGTGGAACAGGGTGGTGGCAATAAAGAAAGAGAAACATAGATGGATTCAAAATATATTTTGCAGGTAGATTCCACAAGAATTGCAGACTAACTGAATATGTCAAGTAAGTGAAAGGGAAGAAGTTAGACCATCTCCAAGGTATCTGGCAATTTGAGGGATTGAGGGAAGAATAGGCTGGGGGTGAAAATCATGGATTCCTTTCAGACATGCAAAAATCGCACACTTGTGAGATACTAAACAGGGAGATGTTGAGTAGAGATTGTTGAGTATGTGATAATGAGCAAATTGTACTGGAGGTGATACCTTTATTACCAGTCTATTAATTGCACTTAAAGTCAAAGAATGGATAAAATTCTAAGGGAGTCTGCAGAGAAAAGATGTTCTAAGAGCCAGCCCAGGGGCAGAGAGAGGATAGTGCAGGGGTTGGTCTTGAAGAAAGATGGGCAGGAAAGAAGCTGATGGAGACACATTTCAGAATCAAAAGCAGAGAGCACTGAATGAGCTGGACCCACAGCAAACGCCGTGAGCGCTTAGACTGGAAGGGGACGAAGCAGTGCCTGCTGATTTTGAACACATGACAAGCAGTCATTACAGACAATGAGGCGGGCAGCTTCAGTGTCATTGGTGTGAAGAAACCAAGGCCAGACGGGAGAAGATGGAAGGATGGGTGGAGGGACAACTTCAGAGGCCGCCTGCGTGGATACATTTTCAAGTTTGAAGTGTGTCTAGCAGAAAACGCAGGCCGTAGCTAAAGGGTATTTAGGGTCAGAGGATAATTTTATTTAAAGACAGAAGATGTTAAGAGTAAGCCTGCGTACTGAGGGAGCGACAGAGAGATGGAGGCCAGGGTTTGGGGAAATGTAGGGTCTGAGAAATCTCAGGCTTTTCCGCCCTCCCGCCATTAATATAATGATGGACACCTGTGGTGCTGCACACATGCCTAGGTGGCCATGCACAAGTGGGTGCACCTGGGTTTGGACATGGGCGTATAAGGGCGGCGTCATGAGGATGCCAGTAGCAGAAGGAGAGCAGCGGGAGATCAGAAGAGCAGCAAAGCAGCCGAGAGGGTGAGATGCGCCGGGGGCTGGGAGGCCTGCCAGCCTCCCGGCCCCCCGGCACCCATGCCTGCCATGTACCTGGCCACCTCTGACAATAAAAAGCATAAGAGCCACTGAGGGCTCCAAGACTCTTTCCTTTACCCCCCAGTCTGCTAGAACCATCCCGAAGTGCCCTGTGCCACCTTTCCTGCCGCTACGGGAAGATTTGACTGAGATGGAGGTGGTGGGAGCACCTGTGGGTGGGGAGGACTTCATCACGATGGTAGGAATCAGGAGGGCATGTAGGGCTTCCTACAGGAAGTCATGGGGTCCGACTTGATGAATGCTGTTCTCAATGAATTGTGACTCAGAGAACTGGAGAGAGAGAGAGGTGAAGACAAGGTGAGAACCCAGAGTTCTGAGCACGGAGGCGCCCACTCCAACACCCCGGTGCTTGAGTGGCTGGTAATTTCTCGCTGATTTTTTGACTCTGATTTCACACAAGGCACAGCAGGATGCAGAAAGAACTCCTGCTCTGCAGTTGGGAAGATGGGGTGAAATCACAGAGAAGCAGGAGACTGAAGTCGGGCATTCATGTTGCCACAAAACAAAATATAGGAATGCATACTACATGTGTTCATTTCCTCCCCCTAAAGTCAGAAGAAATATCCCCAAGTTATTTAGCTATTTAACAGGAAACGTCTGTGCTGATGGCTGAGGTGGGCTTTACACAATTCTATTTACGGACACTAGAGGGCAGCATTGCTGAAAGAAAAGATCAAGTGAGTCTGAGCTGGTTTTTCGCCTGAAAAAACGCTCTGTGCAAACATGCTAGTCAGAACTCTGGTTCTTAGTGGGGAAAGGAACTGGGAAGATAGTTGAATGAGACATTTTGAAGTTAGACATTTTATTGAAATGAGATATTTTGGTCTCATTCTTTAGCTACAGTTAAAGGTCTTGACAAAACAGTGATTGGTAAGTATCCCTAACTTCCCAAGTGAGGTTCTAGGCCATATGTGGGATTGTCAAAATAGTTTGGCTCTCTTCAGACCACTTTGGAAGAAACAGCTCCCCATCTCACCAGAGCAAAGGTTGAGGAGGAGACACCATTTATTTGACTTGCTTTAAATTCTGTGGCATTTTCTTATGTTCCCCATGCAAGCTCTCTCCCCAGTGTTTTATCTCAAACTGAATACAAATCCCAAATCTAAATATTCCATGTTCTGAATTGTAAATAAGAACTGCGTCCTGAAGCTAAGAGCCAAGAGTTTCAGTGACTTCTCCGGAACAGATACGGGCTGTCCTGGGGACCCTGCTCCTCCTTTGTTCAGCTTGCCCTCCAGGGGGAGAAGGCTTGATGCTGGATCTTTTAAAATTATTTCTCTCTCTGCCAGATGTGTGCACTTTAATCCTAGCAAGAGCGTAAGTGCTCGCTCTACATTAGATAAAAATGGCCAAGCGACATGCCTACGGCTATGACATAGCTTTCTGGTTTTCCTACTGCTGTAGCCTCATTATTTCTCTGTCATCCTCTCTCACAACCTACAGTCTTTTCCACTTGCCACCGAGACCCGACTGCCTGCTGACACCCTCTGAGAAATAAGGCTGTAGAATATGGATCATATTTGTACCTCTCCCTTCAACATGATCTAGAAGGGGTCCCCTTTATTTCCTACTAAAGCTTAGTGATTCCAAACTGAGAGTTTCAATTAACACTAAATAGTGGCGCCTCCCTGGTGGCACACGGGTTAAGTCTCAGGGCTATCATGCTATCGTGGCTGTGGCCTGAATTCAATGCCATGTCAGAGAAGTGACCCACGATGTGCAGCAGACCTCTCCTGTCTGACCCGCTGCTCCCCTCAGCAGTGTGTTCCAGTAGTTCTGCGCCCCACTCTGTCTCTGGTGAATCCTCTCACCCTCTTACCTCTGGCCTGTACCGCAGTTCTTGTATGCATATATAAACACATAAATAAATAAATCTTTTAAAAAATACTAAATGGTAGTAATTAAAGAGGTGATTTCATTCTTGATGAAAGGGAGTAGCAACCACATGAGTATAGAGTTCAGGCTATTCTTGTTTATGTCAAATTCTACAGAACTTGTAAACAGTGGAATGAATTTCAATTTATTTAAACCATTCAAGAGAGAGTAAGTTTGTCTTAAGTTTTCTCTGGAGTAAGGGCAATAAATAAACAACTTAAAAAAACATCTAAATGAACCCAATCTCCAGGATTGTGTAAGTATTCTGGATGACTGACTCATCTGTCATCTGTGAAGGTAAAAGTTATGTCATCTGCAGGTTGTAGAAAACTCGTCCTCCAAGTTAGCGTCTGAAGCTTCCTTTGGCATTGCTAACGTCAACCTTCATAGAAGGAATTGCTAACATTTGAAAACGGGTTTTCTAATGTGGGCTAGCTCTCTGTCATAAGTGAGTAGGTGAAAATTTGGAAAAGGATTCTCTTTCTTGTTACTAAAATTTTGAAAGTATTTTAATGCTTGTCGGTTAAGCTGCACATATTTGATCATAGAACATGAATGTCTTGGTCTTTTCTGAGTTTCATCACAAAAATATGTGATAGGTGGATTAAACAACACACATTGATTTCTCTCAGTTCTGGAGTCTGTGGAATCCAAGATCAAGGTTCTGGCAGATTCGGTGTCAGATAAGAACTCTCTTCCGCTTCTGAGCAAGTTCTCACTGCCACAGGACACTCTGGAGTGTCTTTTATAAGGACACTAATCTCCTTCACGAGGATCCATTCACGACCAATCATCTACCAAAGACCACATCTTTTAAAACCATCATATTAGAAATTAGGGCTCAACATGTGAACCCTTAGCAATGGCTAAGATAATTTTGGCCTAGAAATGCTCAAGGCAGGCACAACCAGTGGCTTATCACTTCCCTTGATGACATTCCCAAGAGCCTGATTTTTAATAGCTTGATTTTTTTCCCCAGGGAAATGTACCAGGATGAATGCTCAACAAAATGTATGAAATAAGAAATTAACCTGCTGCGTAGGTTTATTTGTTAGAATGCAATTTATTCTAATTTTAGACTAGCTAAATGAAACGCTTATATATCACACACAATTATGATAAAAGATAAATCTGGCAAAGGATAGTAAAATGCAATGAACAGCACATAGAAAGATAAGATAGAAGTTGTAGATACCTTTCATTTAGTTATATGTAAAATATCTAGACAGTTTGAGAATGACCAGCTTTTTATTTTATGAGCTTTGGGTTATAGTTTTTCTTAGACACTACAACGAGTATGTTTCCAACTTCTTGGTGTCTTAGTTAGGTTTTTGGTTGTTATTTTTTTTGTTGGAGGAAGTTATTGAAACCTCAACTGAAAGTCCTTAAATTGTAAAAGAGATTTACTGACTCCTGTCCCTGCAAGTTCAGTGGCCATACATGCTTCAGAAGTGGTTGTTCCAGGGCCTCCCTGGTGGCGCAGTGGGTTAAGCAACGCACTATGAAGCAAACCGCAGCCACTGCAGCACAAGTTCGATCCCTGCTGCCGGCCAGGGAGGGGACCCATATGGCACAGCAGACCTCTCCTGCCTCTCCCACTGTTCCCCTCGGCAGTGTATTTCAGTAGATCTGCCTGTTCTGCTCCCCACTCTATCTTGTGAATCCTCTCACTTCCCGCAACTCTGGCCTATACCCCAGCTCTTGTTTGCATAAATAGATCTTAAAAAAGAAAATATATTTGGGGGAGATAAAGAACAAAATTTCTTACTAAGATAAAGACAGTCCTCATAAAGGAATTCCTCAACATATGCTGTGTCCAGGAATGTTCACTGCGGGAGCCATTGCCGAGGAGGCCACCTGTACGCGGGTCTGCCCTGGGTACCCCTCATTCACTCCCTTGTACTTGTTGCACTGTTTCATGCTCTGTCTGCTTGTATCTGGAGGTCTTTAGTTCTTTCTTTTGAACTTAACCACCTCTCCACCCAAAGATGGATATCTTTTTCTTATTTTCTCCATTCAATCTTTTGCAAAGATTATTAGCATGGATTTTCATGGTCAGACAGTGCTTCTACCGCATGGCCTATTAAAGCGTTAGACTTATATTACGCAGCACTATATAGCTTTGGCTTTAGCATAAAGTTTATGCAGAATTCTATACTATAATAAAGCTTTTGCTTTATTTTTTTTTAAGATTTATTTTATTTATTTATGCATACAAGAGCTGAGGTGTAGTAGGTGAGAGGTGGGGGCAGTGAGAGGATTCACCAGAGACAGGGTGGGGAGCAGAACAGGCAGACTGACTGAAATACACTGCTCAGGGGAGCAGTGGGTGAGACAGGCGAGGTCTGCTGCACATTGTGAGTCAGCTCCCTGGCTGGGGATCGAACTCATGTTGCAGTGGCTGTCCATAGTTTTACAGTGCTGAGACTTAACCCCTTGTGCCACGAGGGAGGCCCTTAAAGCATTTGCTTTAAAATACCAATTTAAAAAAAGAAATATTTGAGTATAACTAACGTGGAAGGAAAATGTTTTGTTTACTCTGTGGCTTATCCACCACCACTCGCCTCCCATAGCCCTTTTCCAACATACTCCCTCATACTTCCAGGGGACTCACGCTTAGTTGTGAGGCAAAAAGCAGCAAGTGGGGGTCAGTCAAAAGGCATCAGAAAGTGTCGTCAACTCTCCCTCTTGGTTTTGGTTTTTTATTACACAAAGAACACTAGATAGACCTAATCTACTATGGCCTGAAATGTATGTCTCTGACCACATTTTATGAGGTACCCTCACACAAATAAAAGATCAACTGTCTTCGGACTATTAATTACAGTCAGTACTAATTAGCACTTATAAAGTTCCTAGCTTTGGGGCCTCCCTGGTGGCCCAGGGGCTTGAGCGCAGCACTGTGAAGCATACACTGCACAGTAGCATGAGTTCGAGCCCCAGCCAGGGAGGGGACACATATGGCGCAGCAGACCTCTCCTGTCTCGTCCGCTGCTCCCCTCAGCAGTGTGTTTCAGTGGATCTGCCTGTTCTGCTCCCTGCTCTGTCACTCGTGAATCCTCTCACCTCCTGCGACTCTGGCTTGTACACAGCTCTTGTGTGCATAAATAAATAAATCTTTAAAAAGAAAATAAAATTCCTGGCTTTGTTGTGAACACTTTACATATAGTAACTCACTCAATCCTTACAACAATAATATAGAATAGGTCTTCAAAGAAAACATATAGGTGCCAGTAGGCACATGGAAAAATGCTCATCATCACTTATCATCAATCCTCCTGTATATCCCATGCTTGGAAAGCACCATCTAGAATGTAGCAGGTGCTCAATATGAATTCAAGCAGGCACTTGCATATTAATAAGTGAGTGATCAGGTTTTGGATCTGAGCATTTTTATAAAGCATGTTCTTAGTCCTCTTGAGCGGTGCGTGGCTACTTAAAGGCGTTCTGTAAGTCTTCTGAGAAAAGAGCTTATAAGTTCTGTGCTTGGGAAGGGAGTTGGGGAGATGGGGAGTCGGGGAGATGGGTGGGTGAGAAAAACAAACTTTCATCTTTTTTTCCTTCCTCAATTTTTCTTTTTGGTATCCTTATCTTCTCCTTTTTACTTTCCATAACATTTTATGTGAATTTTTACGTCATTTTTTTTTCTTGTCTCCTTAGATAAAAGCATTCATTTCTAGGTGACAATTGGGTTTGTTCCATTACCAAATATACTTCCAGTTTCCATGCCAATGATACAATGCTTTCTTTTTTTCTCCAAGTGTAAGAGAATATTGATAAGACTAGATTTTCTTTTCCTGCCTACTGTTTCTCTGTACTTTTCCCTTCCAGCTACCAGCTCCTAAAAATATCTAGTTTTCTTATATAAGTAAATTCTAGGTTGACTATAGTAGGGTTTCAAAATGTTAAGTCTAAAAGTATCTTATTTAATTATCATTAATTTTATATGATTGGTTTCATTGAAGCTTGTCACAACACAAGTCACCTTGCAAAATTTAAGACAAATACCAAAACGCAACATTGAGATACATTTAGAAAGAATGGGAAAATTCCAAGGTGCAGAAATTGAGGCTTTGTGGCTTATAATCTTTTCCATTATTTGAACATTAAAAGCCATTACTCCTTGAAGTAGAAGAACACTCTCAGAAGCCTTCAGATTCCTGTGGAGGGTTTGTAGGGAGACTGAGGGTGGATATGAAGGACATCTGTCTGTCTGTGTATTATGGATACATTTCATTCAGGTGGCCGGTGTCTTATTTTATGGTTGTGGAGACGAGTCTCAAGCACTCAAGGTTTTCCTGAATGTCCAATTATATAGGACTTGATGGTATCTTCATTAACGTGAGCATGTTTGTTTTCTGAAACTAATGGAAGTTAATTTCTTTCACATGTAATTTAGGTCAGATTCGCTTAAAATTAGGAATTTAAATATATGCAACCCTAACACAGCTTTATTTTTTAAGCTCCCCTTGTTCCTTGGCCTACTGGAAACTCAGGCTGGCTTCATGGTCCTTCTGCCCACCTTTTGGTAATTGACCTGACATTATGTTAGGTCAAAAACACAACCTGTACACATCTCAGTCAAAACTCACATTCTCTTCTCTTTCAGCTGAGACCTGCTTGGAGGTGGAATGTGGTTGGTTTTTCTAGTTTGCTGTCTGCTTCTCCTCCTGGTTCTGGCATTCACCAGCAGCCTCCTTCTTGCCCGTGTGACTCCACACAGGAAACCTTTGCAGATACCCACCCTGTCACCCCTAGAAGGGAAGCTGTCTCCTGGTTGTGCCACTGAAGTGTAGGGCCAGCTGCCTCTGCACCTCTGGATGTGCCAGAACAGGGTCAGCTCCTGTGCCCCACACTCAACTCTGACACTACAGGGGACTCTAAGCACCGCTGGAGAGGACGTGGAGATAAAGGATCCCTCTTCTAGTGCTGGTGGGAATGTAACCTGGTCCAGACAGTACGGAAAGCTGTGTGGAGGTTCCTCAGAATACTAAAAATGGATCTACTATATGATCTAGCAATTCTATTCCTAGGATTCTACCCAAAGGACACAAAAACTCTAATTTGAAAGGGAACCTGCCCTTCTATGCTTATTTTAGCACTATTTACAATAGATAAGATATGGAAACAACCCGATGCCTCAAAACAGATGAATGGACCAAAAAAATTGATATATTTACATAATGGAATATTACTCAGCAGTCAGAAAAGACAAACTCATGCCATTTGCTGCAGCTTCGATGGAGCTGGAAGGGATTATGCTAACCAAAGTAATTCAGAAGGGAAAAAATAAATACTGGATGTTTTCACTAACATGTGGAATATACAGAAAACAAAAAATAAGGTAACAAAAAGTGAAAACTAGTAAGCTGACTACAGATCTGATGTATACACCAAACAATGGGGAGGGAGGTATACACCATAGGGGTGGGAGGAACACAAGGAAATATGGTGATGTTTCACAGGTGATATTGTGGTGGGAGAACTATGGGGATTACAATGATGTAAGGAAAAAATTAATAAAATAAAAACAAACACCCTGAGTGGCCTTGAGCTCCCTACCCCTACCAGGGGTGAAGTGAAGGGATAGACTTCTCCCCTGCTGGTGGGATGGTGCCACATCATCATTCTCATCAGATGGGTCCTTCTCATTGTGCTCTCTCCTCCTGAAGTGAGGGCTCTAGTTCCAGAACTGAGAGTGGGGAGCCCATCTTATAGGATGCCCACTTGTGCCTGGGAAGGACTACCTCCCCCCTTATAACACAGACGCAGCAGGGGCCCTAGTAGATGCTAAGTCAGCTATGTGGGACCAGGTTGTCCACATAGCCTGGGGAGGATCACACCCAGGTTATTTATAAATCACAGACTCAAGAGGAGGAAGCCAACAGACAGCATCTTAACTGAGTGTCAACCTCAATGTGACGGATAATGGGGCACAGCATCCCTCCTGGCCTCCGAGGGACACAAATTGCTGTTTTCTCGGGAGAAAGGCTTAATCTAATTTAATCATGAGAAAACAGTCAGAGAGATCTGGTCTGAGAGACATTCTCCAAAACAACTGGCGTGGCGTTTAAAAAAATGTCAATGTCATTAAAAGATTAACAAGAAGGTAGAGGAACTGTTTTAGCCGAAAAGAGAATTAAAAGTCAACAAAATGCCAAGTGGCATTTAATTAAATCATGGACCCAATTCCATTTCTTAAAAAAGTAAGTTCTCTAAAGGACATGTTAGGGTGTTTGGATATGACCTGTGCATTAGATATAGTGACAGCTTGTGGCTGAGGTCCCTGCTGTGTGTCCACCACCATGATGGTGGGGAGAGAGAAGGCGGCTGTGGAGACACTATTTATGGGTGGAGTGTCATACTGAGAGAGGGGAAAATAGAAGCAAATGCAGCACCATTTGGTAAATCCAGGTGAAATGCATAAGGTGTTTATTTTTTTCAACTTCTCTGAGATTTTAATTTCTCAAGACATTGGGGGAAATAAAAAATCATAGAACCAGCTTTTGCCCATTTCCTTTGCAATATTACAAATGGATATTTGGTCTCTTTTTGAATTTCATTTCATTGGTCTTGATGCCTTGTTGAAACTTCCATTGCTACATCTTATTATGCACCTACATACCAAAAAGTGCAGACTAATGTTACAATAACAGCCTCAAAACATCTATAAGGGGCATTACAATTTATAAAACATTTCAACTTATATCATGACCTTGTGCTATCTTCACACCAATCTTGGGAAGAGCTAGGAAAGCTAATATTTTTGCCCTTCCCATTTGCCAAATGAAATACTGAGGCGCAACATGTCTGGACAACCCAATCAAGTTCCTATACTTGAAACTAGCACCCCTGTCCTCTGATTGCAGACCCGATATTTTTCATGACACATATTAAATATCCAGGAGGAGTTTAACAAAAACTCCATTCTATACAGAAAGTAAGAGAGAGACTTAGGGTTTGTTCATCCCTGCTGCCTGAGAATTCTCTCTTTTTTTTTTTTGTAGATAGCCTCGTCGAAAACGAGGCCTCAAAAAATTGGGTAAAAACTCAGAATTGTTCCTCTCCACGGAAATCTTTAGTAAAAGGCAAAGATTTATACGATTTGAAGAGAAACCAGAGTATTGCCTGAGAATTCTAAATCAGCTCTGACATAGGTGGCTGTCGCCCTACTGAGTCAGCCTGCTAGAGACCCGGGGCGGGGACATTGCTAAGTGACGGCTGCTCACATCCATAGTCCCTTTGCCTGGGACAGAGTTGGGCTAATGAGAGTTCCCAGGCCCTCCCCACGTCATTGTGGATGAGATGTAGTGAGGACATTACAGAAATGAATCCTCTTGAGACTGAGTCGACATCCCCTCAGAACACAAAGGTAAATCTTGTCACAACTCCAGCTATCTATCAGGGAGATGACAACTCGCGCAGAAGGAAGTTCGCATGAGTCACAAACCCACAGCCCCAGAATACTAAGTAGTTCTGTCTCCACCTGACAGCTGGGGGGAATGGAAGCCATTTCCGTTTTCTCTGTCTTTTTTTTTTTTTTTCTCCTTAACTAAAAACAACTTTGGAAAAAAAGAAAAAAACAAACCCCAAAAATCACTCTCTCTGAGCTTGGCCAGGGTCACATATCTGGAGTGTGGAGGTCCAGAAGGCCCCCAGATCCAGGCCCACCTCATTTCTCCTCTTGAGTCTTACCAGTGATGGGGGTTGAATTCATAGCTTCTGCCATCACTATTGATGGAAGATGTGAAGAGAGAAAATAAAAAGGGAGAGAAACTAGAGGAAATAGCTAACTTGCATAGAACAGCAGTATCCTTCTCTGGGATGCTCCTTTCCAACCTGGACATTATGCAATGAGACCAGGAATCTTTGATTTACAGGAAAAGCATAGAATACCGCAGCAGATGTTTGCTGCAGCCTTGGCAATCTCAGCTTCTCAGGATGCTCCAGAAGAGGTGACTTTTCCTAATGCTCCTATTCAATCTATGGAACCCAAGAGGAAAGAGTGAATTGTTAACGGGGGCTCTGTTCCTGATAGTTGCACACCACCAAGATCCACACTCAGAGCCTTGGTGGCATGTGTGTGTGTGGGGGGGTGTTAACTGTGGAAAAATGTTCAATTGCCCTGGAAGACTGCAAATCCAAGGTGGCATGTGCACAGAGAATAGGGCACTTTGCAGTGTGCCTTTGTGTTATTGATGATTGTTATTTATATATTTCTCAGAAAACCAAAGAATCAAACAAATAAGGAGATAAATGAAACTGGGAAGAGAGATAAAACTATCTCACCTGTTTCTTTTTACTTTTTTCATATAGCTAATAGAAAATTTAAAATATATACGTGGGTTATATTCCCACTGGACAGTACTGTTATAAGACTACTTGCAGAAAAGTTCTTCCTGGTGATTACTACATTTTGGGGGGGTGGGTGAAGGTGTCTTCCAGGGGAGATAATAAAATGTAGGGCAGAAGGGATGATTCATTATGTTTCAATGGTATTGCCAGTTTTAGGCCATCACACTCTTTTGCTCTGAAAACTTTACCTTAGAGTCTAACTACCCAGGTCCAGTGTTCTGAACTGAGAAAATGTACATAATTCGGGATGCTGCAATGTTTGCTGCTTTGTCATAGTTCCTCCGTTGCCATGGGATGTCTTGACTATAAGTTTCTACTTGCATATTAAGACACTGATAAAGACGGCTTACAAGTATAATTATGGGATGGACTGTTTGATGTGATGATATGATGGGGATTAAGTAAAACTAAGTTTGATCTTGTCTCTTTTATTTGAAATTAAAACATCTGCATTGTTTTATGTCTCTATTGACCTTCTGGCAGGGGAAGATAAATAATTTGAACTCCAATTATGTTGGGAATAATATTTAATGACTCAGGGATTCTGTGAGATTAGTTTTGGCAAAAAGCTCTACATGAAAAATACAAAAACTCAATTTGAAATAACTTTTAAATTAAGATTTAAGTTAATTAAAATCCATCACATTCTCTACGTCAACATATTAGTGGGCTTCTTCCCTTTCAGAAAAAAAAAGTTATATAAGGAAGAATGGCTTGTCACTTTTGTCAAAAGTGGTACATGACTTGCCACCTCCTTTCATGGCCACAGTCACGCCTGATCATTTCCTCCCTGGAGCAGTGAGAAGAACATAGCTGGAGAAACTATCCTGGCATTTGGGAATCACAGCAAACCCCACCAAAAAAAAACTCCTCGTTGCAGGGCTCCAGACATACAAGCACGCCATGTCAGCTTGCTCAGCACGACTCAGGTTGGAATGAGCTTTCGATGGTCTAATGAGCTCAAGAGACAATTTTGAAACACACCCTGGGATTTAAGTAAATGAGAGACTAAGAATGTATCAAGAGCACAAGGACCTGTCAGTTACTCTACCGGGGAGCACAGCCTCAGAAGAAAAAAGAGATGGGGTATGGGCTGATTTTTTTGGAATTGGATAATATGCCATTGATGCCAGATAGTGTAGCAGAGACAGATGGCATGGCAGATGCTGTGAAAGAAAAATGACTTACTACTAGGTGAACCAGAAAAAATAAACAAGAAGGACAGAAGGAAAAGTACACAAATACCCCTCTGTTGTCAGGAACATCTTCCCCTAGCCTTGTATTCCAAAGGTGGCAGATAGCAAATGACAAGTCTCATCCCTTTCTCCACTGATTGAACATTTGGAATTGAGCCATTCTTTTGGAGGATCCACTTTTTGTCTACCAGTTTTCTAAGGAAGAAGGGAATGCAACATCTAATTGGTTATATGGTGCCAATAAATTATAAAGAGGATGTTACAGCTAATCTTTTCTGGCTCACTGGTTGTTATATGATATATAAAAACTAGATGAAACTCATCTTGGTTTATTTTAGAAATGTTCCCAATTAACATTGCTTTATGGTAAGAATCAAATGAATGAGGTTGGCACTTAAAAAAGTTGAAATCAAAGTTGTTTAAAATGTGTATTCCAAAACTGGGCTGGGTGCTCTCATTAGGTCCCTCGGGTTTAAAATAGGTGCCTCGGAAAAATTATAAATTAGTGTCTGTTGTGGCTCCATAGAGTTGATAGGGATTGGTTGAAGCCAATAAAAATGATATATACTAAAGGTACATACCCAGGCACACACATACTAAACAGTGCTGACATCTATTGGTTTAATGTATTGAAATTTAGCAGTATATACTCAGCAATTTGTATTGTTTATATCAGATAGAATTGGATGCAAGTGGTAAGCCCGAAATTACTAATGTGAGAGACAGAAAAAAAAATGAGAATGATACTAAGGATTTTCCAACCATTACCAAAAAAATCTCTAAAAAAAGTGACCGGGCAAGTGATGGGTTGTCACTATATTTGGAGAAGAAATAAAACAACTAAGTAAAAGTTATGGAGTAAGACCGATTCATGAAAATGACTGTAGAGTTTTCGGGGTAATTTTGATTATATCTTATACTTACTTTGTGTATTACTTTTAGAAACACAAGTATCTAAATGTAAATTCCATTGTATATGTACAACTTTCACTCATATACATATAGGATTACAAAAATTATTTCAGAAATGAATCTTAAGACATGGAACTGGAAATAACATAGCTACCATTTTTTCCATTTTTAGATGAGCAAGTGCATCCAAGACCACCTGGCAATCCCTGTCTCCTTATTTCCTATTTCCTCTTCTTTATTGCCCAGATCAGCATCTTCCACTGCTAAAGCAGAAAAGGCTAAATGTAGAAATTGGGTTTCCAGAAACTAGTATCAAACTGGCATATCCATCTGGCTCACCTTGGAACAAATGATTCTACTAAGTTTGATAATATACATTTCCTGAAAGTGAGAGAGAACTCACAGGGGAGCTATTTCAATCTGGAATAAGTCCTAGTGACAAACTGCCTGTGGTATGTCTCTGCTAAGCACATCCCAAAGACTAAGCCTGGAACTGGAGTGCCTGGCAGGAAGAGAGTTCCCTTTGGTGGGGTGGGGAGATAGACTCTTTCCCACAAAAGGAGGTTGATTGTCATCAAGCCACAAAATGTATTGTTTCTTGACCTTATTAATAAATGGCAAATCTGCATTTCTGACACCCTTCCCCTTCACCAAGCTTCTGAATTTGGACAGTGACTCATGATAAAATAGCTTCCTGTTTGTCTTGGTGGAATTTTCTGTAAGAAATAAAGAGGAATGTGAATCTTCTATGATTCCAGCAGGGGCTGGACAATGTTACATTTACAAATCCACCAGGTGACATTTTTTTTTTTTAAAAACACATGCTTCCTTCTAATAAATTTCAACACACAATCAGTGTTCATAGAAGAGGCCCATTATCGTATCATATCACCTCATCTGGGTCCTAATTAAGAACTTCTTCCTTCTATAATGCAAGTTTTCTGTTTGAGATACTCCTACATTATATACCTAAAATTAAAGACAGAGGTAGGATGGGTTAAAAAAAAAAGAGAAACTCACAAATATCCCAGATGTTCTTCTATCTAGTACATGGTATAATTCAAAGACGTTTCCAAAAAGGAAGGTGGTCACCAGACTTTTAATTCACATACACTTTAATTTTAACTTCTACAACTCTATCACTTCTAAAATTTCTATAACCCTATCACAAGAATCTGATATATTATAAAACACTGAACTACCTTTTGTCATAGACAAATTTACCTTCAGAGTAATTGTATGTCTATTATTTATTTCTAATTCTTTGAAATCTTGTAAGTCCACCTCATACATCTCAAATAGCCAGAACATTCCTTTTTTCCTTTCCCCCAAATATCTTCATTCATATTCAACTCAATTGATGATAATTCACATGATTGCAAACTTCAATTGACTAAAACATTCTTTTTAAATTTTTCCTCCCAAACTATCTTCTTTCTTAAGCATTCTAGGTTCCGTAAATGAAAATGGAAGAGAATCTGGTTTTAGGAACATTCTGAAATCTTCCACAGGGAGATGCTTAAAGTATTGTCTTCAAATAGTTGTAAAAGAAAGGGGATAAAACATGTCTCTTTCAGAATCAGCAACCAAATTGCAAGAAAGCGTCTTGCTTTGAAGTGGCGAGCCTTTGTAACACCCTCTCAGGTACCACGCAGCACCTGTCACCACAGTGTGGAAACTAATCAGACTTCAAGTTATTATAAAATAGAAGCCTTATCCAAAACAATGATGGCTGTCTTATAAACTCCCCTTCCAATTAACTCCATTATTTTAATTGATGAAATCACAAAAGTGAACCTGGAAAAAGTGAGCATAATAACCTCAGATGCCACAACCCAGTGCAGCAACAAAACACTCTGTTCTACCAGGAAGAAGCAGGACCTGGCTTGAGGGTACGTGTTGAGGCTGAAGGGCATGAACTGGAAAGGTTTTTAATTTTCATATTCAATCATATCAGTTAATATATTTCATTTCGCTGATTGGAATAAATCATCACGCTGGTACCAAGAATTCTTTTTAAGTGTCTTCACTCACCTTCCATGGGGGTGTTGCTGTCCGGTCGATTGGCAAAGACGACATCCACATACTCCAGCTGCAGCCTCTGGAGGGAGCCTTTCAATCCTGACAGCAGGGGCAGGAAAAACCCAAAAGTTTAAACATGAGTACCACGAGAACAAGCTGAAGATTTGTTTCCTTCAAGAATTTACCAGGAAAAAAAAAAGCATTGGCTAGTTTTTAAAAGTTCTTCAATACAATGATGTGTTTATGGGTTTCCAGAACCTTTAGAAAATAGATCAGAAGCTGAGTTGTCCCCACCCAAGTCTTAGAAGTTTTTCAATGATTTTAGCACTTCTATCCAACTGAAAATATATTCCCAGTGGCGAATTTACATAGTGACTGGTGTGGGGGAATCCAATGTTTAGACTAAACGTTTAGACTAAAAAGCAGTTTAGAAGTTTAACTTCTTTCTTCTTAACAAAATGCAAGTTAATTTCATGTTTTGAATTACTTAATAGGCTCACAGTGGGTTGGAGATATAATGCTTGCACATAAAAGCATTAAAATGGTGTAAGAAATAAATGTCAACTCCATCTTAAGGTACTCGTGGATTTTAATAGTAACCAAGGGGTTGGTAAATGAAGACTTTGCTCAATATTTCACTAATTGGAACAAAGTTTCAAGAACCTTAAATATAGCTGAGTTCTACCATTCCCATTACTTCCCATTCTTTGGGGAAGAAACAAAAACATAGCAGCTATAACGATTTAAGAAGTAATATAAAGGAGAGGGATAGAGCTTAAAAAAATTCTGGAAGCAATAATCTGTCTCAGCCCTAACTATTTGGTCATATTCTTAGGAGTACTCAGAAAAGATTATTTAATTTCAGTAAAATTAATACTTCCCTGAAATAGACTGCATTGTATATGATATTATGCAACCAAAGGCTGACAGTGTTCAAGAATCATTTTATCTCATTTCCATGAGGCTCAGCATTTCCTTATCAGCCTATTTAATTTCAGGAGGACCAGAGGTTTTTTTCTCTTTTTATTATAGGCATAAAATTAATTGCATGTTAAATGAGACTCTTATAAATTTAAATTTGGCTCATCTAAATTTGATTTCCAAACTGGTTTATCGACCAGCCACTATTACTTTTCTGACAAGAAAATGGAGTGCTTAAATATAGTTCTGGAAATATTTTTCATGTACTGAGAAAGGACTGTCTGTGGCGGTAGCTTGTTAAAAGAAATGTTGATGAAAAGATCAGGGCAGACCAGTGGTAGAAGGGCGAAGACCTTCTTTTCAAAAACTTGGGGTGGCTTTCAGACCTGGAGTATCACCAGCTATCTCAATGGGCAGGTGGAAATTAAATTTATCTTAAAAAACACCGTGGCATGAGCTGCTTAAGGGAAGCAATTCTATGTATGGAGGAAATTTGGGGAGGTCAAGATTACCAATCAGACAAATGGGCAACATAGGTTGGGAAGTTTGGAAATTTATATCCTGGAGTGCTGTGGGATCCTGCTTGGCTTAACATTTTTGGGATCCTACTTGGTGAATTTGACTTCCTTTATGACTTGACTGTAGTTTATAATGGAGATAACAGCATTTACTGCCTTCAGAATCACTGCCCCAGAGAGCAAGCAAATCAACTGTCAAACCCATCGTAAGTGCAAGTCTAAAGAAGTGAGGTGATTGTCCCATCCAAAAGAGTACCTGCACCCCTATGTTTATTGCAGCACTATTTATAATTGGTAAGACCTGGACACAACCCAAATGCCCAAAAGTAGATGATTGAATCAAGAAGTGGTACATATACACAATGGAATACTATCCAGCAATCAAAAAGATAAACTAGAGTCATTTGTAGAAACATGGATGGAGCTAAAAGGAATTATGCTCAGTGTAATAAGTCAGAAAGCAAGAGAAAAAATCGGAAGGTTTCACTTTTAGGAGGAATGTAAAGGAACAAAAAAGGGCTCAAGGAAAAGAACAATTATAATAAAACAAAAAAACACAAGAACAAAAAAGGTGGTGTTCACATCTGGAAAGATTCCAAATGAACCTTGTTAAAGACTAATGGCCCAGATTTCCATGGAGACCTCCAATTGAAGGCATTAATGCCTGTCCCGGTCCACATCTGGCATGGACATAGCGTCCTTTTAGATTGTGGCCCCGTCCTCTGTTTTTCTCCCAAGCAACTCAGTATGGGCTGACAGTAAGTAACTAGGAGAAACTTTTACAACTTGATCCTGTTGTGATCCTGTGTGATCAGTCATGACATATGTCACTTACTTTTCCACACCATGAGTTATGTCCTAAGTCCCCATTTCATCCTTAACCTGTGTTGGGCTCTGGTTGTAGAAAGATTCATGGACGTTGTGTTTCTCCCTGAGGAGCTAATAGTGCATAATAGCAGCATCTGTTGGCTGTTCAAGGCAATAATGTGTACCCACAAATAATAACATAGTCTTCATACCCAGATCATCTTGTATGCAACCATTTCTCACCTCTCAGTCCTTCTCCTTGGAGGCACTGGGTCTTAATATTTAGACAGTGAGAGCATAGAAAATGATGTGTTACATCACGTCAGTGATCAACCTGGTGTCTACCCTGACTCTGAGGAGACGTTGTGCCTCAAAGAGACTATACACTGACTTTGAAAATCGCAACCACGTAAGTCTTGTGATCTGTGATAAAAACTTTGGATTTTACTCTACATGAGATGACAGAACCTTGGTAAGGGGTGGGCAGGTAAAGAGAAGTGGGTTAAAGCGGGGAAGTGACCTGCTCAGATTTGAACTGGTCACTCTGCCTGCTGAGAACCTGGGGCGCCAGGGTGAAAGCAGGCGGGGGACCCAGGAGAAGGTTACTGCAGCAGATCAAGTGTGGACCAATTTGGTGAGCAGTGTTCACATTCAAGGACAAGTTGTGTAAGAAGAACTTGCTGGATATAAGGTGTGGAGGGAGAGGAATTGAGGATGACTCCTAGACCACTGACCTGAGAAATGACCACTGACCTAGTGCCAGTGGGGTGGGGAGGGCAGGAGAAAGCAATTGGTGGGAGTGGTGGTGGGAGCCACAGGCAATCTGACAGCTCGTTTTCAACTGCGAGAAGCTCTTGGCTGCTGGGTGGACCAGGACCGCTTTCAGGGAAGATGTTGTGTGCAGGTGAGGCACAGGGTTTGGGGTCCAGGCTGATCCAGATGTCCTTGCCAATGTCTCATAGCCTCTCTGAACCTCACTTTCTGTCTAAACGTGGACGGGAGTGAGCTGATCGCTCTGCTTTGCTCTTGCCTCTGACTTCAGGCCAACTCAAGCACTGCTGCCTTTTTTTTCCTAGGTGCTTTTAAATCTACGACTTAAGCTAACATAAAGATATAAAGAGCCATGAAGGCTCTATCTCCAATAAACAAGTTCTATCTCCATTTAGCAAATGTTATGGAGCAGTGGCTTGGGGCCAGGTATTGTTTTAAGTTTGAGTAGACTGCAAAAATGCATTAGCCTTGGCTCCTGAGGGGAGCTGGGCAGCTAATCACAATCAAAGGAGGTTAGTGCCCCCTGACTTGCTGAAAGCACTTTTGATATTCCCTTGCCCCTTGGCACTAACCCAGCATCTGTGAGAATGAGAAAAGCTCCTGCCCTTGAAGAAATATCCAGATGTTAACTGGCGATCTTCAAAAGTCCACAAGCTAATGAGTTATTTCATGTAAATAAAAGAGCTTTCAAGTGACTGAAGTAAAAAGAATCCTAAGTTCATTTTTCTTTTAGCTTCTGAAGTTTGACAGTCACTCTGTTATTTATAAGGTAGACCTTAATTCACTTCCAGCTTTATTTTGCAGGAGTCTAAAGAATGAGGCTCATTACAGATGTGAAGCAGATTAGGCTGGTAGGGATGGGTCAGATGTGTAGTCTTGTAGGGTTAACTCAGTGGCTTGGAGATTCTGCAAGGGTTCTATTTAAATAGGCCATTTTTCACACCTACCACTCCTTTGCCTCGCTATCTAACTTAAAAAATAATAGGCCTCACTTAATGTATACTGTTGGCGCATATCCTTTCCCAGGGTCTTTTGGGCAGGCGATTTAGGCCACGCCTGTTTATTTTCCTAAAGGCTTCCCTGCTTTAGGATCATACATGTGGCTACATCTCCCATTATGAAGCATGCATCAGGGGTGACAGCAAGTGCAGTTTCCCTAGTGCCCACTGTGGTGAATCTACTTGGTAAGAAATTCATTCTTTAATTGAAAAATCATAAATTAAATTTTTTTTAAAAAAAGTTCAGATAGGAGGGTTTGACATTTTTGCCAGTCATGAAAAAGATCCAACAGAATGTGCTTAGATGTGCTTAGGTTGTTTTCTTCTTCTCCTAAAATAATGACAATGGTTTATATTTTGAATCACATAACAAAAGTGTTGTTACCTGAGAAGCAAATAAAGACTTAAATGCAGTTGTTGTCTATAAAAGCACACGATTTTCTTTTTTTCACAGTTTGACTTGCCAACTATTTCTACTCTTTCATGTGAGGCACCAAAGAAGTTTGATCTGCTAGATTCTAATATTGGCATAAATTCGGGTTAAATGAATGTTTGTGGAAGGACTGAATGAACAAACCCACTTTCAGATTCTGAAAAGACAGAGGGGTCCTAACTGGATGTAATAAACCTGTTAGTGAAACTTCTGCCCTCTCCTTGTATATCTGAGGAGAACGTTGTTTCTCAGAGGATTTAAGTCAAGGATTTTGGGAGCTCGTGGTAAAGGTCTTTCATATGAAATTTTTCAAAACTGTATTATGCACCAATCAAGCTCATTTTACACTCAGTGAATTAACTCAGGTTGCCAAGGTCACCCAGTACATAACTTCTGTCTTATTCTCTAACAAGCTTCTCAAATTTAATGCGCATCTGAATCTGCAATATTGAATAAGGTCACCTTCCTCACAGAGCAAGTACTGAGGAGATGCAAGGTAAAGATCTGTACATGGCCTCAAACCTTATTTTGGGTCTAGACACTCATGTTTCTTCTGCAAAGTCCACTCAATCCTTAATTTCAGCCTGCCTAGAAATATCTTCTGAGTTTACTCCCTTACACTCATGAGCACTGAACTATGAACTGAAACTGACACCAAAAATGACATTATAATTCATCTTCAACCTCAAAAGTTTGAAATTTTGTATTAAAGTTTGAATCTATATCAGTTTGAATTTTAGATGAACTGGTTTCTCCATTCTGAGAGATGAACTCCTAAGATAATTCTTGACTTATTTAAAGATAGAGAAATTTTAAAGTATTTATTTCTATTAAGTCATATAAGCTGTGAAGAAATGGACATAAAAAAGAAGCCAGATTTCTGAAAATATGCACACACACTGGTAAATAGTAAAACAACAGAGATTTGGTGAAGAGCCTGGTCATACATCTTCATTATTTTTCATTTTGATCTTATATTAATTACTCTGTTGACTGCCTGTGTAAGCCATTTTCCAAATCTCCTTTTAAATAGAAAAGCAAGAATTTGATAGGCAGGACCTGGCTGCCCTGTGCATTCAGCTCGGTACTACTGCCAGCTGGGGTTATTTCTCAGTGACAAATAAGGACGCAGGAGACAAAAGTTATGGCAAATGCTAGACCAGTACTGACAATGGTTTTGAGAGGCAGGTTTGGTTCGACCTGACAGTTTCCAACAGGACACCAACAGCTGAGAAGAGATTTTTGTTTGGGTGAGGACCTGGGCATACCAGCGCTTTCTCCAGTGCATGAATGTGGTCATTCATTGTGACAGTCTCAGAATGGGGCTTACTTAGGGAAAACTGTCTTTATCCTGAGAATGAAGACCAGAGGTGACACTGATAAGAACAATGGGTGATGGTGACAAAGATAGCACTGAAATGCTTATTATGACAGGCACTGTGCTCAGTGTGACTGATCTAATTTCAATCCCTGTATAGTAACCCAATGGGGTAGGAATATTTATAGCTTATTTTATAATTGTGGAGATGGGTTAGTGAGGTTAAGTAAGTTGCACAAAGTCACCAAGCTCATAAATGAGAGTTGGAACTTGATCCAAGGTGTGTCTGATTTCAAAACCCAAATGCTTATAAATATGTTGAAAATCAGTGAGTGAGAGAAACTCAAAGACTTTGAACATAATGGATAATTATTACTGTTAATATAAGAACATAATTAATACTGTTAATATTAACAGTATCAAGTGTGTGAATATATACATATATACACATACATATTCAGTATCTAGCTACAAATGTTTCCATTTGAAATTAAATGACTGAATACTGGAAATAATTTTTTCTAGTGCAAGTCTAAGGTATTTCAAAATAGCTATCTTTATAGGTCAATAAGTCTGTCTAACTTTCAAAGTCACATGAATATCTTTAATTTCACATTATCTTTCAGATTAGGTTTATGGGAGAAAAAGTTCCCAATAAAATCAGCCTGGAAGAAAATATTTGAATTAAATATAAATGACAAAGTGAATATTTAAATATACAAAGAGCTCTTATAAATTCCAAATTAAAACCAAGACAAGCAACTCAAAAGAACTAAGGTTTAAGAACATGAAAAGTTAATTCCCAGAAAGAGAAGTACAAAGTTATGAAGTCCACTAACAAATAAATGCATAAATAAGCAGATAAATAAAACCAGCTACTCTATTAGAGTGGTATAATTTTCTTAGAAAATAATTTTGTGTTAAAGTATGCATTATTCTCTGACTTAACAATGCCAATTCTAATATCTATCACATTTACGTAAGGATGGTCATTTTTATAATTCTTTTCAACACTATTGATAAAAGCTGGAAATAACCTATAAATCATATGTATGTGCAGGCATATGTATGTAAATCGTATTTTAATTGAGAAAAATGTAAAGTTTTTGTTAGTATATATAGCTTAATTCCTTTGGTTTAATACATACACTTTTGTATTTATTTTGCAAGTGTGTATAGATAAGTCAGTGTAACTACAGAAAAAAGTTGGGAAGGATAATGCACCAGATTGTCAAAGTGTAGAGTGAAATGAAGTGAACAAAGGGTACTCTTGACTCCTTTATTTTGATTTTAAAATGGTGCGATTAGAGTACAGCCTATGTTTTTGGTGACCTTAGCATTTCATAAATGAAATTAGCTTTTAAAAGGAGAAAATAAACTATTGTAATGATTAAGCATGAACCTAAAATTGCAAAAATCTTGAATTTTTATGAAATATGTTAGGACTATATGGCATGCCTTTTTAACATTTTATTAACACCAATTTTGTAATATATACATGTTTAAGAAAGCAATAAAAATTCCTCACAATTCTCAATCCTCACAGGGAAATAGAACAGTAGTTCTATACCATGGAAAAGTCCTGACAGACTACTTTGTTTCTTGTTTGTTTCTAAGCTACACGCAATTTTGAGTACCATTACAAAAACAATAGTATAGTGAATCGACAACTCAGTGGTGATTTTCTACAAGTTTTTTTTCTCTCTATGTGTCACCTCTTTTTCAAAAGTACAGGACTTTAACATCTGTCCACACAAAAACTTGTGTGCATGTGTTCATGGCAACATTATTCATAATAGTCAAAAAAATGAAAGCAAACCAAATGTTCATCAGCTGATGAACAGATACATAAAATGTGGCATATTTATACAAAGCAACTTTATTTGGCAGTGAGAAGGAATGAAGTACTGATACTTGCGACAACATGGGTGAACATTATGCTAAATGAAAGATGACAGTCGCAAAATATCACACAGGTGACCTCATTTATAAGAAATATCCAGAAGTGTTAAATCTATGGACACAAAAGCAGACTGGTGGTTGCTTGGGGCTGTGGGAAAGGGTCTAGAAGGGACAAGAAGTGACTGCCTGCACAAGGTTTCTTTTGGGGGATGAACATGTTTTACAATTAAATGATGGTGATTATTGTACAACTCTAATTAAACCTAGAACCAATGAAGTATACACCACAGGGGTAAAGTTTTATGGTATATAAATTATAGCTCACTAAATGTACCGAATTTTCAATTAAAGCTCTTTTTAAAAGTCTTCTAAGAGTGTTTTATTAATGTTAGCAAAGCTGTAAATGAGAATTCTAGAAAATGAGGCCTTTTTCTTCTGAATTCCCATTCTCCCCTCCTCCCAATTAACCCCAGAAAGAAACTTGGTTGATTGTGGTTCTTTTTATAGAAAATTTTCCTCCTCTACATGTGTTTTGAGCCAATTTGATTGATACCTTTCTTGAATCAGCATCCCACAATGGAAAATAAGATGGAAGCAGCAGTACCCACCTTCAATAATATGTTTTCTTGACAACCCTCTTTCCGTCTCAGCTCTAGCAAGAAAAAAGAAGCAAATGACTTTGAGTGGGGGTGTTTTTTTTTAAATTTTAAATTGCTGCTTCAAAAGTACAGAAGAATAATCATTCGTGCTTGAAATGAATTGCTAATTTTATACCCCCTTCTTGGCAAATTCTGTACCACTGAGGGGTACAGAAAGAAGGCTGGTGGGAAGCATACTGAGCCCCTTTTCTTTGGAGACCCCAGGAGATGACTTAACCTTGATGCCACCACACCTTGCTAAAGCAATTCAGGCACACCATACACACCCTCTCCATGTGTGACTTGACATATGATTCAACCTTCCCACCTTACTTTTAACCAATTCTAGCAAAAGAAGTGTGTAGAGGGGAGGGAGATTGTCACAAGTTTATGAAATTATTGTTGGTATTGTTAGCTTTTCTGAGCAAGGAAGCAAATTTGAAAGTGCCTTCTGACTTTCATCAGAAATGCAACAATTATTTTCATTTAAAATTTGGTGAATCGAGTCTTCCTTAAGTTAGACTCATCAGAAGACAAATCTTTAACTGAAATTTTTGCCTTTCCACATTATTCTAAAACTCCGGTTGATTAGAAATATGATCCTAGAGTTTTAAAGCAATATCTCTGGCAGGCTTTCCTTTTTTACAACATAGCAGGTCACCATCAACCTTGGCAATTTTGTATGATTTACAAGTACGTTAGATCATATTGCATGTGGTACTCTACTACATAATGATGCTTGCAGATTGTCTTACTTCCTGTTGATTTCTAAATTATAGGCTAGATTTTGCATACAGTGCTAACACCAAGCCAATGGCATCAAGAATCAGGCACAGACAGAATAAATCTATGTTTCTTACAGGGCACCAAGTTACTTTATTTTTATGTAGATTACAATAGGAATAAATCCCCAAATGCCATTGCTTTAGCCTTATTTTCATCATTTGGCTCAAAAATAGCAATGAAATATGAGAATGGGTGTGTGTAACCATGTATATTTGCTTAGAAGATTCTCAAAGAAGAACTGACCTCTTCTCAACTTTGTTTTTAACTATTCTTGATCAATTATAGGGAGGTAAATAAACTTTTATTTGTTTGGTTGTATTTGTTTTTTGTTAAGACAGAAATCTTTGCGAGTTCCATGAAAAGACATTGGAATAGCTTGCTGTGTTCTTGCCTATTGGTCAAAGAGGTCCAACTTCTAAGTCCCGATGAGTAATATAAGTACCAGTTCAAACAGCAACAGGCCCATCAGAAGCCCATTCATCCTGTGAACCTTATTCTGCATTCTGCCACAGAGAAAGGACTTCTCTTTCATTTGATCTGACAGCAAGTGATGCAGGAAACTTTCTGTTATTCTCCAACAAGAGGGTCCTTTTGATCAGCCCTCTGCAGAATGATCAGAGACTTCCACGTGGAGCCAGACAAGATATTTTTATCTCTGCGCTATGTGGAAGTCTCTGAGTTTTGGCAGATTTGAGTAGCTTTTCTTCTGTGATGCTATGTGCTTATTTTTTTTCCCCCTGAAAACTGAACTCTATTTTGGAAATAGTTCTAAGTATGAGGTTGGTATTTGAGAATCTCCATGAATCACTTAGTAACAAATGACCACATGCTTTGCACTAAATTTCTTTAGGAGCATCTTGCTAAAACTGACTCCAAAGCAAATTGCTCTTTCCTCTGAATGAGAAAAATACTCTTTCTCTCTGAATCCATTAATTTGAGCATGTTAGAAAATGGATGCCTAAAAGGATAAAAGCATAAACTACTAGTTGGTTCCCATTGAGTAGGGAAAATAAAATATACAACTTACTTTCCACCCCAGTAGAGTTTAGTTGTTATGACCAGGCTGGACCTCCTGTATGTTAAACAAACACACACAAGAAGAAAATTAAAGATATTTCAGGTTATTGTACTGAGTCCAACTATTATTTATTTATACTATAAAACACAAAGAATCTATTGCGCCTCACATTTCAATAATTTGGTAAAGAGAGGAATTTGTTAATTCATGTCACTGAAAGGTGAATGCAAAAAGAAGTTGGGGACTAGGGACTTGATATCAGGTCCTAGTGGAGAGGTGGAAGGGGGGTGATTTTTATCTGGAGGGCCTGGAGAAGGGACTTGTGAAACCAAACAGGAGACTGGGTGGCAGCAAAGCAAAGGGCAGGGATAGCTATGGAGGGAGGGAAGCGGTCAGTGAGAGGGAAGGAAAAGGAGTTCAAGAGTAGATTGCTTTAGCAGCTCAAATAAACAGCCACCAACTAACTTATTTATCATCTGACAAAGCACAGATTGAGTGAGAACTTTTCCTGGGGTAAATTTACCCTCTGTCAAGGAGCATGGACCTGAATGACTCTCAGTTATGACCTTACTAACTATAACGTTCTCCTACAGAAACTGATTACATAGAAATACAAATAATGAAGTCAACTATAATAGTAAGAAAAAAATCTTTAAGTGTCTTATTAGATAGAAATGTTATTTTAGGAAAACAGTCTTAAAACCCTTAACTGAAGGTTTTACCTTTAGTTACAAGGGAATGTATACAAGGGAATGATACATGGTTGTCAGAAAATTTATCTTCCCAGACAGAGCCACACCCAAGGGTAAGAAATGTAATGTTACCGTTCTGATTGTAGAATAAGAAATTTGTCTTGAGAATGATAATCATAGAATTTAAAACCGGGAGGCAGGTCCCACTGTAATTTAGTTAATCTGGGGATGTAATTCAATTGAGCTGGTCTAAAATAATCATTTGAGATTCAAAGGTTAAGGCCATACCTTGGGGAGTATTTGAAATAAGAAATTTATAATTTCTTCAGCGATACAGTCAATGCCTGGGTGTCTCAGCTGTGAAAGCCCAGCATGATTAATGATAATCGATGGGGAATAGCAGTAACAACTCTGACAATTTGTTTGCAACAAGAAAAATTTGTACAAAATGTCAGCAACCCCATGCCACTGATGTTAATTCCCTGAAAAGTAATCTGAATCGCTGTGATGAAGGGTCTCCAGATGTATGCATCTGGAGAGGACACACCCCTGTAGCTGATGCTCTTTCTGGGTTAATCCATCAACCTCATGATGCTTATTATAGTAGCAATCTGCCACAGGGGAGTCAGCAAACATATTCAGAGTTTCAACAAAAGACTGGATGGAATATCATAAAAAATGAATTCAGCTCTTCCGATTATTCAGAGCAATTGAACCTGTCAAAGCTGCACACTCTATCTGAAAACCACTGTAGATTTATTTTTTCCAAAGTTGGGCTTTCTATAAGATGTTTGGTCGATAAGGGTGTGCTAACTTTTATGGTCAAATCGCAAGATTAGACAGCAACCTGGCAAATGCTCACTGAGCCCCAAAGGTATTGAGAGCAATTCTGTGGAGATGGAGAATGCTAATCCAAGTGTTTTGGCTTGACACAAGCACAGCTTCAAAATACCCATGTACTCCTTCCCTTGTTTCATCAGCACAGCACTTCACAGTTATGCCATCCACTTTATAAGTGGAGAAACTGAGGTTCAGGGAAGTGAAGAAAGTTGTCCTGGGCAGTACAGCTAACAAGTGAAGACCCCAGAACTAGAAGCCAGTATGAAAACACTTTTATAGCTCCATGCTTTGATGATAAGGTTTGTCTTTGCACCAGTCTTGTGGGGGCAGCTGTGAACTGAGATCTATATTCTGTAGCGGGATAAAAACTGGAATTTTTATTTGCAAGACTGAAAAGCAGTTTGTGAGAAGTGCATGCTGACCCCCTATCTACAAAAGAGGTATTATAGTCTCTACAAGCTATGAAGAATGGGGGTTAAATATTTGTGGGGTGTCAAGGGGTAAAGAGCAATGGCATGAAAATATCCCTTCCTTGATCAGGTGAGCCTGAGTAGCCTACACCTCACTACAGAGTCCACTGGACTATGAGTGGACTTAACCTCTAAGATCTCTGTTCTAAGTAAATTGTGTACCCCGAAAGATATGTCAAAGTCCTAACCCTCTGTACTCAGAATGTGAGCTTGTTTGGAAATAAGGTCTTGGCAGATGCAATTTGTTAAATTAAGCTGAGGTCATATAGCAGTAGGATAGGTCCCTAGTTCAAGGTGACTATTGTCCTTTTAAGACACACAGACACAGAAAGGGGGAGCAGGCCATGTGGGGTGGAGGCAAAGTTTGGAGGGCTGAAGCTGAAAGTCGAGGACTGTCAGAGATGGGCGAAACTGCCAGGACCCAGAGATAAAGAAGAGAGAGCATAGGCTGCTCAAACTTTGATTTTGGACTTCTGGTTCCGGAACTAGGAGAGAATGAAGTTCTTTTGTGTTAAACATTCTGTCTGTGGCACTTTGTTGCAGGGAAGTGATACAGTCCCAATTTGGGAAAGGAAACTCAGGCAAGTGGAGGGGGGTATGAATATTTGTCCATGTTTAAGTTTCAATATAGTTTATTCTTAAAAACCTTACAGCCCCTGAGTAGGGAAGGAGAAATGAAAGGGGAAAAGTAGGTCACCAAAGTTGTTCATATATCCATAAATATCTGGTTTTCCATCTCTACAAGGCTCTCTATTCCTACCAAATGTTTCACGAAGAATGAGGAGTAAGCAGCCTCAGGAAGACAAGGAACTCAGTTCTACCCTCCTAGTTTCCTCTCCTGGAGGCTGTTTAAATGGTGTGTACAGAGACATAATAAAACCAGTCTCAAGCTAAACCCTAAGAATGTCCATTTGGCCTAGAGTAATTTTACACCTTCTATGTGTACACACATGGGTACAAGGTTCTTTGCAAACCTGTCTCACAAATGTTCTAGAAATGTTACTTTTTTGGTCATTGGCACATGTTATGCTGGAGTGGAAGAGGACCCCAAACATGCCCATAGATCTTCACTGGGTTTTGCCTGATTCTGCACTCAAGTTGGCAGTTGGGGTTGACACTCATAGACCCATGTGGGGGTTGGCCTTGCCGCCCCCACAAATGTGACAGCATCCCCCATTGCCAAGGGCCCTTCCTATGAAAGTGATGCGAGGGGACATGACCCATGGGGTGAGACAAGAGAGGAGCTCTTGGGGATGATGCTGGCTGACTGTGTGCAGGTAAGAAAACTCAGGGACATTTATCCCAAGAGGGTCTTGTTTCATCATTTCTTAGTATCCGGAGTTGTTAATAAAATGAAGAGTGAACATAAATAGTATATACAGATAGTCAGCTCCTTGACCACAAATGGCAGTCACAAGCCATAAAAATACCATTTTCCTTTATGTACAAATACCTCAGAAACATGCCCTTCTCTGTTCAACCCCTTGGTGATTCGTTGTGCTATACTAGTCAATAATTTCTGACGCACACGTAACGAACGTCTGGTATATATTTTCAAACCACTGTAAATCAGTCTTTTACCAAGAGTTGACTTTTGGGGACAGACTTTTGGTCAGTTATCAAACAATGCTATTTTCTGTTCTCTGGTACAAAATAAATCTTTTTAAAGGCAAATAAATGATGATGGTGAATGCATTACCTCCAGCCTTTCTTTTTGATGATGCTTCCCAGTATCACTTCAGCCCTGGCAGAGAAACAGAGAAAGTCTCAGGATACAGTGACCTGGAAACGCAAGAGTCGTGCAGAACACCAGAGACATTCCTTGTTTGAACTCTCAGTGCCCACATGTCCTGAAAATAGAAGCCGTTCTCGGCTGGTAGCACAGTTTCCGCTGTTTCTGCTTGTGCCTGCAGAATGCTGCTCTGGAGCATTCCAGAAGCACCTGCCAAATACTGACATGCTGGCAGGAGACCGCCTGCCGTCCTGATACTAAGAAACAGTGGACTCACTCGGCAATTTGGTGTTTTTGAACTGCTGATTCCATATATAAATGCCCCTCTTGGCAGCATCCAAGAGTCGAGGTTTTCCTTCTAACTGCTGAGGTCTCCATCGTGATGGGAAGGACTATGAGGGCTCACATGGTTTAGACAAAATATTGACTCCCAGTTGATCTTGCAAATAAAAAAAAACAATACCCATGAGTGGCTGAGGGGTCCCAGACTCTGCAGGTGCAGTGGCCATGTTGCTGTAACTCTGTATGCTCAGTGACACGGGGATGAGACCAGCAGACAGGATGTCGAAGCAAGGAGACGGAGGGCTATTGCTCTCCTAGGCAAAAAGCAATCCTCCCAACCTCTCATGGCCTTTTATTGAGCATGAGAACACTTAACGAGGGTATGTCATTTGTTACAAAAAGCACAGCCCAGAAGTACAAAGTCCAGTAGTTTTGTGCCAAGCCCGCCTGCATGTAACTAGCCACTACTATTATCTAACAACTTTTTTGATTCCTTATTATCTTCTTTCAGAATGAAAGAGTGTATGCCTAGCTCCTAGGAGCCGGATGCAGCTCCTGTTAGCAGACTTGTTTGCAGTCTGCAAGGGTCTCAGCCATAACACTTCTCTCAATCCTTGACTGTTGCTCAGAGCTCTGGCATCCTCTGGCTTCCCCCAACATGGCCACATGGACAGTGCCTTGGTTTCCGGTGACAAATGTGTCACAGGAGCAAAATAATAAGACGAATAGGGAAGTGCCCCTTCTACCTGAGGTTTTAAAGAGGAGCTCAGAAGAGTCCCTCTCACCTCCACCTACAGCTGAGACCCAGATTTAAAAAGACTACAGCTTTTCCCACAGTCTCTCCGGGAAGACCAACATTGTGAGAAGCAGCAGGACTCAAGGGAATGGGGACACCAGTGGATTTAGCACTTTGTCCGGGTCCCATAGATGGGAATTGTTTGTCTTATCTGAAAGTTCTGTCTTTGTTGGTGGGTCTGGCCCACAAGGAACCGCAGCGTGGGTTAGCTTAGGAGCACACCCCACGCAGACGAGCCCACGGGTTACGTGTGTCACTCCTGCCCACCACCCCGCCCGTCTGCCTCGCGGTTACCTTTGGCAATCTTGCATTTCACAGTGGGAGCCTCTCCCCAGTGCACACTGACAATCCATCAATAGTTAATCGGAACAGATTATCCTTTAGCAGAGGAATACAAACAGAGCTAACAGTCTTGTGACTCATGCCTCCTTTTTTCATCTTTCATACTGTCTAGCACTAAACAGGATTCAACAGAAGAAGAAGGTACTGAGAATGGGTAGGGCGGGCTCACAGAAAACATCAGGGATGTGGGCTCTGAACCTCCTAGGTGGTCCTTAAACACTGCCCTTGAGGAGGAGGGAGCCCATGAAAGGAAAATGCGCTTAGACCAGTTAACAAGGAACCCCATTCAAGTCTCCAAAGTGCCTGTCATTCTCACCTGGAAGGAGGGACATTAGACTTGCAGCCGGGGTGCTCCAGTTCTATCTGAAATGTGTGTGTTAGAACCTGGAGGTGTGTGCTCTGACTTGGGGGTGGCCCTATTCTATGACCTCAAACCTGCCCTCAGCTCCAGGGTGTGGTTGTAACTAGAAGTGACTTCTCCAACAAAAGAAGCGAAACCTTAGACAGACAGTCCCTCCATCCTCAGAATGGAACGCAACACCCTCTTGTCAGTGAGACTGGAACTTCTGGCATCTTTGGGTCCTTTCTTTAATTTCTTCCCTGCGTGTAATGCTAGGTGCTGGGACAGGCCTGCAAACAGGAAAGGGGCCGCTGCTTCCGGGCAGAGAGGACACTCCATTTTTATTGGAGGCTGAGGAAATCTAAGATCAATTATGAGTGGGACTACGCTCATTCACTTGCTCACTCATCTATTCAGCTCACATTGCTGGATCTCCACTGCCGCCTCCGTCCCCTGCCACCTCTGCCCCTAATGCAGGCTGAGTCTCTTGGCTCCAGAAGTGACCCTTAAGAGACACAAACAGGGGCTGGCTTACTTCCCAGCAGCATACACCTCCGCGGTATCGAAGAGATTGACTCCACTCTCGTAGGCAATTGTCATCAGCCGTTCAGCGACCTGCAAGAGAACGGAAGCCAGTGAGGAAAGGCAAGATCTTCTCCAGCCTGGGGAGCACCACTGCCTCTTCTGGCGGCTTTAAAAACACGGACCATTGTTGCTTGTTTTTCATAGACGTATTAAAGAAAGGCACAAAAATAAAAAGGATATATGGGATAAGATTATCCTTTCCTCAGACCAGGCAGCAGGGACTCACTTCAATGTTGGGTAAGTCAGCCTTCAGAAGACAGGGAGATGACGATTTGTGTTTCTCACTCTGCTTGGAAGTGCTGGTTTCACAACATTCTCGGTGGCATTAGAATCTGACAAAGAGGGTCATTTGTAACACTCTGGTGTCTCCATTTCTCTTCTCTTCTCTCCACATCGATAGGTTTCGGCAGTTGATGCCACCTGACCTAAAAGCTTGTGCCTTTTCTCCCTCAAGGCTTAGTAGGCTGTGCTGATGAACCAGAGACTAGACAGAGCTGAGGCTGGTGTAACACTCCTGCCACTCACATGTCAGCAAAATCCCAGGTGCCATCACAGAGCAAACAGCCCGCTGAATGGACAGAGCCTGGGGAGGGAGAAGAGAGTACACTGTTCGCCAGGGACCCGGCTCTCACTGGCAGCCTGCAAACATCGCCATACTCCTTGTTCTTTCCTTTGTGCTGTTGAACCAAGTGCCAATGTGTCAGAATATAAGGGAAGCTGTAAATAACAGCTTGAGGGTAGCCACAGAGGGACAGTGATGTGGAGAGGGGCCACTTTTTCATTTTGCTGGTAGATTTATTAGTTGAAAAATTACACGACTTACAAATAATGACAATTGATTTTTCCATTATGCTTTTGATTGTAGGTTAAAGTTGCTTCATCAGCATTTCCACGATAAATTATTTTTCTATTGCTCTAAATATTGACTCACCAAGAAAAGTGTTAGGTGGGCAAAATGGAGACCACGCAATTCTTTTAGAATGATAGCAGCAAAAGAACCATTATTGCTTTTAATTTCCTGCCTTTAGGATATTTAGCCTCTGTAAAGCTTAAAAGCTCAAGCAAGTTTTTAAAAAAAAAAACAACTCAAGCAAGTATAGCTTTTTCTAGTATTTTAGAAATTATAATGTCCAGTGTTTTAGAAATTACTGTTTGTGGGCCTCCCTGGTGGCAAAGTGGGTTAAGCAACACACTGTGAAGCAAACCGCAGCCACTGCAGCACAAGTTCGATCCCTGCTGCTGGCCAGGGAGGGGACCCACATGGTGGGATAGACCTCTCCTGCCTCGCTCGCTGCTCCCCTCAGCAGTGTGTTTCAGTCAGTCTGCCTGTTCTGCTCCCCACTCTGGTGATTCCTCTCACCTCCCGCGACTCTGGCTTGTACCCCAGTTATTGTATGCATAAATAAATAAATTTTAAAAAAAAAGAAATTATTGTTTGTGTTAATATTACCCTTGTCACATGATACACTGGTGGATAATTATTAGAAATTTGTGCATAATAAATCTTATCTAGAGAGAAACTTTAAAATGGAGAATCCTGGATAGTTGACTAAAAGATTGCTGGGATATTTCCCAGCAGTAGAATTTGAACACCTGAATGTGGAATAATTAAATCACTTAAAATCCGAAGACTGTCCCTGGCCTGCCTTAGACCATTTAGTAGATAAAATCACTTGACATCTTTCAGGTTCTTCATCTGTAAGAAGAGGATGATTCTGTCTAGCGCCCACAGGGGGCCTGGTGCCTCAGGAGGCTGAGCTCAGCTGCTTCCCCTGGGGCTCTGATGGGTCTAAAAAGGTCATCTGACACATTTGGCCAATGAGATTCATGGAGAGGTTTGCTCTGAAGTTCTGGAAACACTTTCCCGTGTTTTCACAGTTTCTAGACTCAACAGTCCTCTTGGAGTTATTGTTCTCAGTGAGGCCTAGAATTCCTGCAGCCGTTTTACTATCCGAGAATAAAGTCCACAGTCAAAGGAACTCAGGTCAATAGAATCACTGGGAAATGGGTGGGAGCAGCTGAGTCAGCCCTGAAGATGGTTCTGTTTGTACACGTCTTGTTTGAAAGTCAAAATGATGTTTTCCCTTGTTGGTTAAGCCAATTTATTATCATCTGCAATCAAAGGGACCCTAAGTACCTTAAGGATGAGAAAATGTAAATAAAACTCTAAAAATCAGATGCTGGAAGATAGTAACATACCTTCATCATCATTTAAATAAATTATCATTACCTGTGGTTTTATGAGGATGCCAAATCTTTGGGAGGTGTCGCACAGAGTCTCTAGTTTGGCGTTTGAGTCCTTTTGATCGTATCCCTGTCCAGTGGTGTTCGATATGTGGCTAAACTTGCCCATACTGGGACAATGGCTGCCACTGGAGGGAGCACCCACCCACAATTCACATTGCTTAGCACATTGCCACACTACCATGTGGTCATCCAGGAGTCCATATATATATTTTTTAAAAATATTTTTATTTATCTATGCACACAAGAGCGGGCACACAGGCCAGACTCACGGGAGGTGAGAGGGTTCACCAGAGACAGAGTGGGGAGCAAAACAGGAAGACTGCTGAGGGCAGCAGCAGGCGAGGCAGGAGAGGTCTACTGCGCCATGTGGGTCCCCTTCCTGGTTGAGGATCAAACTGGCGCTGCTGTACTGTGGATGCTTCACAGTGCAGCGCTCAACCCACTGCACCACCAGGGAGGCTCCAGGAGTCCATATTTACACCTGCTTTGTGCTGAGCTCATCTGAAGCCAGAGAGAAAGCAGGACAATCTGGGGAAGTGTGCTTGCTGCTTCTGACTGCATTTCTGCCATGTGGATGTAGGTGAACTCCAGCAATTCAAACACCTGTGTGCTATGGTCTGGCGCGTGCCCTCCTTCTCTCTGCTGCCATCTTTCTGTGGGGATCTGGGAAGCCACCGCCAGGACAACCACTCTTCCTCTAACCTGCATCCAAGCTGGGACACTGCAACCCTTCATGTCCTTCTTGTTCAGTTTTTAGAATTGTAGTTTTGAGATGATTCTGTGCTTGCTAACCTGAGCTGACTGGGCTCATCGCAGCAGAGATGCCACGAAGAGCAGAGCAGAGATGAGACAAAGGGAAGTGATTGTTTACTGCTGGCCCCTCTGCTCTGATGGGGGCCATATTTGTGCCTTTTGCCCTGTGGTCCTGTCCCAGGCAGTAGAGGCTGTGCGCACTGGTCACGGTGGATGTTTACCGTTAGACCTGCCAGTATGTCGCCATCACATGATAGTTGATGGCCACTTAGCTAATGGAGGACTTTTCTCCATGCTGCTCCATTTTCTCTACCAGATGCCATCAGTGGTGGTATAGGGGACCCTTTGATGGCCACCCTGACCCTCCTGCAGAACTGAAGGATGCTCTCCCTCGCTGCTAGGAAATCTCCCACCAGCTGCCTCTGTTAGTCTCCTTGCCAATGTCAGGTCTGCTTCCCAGGGCAGCCGCTAGCCTCCAGTAAATGCCCAGTCTTCTTGCCCCCACTTGGGAGAACTCTGCAGGGCTGACTCAGCTTTGGAAGTCCCCCTGGGGTCAGCTGAGGTCATGGTTGAGACTTCTTCATGGCCTAGTTCCTCTGTCTACCCAGTTCTGCTCCCTTCCCTGTTCTGCACTGGCCCTGAGGGCACTTCCGAATAATTGTCCTGCATGTGAATCTCCTCCTCAGTGTTCATTCCCCAGAAACCCCCCCCTGCCCCCCCACGCAACAAGCCCTGCGGTGACCTATGTCCAATACGGGAGTCGGTATTCAGACAGATAAAAGTCCGCAGCTAACACTTCTTCCCTCAAATCTATAAAATAACACTGGTGACCTTGGGATCTGTCGAAAATACCACCAACTCACCTACATTTCTCCTTAGGAATGATGTTAAGACCTACCTTTATAAAGGCTTTTTCCTGGCAGCAAACTAGGCTTTCTAGTACTTATAGCTATCTCACTCATCTATCTACGTCTATCTTCGTCTCATTAACCTAAACCATGACACTGCTGCGTAGGGGCTCGTTTCATTTTACTGACGTGACTGCTGACTTAGTAATGCCACTGAGAGTTTCTACAGTTACACCGTCCCTGGTTCCTCCATAATGTTGCAAGTAGGCAGCAAGGATCAGAGGGCTTGGGGGGTGTTCCCTGAGGGAGTTATTGGCACTGAGTGCCTGCATAGCTCACTTATGCTATGATGATATTCCCTAAGGGCATACGAAAATCACCATAGTAAGCTTTGTTTTGAATGTGTTAATGAAGATTTAAAGGAATTTTCTGGTGAATATAGTTGTTACAGCTGCCATCTATTGTCTGCTATGTACTAGTCAGAGGACTGTATGAACATCTGACGTGCCTCACGCGGTCAGTCCCTTCAACGGGTCTTCAAGGTGGCCACGTATGTTCCATTGGACAAAGAAGCAAAGGAGCTCAGAGGGTGGACACACTTGCCCAAGACAGGGTGACCGATTGCCCAGGATTGACCGAGAATGGGATATCCTGTTTCCCCCCCCCCCCAAAGGATAAAGGTACATATATTGATTTTTTTCTTTTTTTATATAAAATTTTTTTGATTTACATATATTTGACATCAATTGTAATCCCCATGTATTCCCCATCACCATAACACCAGTGCACCATCACCTCAGTCCCCCGTGCTCCCGTCTGCCCTCCACCCTTTCCCTCTTCCCTCCCCACCAAGTGTCCCCAGTTTGTCCTTTTCTTTTCATTTTTGGTCTTTGTTTCTTATCCTGTGTTAAAATGGGAAAATCCATGCAAACTGGAGCCAGTTGGTCACCCTCGGTGAAGCCAAAGCAAGCAAACAAAACCAAAATAACAATTAAATATTCCCATGAGGTGACTAAATATTAATTCCAGACTGGTTTGTTCTCTAACTATTGAGCCTTCACATAATAAAGGTTGACAGATTCAAAGGCCATTAATGATCCAAATATAAAAAATACAAGAAACAAGATAAAATTGAAAATAAGCTTCAATTCAATCTTAACTATTTCCTGTGAATTATCCCCATAAAAGGCCAAGACCCGACTCTACATCTCTGCATTTTCTTGGATCAGCATGGTAGAAGCCAAAAGTAACTTACCTCATCTGAAATTTGACCACCAAATGTCACCCATGTTCCTAGAAAGGAATGAATATTTGTACATTATTTACAATCATTTTTTAAAATATTGCATATAATGAGAGGAAAAACTGTTTCATGGGTCTGAACAACGTTGTTAGGATTTCCCCAGAGGTGCCTGGATGAGGAGCGCAGTGGGCAAAAGTTCAACTGTCCCTCTCCTTTAGTGAGTGCTTCAGCAGGGATCTGTACCTCTATGGAGGAAGGAATCACTTTTCTTCACTCAAAGTTATCTAATATGCCCAAAAGAGCCCAATCCTACAATATACTTTTCACTGAAAATGGATCTGCCATACACCCAGCAATTCACTCCTAAGTATCCACCCCCCAAACACAAAAGCACTAATTTAGAAATAAACCTGAAGTCCTATGTTTTTTGCAGCACAATTTACAATAGCTAAGAAATGGAAACAACTTGAATGCCCCAAACAGATGAATGGATCAAGTGGAATACTACTCAGTGATAAAAAAGATAAACAAATCTGTTTGTAGAATATGTATGGAGCTGGAAGGGATTATGCTAAGTGAAGTAAGCCAGAAGGAGAAAGGTAAATAGTGTAATATAGAAAAATCAAACAGAGGATCAAAAACAAACTTTAAAATCAACATTGAAAATTGACCATAGATCTGAGGCATCCAGGAGGGCAAAGAGAGAGAGAGGAATGAGGACAGTAGGGTGAGAGTACAGTGGACTATGTGGGTGCATAGGTGGTGGGAGAGTTACGGTGACCACTTTTGAGGTAAGAAATCCTACAGTGTTCAAGAAATAACAAGGATATAAAACAATAGTACATCATTGCAAAAAGTTTAAAACATCTTAAAAACAAAATGCTTTTTTCTCTACTGCAGGACCAGGAATGCTATAATGTGCAGGATGGCAGAGCCCCAAGCCTCCTTTGGCCACATAGTTCTGAAAGTAAAGGTAAGAGCTTGGGTTATACTTCTTCTCTTTGCCTCCAACTAGGGTTATTTTGCATTCCTTATCACCTTTCAGAAGCACCCTTTCAGGTGTCATCTGATCCCTACTTTCAACCACCCCCCCACCACGCCCACTACAGTGACACTGAAGCATCTTTCTGTTATGACCCGTTACTCCAGAGCGGCAATCCCCATTGGTTTGGGGCCGGGGGTGGAGGGAGTAGCCATGGCCTGCAATCATCTCATTCATTCATTCCCTTCACAACCCAAATGCCCAAAAATAGATGACTGGAGCAAGAAGATGAAGCATATAGACACCATGGACTATTACACAGCAATCAAAAAAGCTAAACTCATGCAATTCGCAGCAACATGGATGGAGCTAGAAGGGATTATGCTGAGTGAAATAAGCCAGAAAGAAAAGGAAAAATACCAGATGGTGTCACTCCTAGGAGGAACATAGAGGAAACAAACAAGGGACTAAGGGAAAAAATCAATTACAATAAATAAAAAGTAAAATCAACAGACAACTATAAACCAGAGACATTCCCGAGTGGAGGAGGTGGGAGAAGGAACAAAATGGGTGGGAAGAGCACAATGGACTATGGTGATGGTGCACAGGTGAGTTGCTGACGGGAATTTCACAGGGATGAGAAATATACACTGTGCAAAAATGAAAAATAATGTAAAATATATCTATGAAAAAACAAAAAACATTCCTTCCTTGATCCAGTTTGTCTCCTGAACCCTAACACATGCGAGACAAAGGCATCACACCCAGGTCTAGGGACAGTGAGGTGGCTGACCCAATTCCTTTCTCCCAGGAGTTGACGACACCACTTGACACAGTACAACTGAGGCAAACTGCAGCTGCAGGGGAGGAAGTGATCTGCCTAGACGGTGGAGGTGGCACTAGGGGAAGCTTCTGGTGAGGAGGAAAGGAACAGGCGCTCCAGGTAGAGGTGAGAGAATGGGCAAGGCCAAGAGGTACATCTCTGAGCGGGCCGAGATACTGGCTGTTCCTTGGGCCAAGTGATGAAACAGCACACAGAGGGCGGGTTGGCCGGAGGGAGAGCAGCCAGGGTCTGGGTGCAGCTGGTATTTGGGGGGACAGGTAAAGAAATGCTGTGGGAATCTCATGTTTTTTATTTCATGATGACATTTAGAACTACTATGTATGGAATGCTTTCTTTTTTTTTTTTTAAGGATTTATTTATGCATACAAGCACTGGGGTACAGGCCAGAGGTGTGGGGGGTGAGAGGATTCACCACAGAGAGCAGGGAGCAGAACAGGCAGATCAACGGAAGTACACTGCTGAGGGGAGCAGCGGGCACAGCAGGAGAGGTCTGCCGCGCCATGTGGGTTCCCCTCCTGGCCGGCAGCAGGGATCAAACTCGTGCTGCAGTGGCTGTGGTTTGCTTCAGTGCATTGCTTAACCCACTGCGCCACCAGGGAGGCCCTGGAATGCTTTCTAAATGCCAAGCAATGTGCAGAAATTTGTGTACTTCTATCGCTAATCATTTGACAAACTTACAAGGCAGTTTTATGATGCCTGTTTCCTCATTCATTCTAATAAGTGGAATATTCAGCAATCTCCAAACATGCCTCCTTTTCACTGAATCCTGCTGCCTCATTAGGACATTTTCAATTTAATTCTGACACTTGGATTTCATACTCCACAGAAGCAAGTTGATATAATTGTGCCTCTCCTCTTCTTGACTCTTAGGGATGAAAGCAAAGGCAGATAACACTTTGCATCCCTAGAGCTTGCAAATGGCCACGCCCAGGCTATACTCAGCTGGCAGACTATTTTACCCACTAGAATGATGTTGACTCACTTAGTATTTTAACATATTTTTACTAAGGTACCAATATTTAAATAGTTGGGAAATTTTCCTCAAAATGTCTGACTTCCAGCGTTTTCTAATCAGAGGACCAGTGTCCCACAAAGCAGAAAGGACTGCATCTCAGGGCAATGTCCTGTGTGGAAGGTCTGTCCCCACACCTTCCTTTGTATTTTCAACATGAAATCAGATACCACTTGCTGTTGCCCACCACATGTTTACTGCTATTGTTTTATTGTAAAATTAAGAGAAAAGTGAATTTTTGTATCTAGCTCAAAAGCAGTCAAAAATTTCAAGAAAAAAATAGGAGTGTACTTTTTATTTTGATGGATTGGAAGACTATCCAAATGAAGAGTGGTTGCACAGAAAAGTGATAACTTTAGCCACCATAATAAAACTGGCTGTGACTGGTATACAAAACGGATGGGCATTGAGAAACTTAATGGACTGAAGACATGGCAGTGTTTGTGTTTGAATGAGAATAAAATAAGTGATCTGCTATGAAATGCAATTCTCTTTTTTAGTGAAAAAATTGCCCAGGCATCAAAACCTTTTTACAGACACTTTTATAAGAGTCTCTTTAGAATGCAGCAGAAATTATGTGTCTAGAGAATAAACAAGCATTTGCAACTGTGAGTGTAACCAAAAACACGGTATGTAGCTCAGTATGTTAAAATTACTGTTGAGAACTTTCTGGATAAGTTACATGATTGGTGGCATTTTCTATTGCAGTAAATAGAACATAGTTATAAATAATAGTGCACTGTTAGTTGTATTTATTTGTGATGTTTTAAGAACTTTTAAGGGGATCAAAGAATTTTTAGAAAATGAGTCCCCAAAAGGCAAAACTTTAGGAAATAGATTCTTCAGAAAGTTCCCAGATCTTTGGATACAGAAGCTCTGCTCCAAGTTCCTAAATGCTTCTACAGACATACAAGGGTGCAGTTGGCACTGACACTGTCAAACAACAGACATAAAGCAGCAGTACTTTGGAGGGGCCCTGCATCTAAGTTTGCTAATTTCCTCATTCACTGGGAATTGTTCTGAGCTAAAATGGGACAAGCCACAGACTCAGTGTTAATAACACAAATTAGCTATTCTTCTATATCTTGGAGCAAAAACGGGTCAGCGTTTGCTCGATGAATGCACTGGCTTACTAGTGCTGTGATGCCAAAAAGATGTGTTTGGGCTGCTTGTGTGCTCACATGGAATTGTTCTACCTCTACTTCTCACCACCTCCAGGTGCCCACCCATCACAACTCCCTTCTAATCTCTGGCTGCAAGACCTCCAGCAAGGATGGGGTGGCACAATACGGGGGGATTCTCACGTCACACCAAAGGAAGAGTTGCTACTTACAGAGTATACATCCCTCAGATGGAGAGGAATTGAGGGCCAGCCAGAGAGGGAGACGCTGCATTATTTTCTTTTCTATCTCCCCACCTCTCAGCAAAGGTGGCTTATTAATATGATTCTCAAAAACCCTCTGACAATTTTCTTAATCATTTTTCTGCCTCTAATTGGAACATGTCTTCGTAAGACTTATGATGGCGTATGATTATTTCACTGTGAAATCTCAAATGAATGGGATATGGCTTAGATAATTTTAGTAAACTGACACTTGTTATTTCTGCCCTTTTATTAGCAGAAGGTATATAAAAAGAACTTTTAACTGTTATTATGTCTTCTGATGAATCTCCTTCATGTCCCAAGGAATATATGCTTTGAAAAACTCAGTTTGGGTTCCTGGGATTACACCCACCATGACATAAAAGATGATCAAGCAAATGTAAAAAGAAAAAAACGGGCATTCCACACACACACACACACACACCCCTATTTTGATTAATTAGTTATCTTGTCAAGAGTCAAGGTAATTGCTTGCAGATTATTCATCCAAGAAGCAAACATGTTTATTATTTAATGACCTCTTTGCTTGAATTTAGAGACATATTTGTACATTTAGAGGAATAATGTTACCATCTCATATCACCACTGTGCAGTATCAAAACCTGAAAGTGAACATTGGAACAAGTCTAGTAACTAGAATGCAGATTTGTTTTGAATTGCATTGTATTTTTTTCATTCCAGGATTGCAAGCAGGCTGCAACATTGCTTTCTGTGTTCATTTCTCTTTGGTCTCTTCTGATCTGTGACAGCTCCTCATTCTTCCCTGTATGTCATGGACTTGACACTTCTGAAGCATCCTGAACAAGACTTTGTATAATGTTCTCAATTTGGGTTCAACCATTTTAAGGTTATCAACTTGGTGACTTCCTTTTCTGTGTTGCATTTTGACTGGTTTAGGGTTTGGATATTTTTTAAATAAGTAACACAAAAAGAATTTATGTGTAATTATAATATTCATTATGCCACAGTTAGCAATTCTTTACGTTTTCATTCAACCAGTATTTATGGAGTCCCCTATGTACCAGGCATTGTATTACATGGTCAGGATACAACAGTGAACAAGGCTAGTAATTATTTCTCCCCCTATAGAGCAGACTTATGGGGAAAGGTAAAATCATTTAAACATGCAGTACTTATGAATGCTAATTTGATAAATAAAATATAAAATGCCCACTGTTGAGTGATGACTCTTAAATAAGTGTATCATTTTTAGAAAGCATCAAGACCACAATGAGGTACCACCTCACACTGGTAAGAATGGCACACATTGAAAAAACCAACAATGTCTAATGCTAGCGAGGATGTGGAGAAAAAGGAACCCTGGTACACTGCTGGTGGGAATGCAAGCTAATCCAACCATTATGGAAGGCCGTATGGAGGTTCCTCA
>JAGFMF010011796.1:11130630-11150725 GCA_019455555.1 Galemys pyrenaicus
GCACAAGGGACTGAGGTGATGGTGCACGGGTGAAATGGTGGTGGGTACTCCCTGGGGACTACAAATGATGTCAAATATAACTAATAAAAAAAAATAATAAAGCAACCTATGACCCTCCCCCCCCCAAAAAAAGAGTATCATTTTTAGAAAGCAGAAATCAGTATGTGAAATGCTAAGGGGGGGTGAGTGTTGAGATTTTATATAGAGCAGGCAGACAAGGTTTATAAAGAGAAAAGAAAAGACCCAAAGAAAATGAAGGAACTTGTCATGCAACTTTTAGGGGAACAGTGCTCCAGTGGAGAAAGGGGGTACTCCCTTGGTGTATTCAAGGTCAACCAGAGGCCACCGTGGCCAGAGAAGAAAATGTGAAAATCAAGTGCCTTGTGGCCAGATCTCATGGGGCCATGTCAATGATAAAAGGACCTTGGAAAAGCTGATGAAGAGCTTAGAACAGACAAGTGACAGTCTGTGAGAGGGAACATATCTTGTGATGTTGAGGACTCACCTCTGAGGTAGAGGCTGACACACTGGTAGGAGAGCTCCTGGGATAATCCAGGTGAGACACGACAGTCTGAGGTGGTGGCAGCGAGGATGATATGCAGTGGTTGAAGTGGGTAGATTTTGAAGGACAGGCAATAGGATTTACTGATTGAAAGGACATAGGGTATGGAAGAAGGTGAGAATGAAAGGGCAACATCAAGGCCACAGCGAGGGGAGCGAGGAGAATCAATTCAAGACATTTCACTGTGGGTCAAACAGTTTTAAGTTTTGTAAATTGAGCACAGGACAACTCCAGGTTCCTGTAGTCCGGCTGACTAAATAATGGAGAGATACTTAACCTAGAGGTGTTTAGAGTTATTTATTTCACATCACCAATGAATTTAGGTAGAGGTTTAAAACCGAGATGTCACTAAATTTAGACAATGCACCCACCAAGCAAATTAAAAATATGTTCACTATCTCATCTGAATAGAATTAGTCCTTGAAGAAGATAGGACTGGAGGTGGAAGTTTCCCTCCCAAATATGTGGAAAGCAAGACAAAGAACGTAAGACCAGGAGCTGTGCTGATTAGGAAGGGCATCGAGCGATTGGCTGCCAACTGAGGTCAGGGCCATGCCATTTCCTGCATGCTCTGTCCCCTCCAAGCTGTGGGCTCAGAGAATGGTGTCCTTCCCCATGTCCTATGTCTCAATCCAATCTATTCTTTAGTATCCAGAAATTAAGCCTCAGCCCAGTGCTGCTGGACATGGTTCCTCTACACGTCCACTGGTGAGTCAAAGTGTGGTCTGCTTCACTCTGAGAACATTCTAGATCAATGTTGCATTAACTCTGGGACACCAAGAAATTTCATTTTCTTGTATTCCAGTTTTCTTTTACCCAAAATTAGGGACCTTAAGCTTTTTCATCTCTTTAATTTCATGATTGGATGGTTGGGCTTTGAAAGGAGAAGTCCTCCCATTTACTCTTCTACCACTTGGAGAAAAAGCCATCATCGCGGGCCTCCCTGGTGGTACATCAGATTAAGTACTGCACTATGAAGCATCTGCAGCCACTGCAGCACGAGTTCAATCCCCAGCCAGGGAGTGACCCACATGGCCCAGCAGACCTCTTCTGTCTCTCCCACTGCTCCCCTCAGCAGTGTGTTTCAGTCTGTCCTTCTCTTCTGTTCCCCACTCTGTCTCTGGTGAATCCTCTCACACCCCAACTCACACCTCTGCCCTGTATCCCAGCTCTAGTATGCATAAATAAATCTTTTTTTTTAAAACCATCATTGCACTGATTATATCACAGTGTGACTATATAACTATGTTTACATGTGACTCTCCCATCAGATCGCAACTGTCCCTGAGAGCAGGAAATGAGCTTAATATAAATTTTTAGCTCTAGACACTGAAGTGAAGCCTGGCAAACAGTCAGTGCATAATCATTGCTGGCTCAGTAAGTAAACATGCAAAACCACAGGTATTCCAGCCATCGCGGGAGACGTGGTGCCACACATGGACCCTTTCCCTCACTCCCTGTCTTGGGTCAGTGAGTTTCAGCCCCGGCTGCACAGTGGAACAGCCTTGGGGAGACTCCAGGTGGTCTGCTGACCTGGCCTCCTCACAGGCAGTTATAGCAGAGTCTAGGAGCAAAACCCCAACACCCAAATCCTTAAAAGAGTCTCAGATAATGACAGTTGCAGCCAAGGTTGAACACCACAGTTCTAGACACTTCCCACATTGATACTTTAGCGTCTCATCCTTTCTTTCACACCCTGATTTTCCTTTCTCAGTCTTACTCCACTGTCACAGGTTTGCCCAAAGTTCAAGGAAGTCGTAGTGGCGGAGTAAAAGCTGGGGTGTGGAGAGAGCACGGCTCTTCCCAGAAGATCACCGAGTACAGTTACCTGGATCTTCATCTTGAAGCAGGAGCAAAGCAAAACAAACAGAAGCAGTGTAGGGTTAGAGAAATCAGGTCTTTCCACCCTCCCACCACTGTGATGATGGACACCTGCGGTGCTGCGAGCATTCCAGGGTGGGCATGCGCAAGTGGGCGCACCTGAGTTGGACATGGGCATAAATGGGCGGCGTCATGAGGATGCCAGGACTCACAGCAAGAGCACCAATGAGTAGCAGTGAGAGCAGCAAAGCAGCCAAGAGGGTGAGATGCGCCGGGGGCTGGGAGGTCTGCCAGCCTCCCGGCCCCCTGGCACCCATGCCTGCCATGTACCTGGCCACCTCTACTAATAAAAGTATGAAAAGCCACCGAGGGCTCCAAGACTCCCTTTCCTTGACCCATCTGCCCAGAACCATCCCGAATCTGCCCAGAGTGCCACCCTTCCTGCCTCTATAAGCAGATACCTAGAAATCTGGCCTGTGGCAAGTCTCAGACAGTGGAATTGGGGTGTGAAGACAGAAGACGGGCGAGGAAGCAGCTTCCACTCTGGCTGCCTGACCCCGCTCAGAGCACAGAGCTGAGCAGTCTCTGCTAGGGCAGGCGGCCTGTGAGCAGGAAGGGATCGGGCAGACTCAGTTGGAGTCTGGCCCCACCGCTCACTAACACAGGGACGGGGGTGAGAACAACCAGTTCACAGGGTGAAGTGGATTCGGTGAAACGTGTGAGCTTTGAGCAGTGTTTGCCACAGATGCACAGTAATTTCTAATGTCAGAGTAATGCATCCTATGCCACATGGTGCCCAGGGCCCCTAGATACCTGCTCTGAGATTCTGATTCAGCAGATCTGAGGCTGAACAGGGGAATCTGTATCTAACCATCATTCCAGATGGTCTGGAAGCAAAGCAAGGCTTTGGACACTGCTGTGTCCAAAAGCACTACACTACAGGTAAATGGATGCAACTTAGGTCTGAGGACCCGGGACGCAACCCGAGACTCTGCCTTTTTCAAGTGGCAGACACAGCGTCCTGCCTTGTTCTGGTTTGCATCTGTTGATGTTTTCCACAGAGTCTGGCCCTTATTTTTGGATCCAAGCTGCAGCCTGGTCTTTCTTTTTTGGCTTCTAGTGTATTGCTAATGAGCATCTGGCCTGAGTTAACAAATGTGGTAACAACTTAGCCTTTTTCTTTTTTACTTTGATTACCTTTTCTTGCAACCAATAATACCACTCAAACTCTGGGGGGCTGAGGGATGCTCTCGCACCTGCACTTTATAAAAGAACTGAAAATAGCAATAAAATGAGGCAAGGAAGTGTTAAAGTCCACGTGGAAGAACAGTGGGGCTCTCAGGCAGGTGGGTGCAAGCAGTCTGCCTCTTGGCAGGCTACTCTGCAAGGTCTGAGAATGCCACACATTTTACAGCTCCTCATCTGTGGAAGGGTCTCTCCACAGTGCTTGTTGGTCTCAAGGACCACGGCCTTTCCAATTGCCATGTTGCTGTCCTGTAATGACGCCCCCAACCTCTCATCCTTCTGCTCCTGCCAAATGGCATGGCCTAAACGGCCTAAATGGTTTGCTCTAAAGGCCTGTGACAGCCTGCCTTTATGAGTCCTCCCATGTCCTCTGCCAATGCTTCCCCCACCAATCCTTCCTGATAAGCTGGACACAGGTATCTGCTCCCACACTGCCTCCTCTATGAATGAAGGACAACACACTTGTACCTACTCTTTTGGGTTAGCTCCCTGCTCCTGGACTTTCCCAACAACACTGAGGAAGGGCTTATCTTTTTTCTGGGAAACCTAATGCTTAGAGTGATCCCAGGTATTAAGCTGGAAAACCTGAGGAGCCCTGGGCCAGGGCTGAGAGCTGCAGCAGTGCCCATGTTGGAGATTCCAGGTGAGAGTCTCCCCGTGGGAGGCTCGGTGGACAGGAACCCAGTCTTAGACAAAGTGAAATTGGGTGAGGTTGGCTGACTGGATCTCCCAGAAAAACCTGCAAAGAGTTGACCCTGGACCTTCTTCTAAAGCCCCTGTATGGACTTAGAGGTTTGAAAGTTAAATGACTGGGGTTAACGTGAGGTACTTCATGAATGGGCAAAAGAGCTAAAAAGGCAATTCTCCAAAGAGGAAATGCAAATGGCCAACAGGCATATGAAAAAATGCTCAACTTCTCTTGTCATCAGAGAAATGNAAATCAAAACCACTATGAGATACCACCTCACACCAGTGAGAATGGCATATATCAAAAAAAGTAGCAACAACAAATGTTGGCGGGGATGTGGAGAAAAAGGAACTGTCTTACACTGCTGGTGGGAATGCAAGCTGGTCCAACCATTATGGAAAGCAGTATACAGCGGTTCCTCAATTTACTAAGAATGGAACTTTCTTTGATTTAAACGTTGATGTATTTAAGTGCCAACGGATGCTGCTAGCTGCATTTTGTTTTAGATTTATTTCAGGGCAAATTTGCTTGGAACCATTTTGTTCTGTTTCTCCATTAATCTGATCAGTAAAGTTTATTTATTTATTTTAAAGACTAATTTATTTATGCACACAAGAGCTGGGGTACAGGCCAGAGGTGTGGGAGGTGAAAGGATTCACCAGAGACAGAGTGACCCACTCCCCACATTTCAATGTTGGAATTAATACAAAATCATATAAACCCATTGCTTATCCTCTTTAAAATTCCTTATGAAGTTTTGACTGTTGGATGGATGGAGCATCTTGATCTGTTATTTTTAAAAGAAAATAAAGCCCAAAAAAATCTTAGATAACTTTTTCTTCTCAATGTGTTTTAATTTTTTGTCCAAACTATTAAAATGAATATTACTACTTTTATAATCGGAAGCAAATTTAAAAAAATAACAAACCTAATGTACTGGGAAATCCATTCAAGAGTTTCAACAAATTATAGTTCTTCCTACCTCTTGAATATGAAAAAGCAGCAGAATTTATATTTATTCATATTTTGTCCTAAGTTTCTTGGTCAAAAGCTTCACATTTTCTCGAACTGACATTTCCATGTTGAATATTATTTCTTACATCAATGTTTCCAAGGCACTTATCCCCACCAAGCCTAATTCATGCCTTACTCAATGTGTTCTTTTAAAGAACTCCTATAAGAAGCGTACAGAATAATTAACATGGGTGAAACAACAATTTGAATAAATTAGACACCTACTATGGAACATTAGGTCTTAATGACAATTACTGTTATTTTCATTATTTTATTCTAAAATAGGATCCATTGTTAAAATTGAAAGCCAATTTTTCCAGTGAAATCCTAGCATAAGACCTATGACATAGTATATTTGCAAATATTTTTATTACTTTTTCTGCATTTATCTTTCCACAGTAAGTTATTCTGTATAAGAATCCTCTGAAAAAACACTATTGTCAAAAAGTTTGAAAGTCAACGTGACCTCCTTTACACTTTCTTTTAACTCTGAAAAGGCCACGTCGAATCTTTATCTTTGTTCAGGGATATATTTTTTATATGGTTCAGTGTTATTCTCCCCCACACAGTAATAATTTTGAGTAACTTGGGTCTATCTGTCCATAAAAAAACAGTGTATTCATAGGACTATCAAGATATGCTAGGAAATAAATTTTAATTCCATGGAGAAGCACAGAAATTTTCTTAATTAAAGTAAGAGAAGGATAATGTATTGTAAAAATGAAAAACTATTTTGCAAGTCCCTTCAAATTCTCCTTCTTGGAAGCCTATGAGCACCATGCTGTATACAATCACTGATGAAATACTGATTTCATAATATAATATATAATATCACTAATGAAAACTCAGAGTAGGAATACAAAGTGATTTGTGTACTTTTCAACTACAAAATTTTAAAATGTAGAAAAATCAAAACTGATGGAATATATAAGGAATAATTTAGCAAAAAATTAAAGATTAAAGGTCCCAATATTATTATATCCAGATTAACCAGTTCCCTTGTTTCTCTGTAGATTTACATATAAAGACTAAGTTAATTTTATTCGCACCTGATGGGTACCGACTACTAAATGATTTCATCTTTCTTTTACTAGATCATGTTCTTTTCCTAATGGAAAACCCATAGCTGTATTAGGAAGATGGGATATTTTTGCCTCTCCCATAGAACTATGCCTAGATTTTTAACAAAAAAATCACTCCCTCGGTTTCTCACTAAGTGACAGACACTTTCCCTTTTTTGTAATTACATGTAGAAATTTCTCACACCAAAGAAGAAAATGGAGCAATCCCAAATCATAAAATCATGTTGATCATCTTTAATTTTAGGATATGCCATTTAGTTCAAGCTCTAGATAGAATCATACTGCTTTGAAATGATAACAGCTCCTGGCTGCCTGATCTGCTGTTTCTAGTCAGATTTCCGCATCAAGGTGATAATAATATAATCACTTGGTCCTTGATTTTACAGAGATGGGGAGAAATTTCCTAATACAGTGTTTGGAAAGTTGTACCAGAAATTTTGGTAACCAGAGACATCAATGGATATGAAAGTTATATTTCTATGTCAACAATCTTTTGGATCATTCTCAAACACAGAAGATGGGCCTTCTTGATACATTTGCAAAACTGCTAATATCGAAAGGTAATCTATATCCTTAAAAACTGTGTAAAAGCTGAATATAGGAGGGGCATATTAAGTGGGCTTCTGACATGTATTTTCTAAAGCATAGTAGCAGTGCTTTTTAGAAATTTTCTTACCCAATTAATAAATTGTGTTACATTTAATTAAGGTTTAACATTTAATTATGTCTTTTTCCAAATAGGCATCTTTTCTCTAGTTTTGAAATGCAGTTGACATATAGCACTGTATTAGTCCAAGGTGTAAACCACATAATAATTCAATATATCTTTCATAGTAAAAGGACCACCTCAAATTTATTGTCAATCATCTGACATAATTACAACTTTTCTTATGAAAACTTTTAAGCTTACTCTCAGCAACTTTCAAATATACAATATTGTTAACTCTAGTCAGATGCTATAAATAGCTCCCCAGAGCTTATTTATCTTACAACTGGAAGTTTGTGCCTTTTGACCACCTTCACCCATTTTTAAGTGTTTTATGAATGGATGAATTCAAAGACAGCAAAGAATGAATGATCAGTATGGAAGTCATGTTCAATAAGATTTTTTATTAACTGCTGATCTTGTTTTCATTAGTTCATTACTTGGAAATGAGTTAATCTGAATGAATCCATCTGTGGCCTTTTTATGTGTTAGCAGTCTGGGTCTCCACCAGCCACCACACTGCTAATCACATGAGAGAACATTCTGGAGGGTGGCTGGGAGTTTGGCAGGGATCCAGGAAGTCATTATGTGGGACTCGTGTGTGCCATCTTAGAACAGAGATAGCATCTGCTTCTTCGAGCGCCAGGCGCCCTGGTTTCAGGAAACACGGAGTGTGTTCTCAGAAGCAGCTCCCAGGGAAGCAGACATTTGCTTGGTGACCCTCCATCTTTGATGACTTAGTGGTCAGTCAAGAATCTCAACTACAAGGAATTAGGACTCTCTGTTAACTCAGAGAGAGCATGTAGGTGTGGTGAAGATATGCTACTAACAGGTCTGTGTGCATAACGCCTCATGGTTCCTGAAGGGCAGGTGAGCACTCAGCCTCTCTTCATAAGGACAAGAACTCTGTCTCCGTCACCACTGTCCCCCCTTACATAGAGCAGAGCTCCATCTTGCAGTTCAACTATCTCCCAGGCCTTAGGCAATGCATTCTGAAATGGTCTCTCATTTTTCAAAAGCCCTGGAGGGTAGGTGTTTTCATTTTCTGTTTGGTACACCTGTGATTAAGTATGTCTGTGGATGAGAAGTTTCAGGTGTGAGACTGCCTGTCTCCAAAATGACAATGATGCGACTCCAGTATTGCGCGAGAGTGAAAGGAGATGAAGATGACTCCAGGCAACATATTTTGAGAGCTCACATTGTGCTGGGCACTACCACATACTTTATAGACACCGTCTTATTTGAAACTCACATTCACACTGTGATTTGAGCTTATTTGCTGGGGTGTGACTAGGCCCCTGCTGTCTAACGCCACAGCTCAGGTCCTTAATAACTTCAATAGTCTGCACCAGGTGTCTAGTATAGGACTCAGCATACAGCAGGTGCCCACTAAATGCCACTTTCCTTCTATTCTTAAGAGATAATATTTGAAGCAACAGAAGCCCCATGAGAAACTTCTCCAGAGGCTGCAGTGAAAACCAAAGCTGACAGAATATACCAGCTCTAGTGGCATACCCATCTTAACAAGGCTCAGGGAAATCTATTATTTTTATGGATTATTCTGAAGTGACATATGGAGAGTGAGAAATAGATCAAAACATTCAAAAATGCCTCAAAATTCTGAATTTTAATTGGGGACCAAACTAAATGAGAAACAAACTCGCCACCTGGCACTGGCTTGGCATCAGGCACAACTGTGCGTCCACCCTCTGGCTGACCATCCTCCCACGTGTCACCTGGGAAGTGTCTCTCTCAGTGGCTTCTACGTGGCATGGTGGCCTTGGCCAGCTGAGCAGTAGCTTGTGCTGGAGCTCCGCGTCAGGCCAGAGCCTCAACTGCCCAAGTGGCAGAACCACCTGGGAACAGAGGTCCTGCAATCCTCCAGCGATTCCAGCTTGGTTGGGCTGAGAAAGGGCCCAGGCCCAGTAATTATTTATTTATTTTAATATATATTTTTCCCTTTATATATATTTGACATCAATTGTAATCCCCATGTATTCCCCATCACCATATCACCAGTGCACCATCACCTCAGTCCCCCGTGCTCCCATCTGCCTTCCCCCCTCCTCTCCCCCCTCCCCACCAATGACTGATGCTTTCTTTTCATTCTATCCTGTTTTATTTCATTTCATCTTCTAGGACAAGGTTAGTAGGACCACCAACCCTAATAGAACAGGGTGCAAGAGAGACATCAGTTTGCAGGGGACAATGTAGAATTTCTCCCTCTGGTGCCATGTGGAAAGACTAATTCATAATGGAAATTTAATAACTAAAGTCTAGTCAGAGATGGGCTACTGGATCATGAAACCATTCCTACCTGTTTTTATTAACTCTAGACAACTCTTGATTTTGATGTCTTTGATACATTCAAATAGGAATACAAAATTCATTCCAAGACAGATATAAATGCATTTTCAATTTTCTGTGTCACTCACTCCCTCTCTAGCAAAGGCAGTTTAGTATCTACTCTCTTCCTTCACCTGACTCCAGTGGTTCAATAGAAGGAGCCACACAGCAGACACCCATTCACCTGAACGGCATGCCAAGCCATCACAAAGTTACACCACCAGGAAATTATGGACACTTAGAACACCCTGGATGTTGAAAACTCCCTGGTAGAAACCTCAAGTTAGAAAACTGTAGGCAAGATAGTTAACGACTATTAGACTGAAGAGTAAAAATATGTGGCTGGCATGGAATAGAGGACCACAAAAGTGCCAAGAAAAATGGAACTGAACTTGCGCATGGGAGAATGTGGGAGGACGTGTGCTCATTCATGTTCCAAACCCAAAGATCTGCCATCAGCCCCCACGTGCTGGGAACTCTCACTTGCAGATCTCGATCTCCTGCAGTTATCCCCACACTCCATTCTCAAAGTTTGTACCTTTTTCTAGTCTATCTATTCTTCCTTCGTCTGAAGGATGAAGGACTAATAATGTGGTTTACTATCTAGAAAATTTCTAGGTTTTCCTAGAACATTTCTGTTTTTAACTCCATTGCTTCACTGCTCCATCATTGCACCTGCCTTGCAAAAATTTACACCTGGATGAATTTGACTGGCTGTTCACCTGTAACCAAGATGCTGAGCCGTGTAAGAGGAAAGCAGAATACTAAGGCCAACGGTAGTCCAGTCCTGGTTTACAGTAACTAAGCATAGAGCTCTCCAGCCCTGTTTTCTAAATACCTTCTCCACTGCTTGGATTTCAAAACTGTCAGCTACCAAATCTGCCAGACTTCGCCTAGCAAACATGACTGATGTCCTGCCCCTCTCCCATGGCTTCTGGCCGGTGAGCAGACACCACCTCCCCTGCCCTCAACATTGGCTCCAGGGGTAGGGCGGGGACACCAGGATCACATCTGTCTTTTCCTGGTCTCTTCCTGTCCCCATGGAGAGGTCTGGGTTCCGTCTTCTTAGGAGCCACCTCTTATTACTGTGTCATTTTGGAGGTTTTTTTTTTTTTTTGCCTGATTCTACTTTGTTTATTGAATATTAAAAATATTAACTTCGTGTTCCACTTCTCCCTTGTTCCTATGTGTCTGATTTTTTAATTTACTCATTTCTTTATTTTCCACTTATCTTTGTCCTTTTCCTTAAAGAACACATCTAGGAACTACCATTATTTTTAAAACCCAATCTAGGAGACTGTAATTTACTATGCTGACACCTACATTAGGTCTTGTTTCCTAATATTTTATTTTATGCTAAACACTTCCTTTTGCACTGTCTTTGCTAATTTGGTCCAACCTGGTTACCTCCCAGTCCCCACCTGTGCTCTTGAAGCTCTGTAGATTCTCACAGTGGGATGAGCAGGGCTCACAGAGGACAGTTCACTCATTTTTATATTTAATCTTCTGTAAAAGTGAGATTTGAGTCATACTCGGCTTGCTACTTGTCTTTATTCCTAGTCCCCTCCAATTTGCCAACCACACTGCGACTACTCTAACCAGAAAGAAATTTTAACAGGGTATCTGGCCAGTGACTCCTGGGATCAAATATTTCAGGCCCCTAATCACAAAATGGTTGAATCCCAAGCTCCACGGTGTGGCCATTGCCATGCTTTGTGATGTTTCCAAAGTCACCTCTCATCCCTTTCTTTCCCATATAATTCCCTCTCCAACCATGCTAGTTTAGACATTCCTGAAGTTTGTTATCACTTCATTAGAAAATATTTACCTAGCCCTATCATCCCCCAGAACCATGCCAGATGGGAGATAGTGTGTGTGTCAGGAAGCAGGGGTGCTGGATTGTGGGTGGGGGATAGTGAGTCAAAGTGGCAAATGAAACTACTGGTTCTGGAGCTCCCAGTCCAGGGGGAAGACAGAAACACTATTACAGTGCAGCACCCAAAGGCCACATGCTGGTGAGAGGACATGCCAGACTAAACAGGCTATCAGCAGGGAACAGAAGCGCAAGCCTCCTCTGTGAGCAGCGCCCAAGGGTCTGATCCAGCCTGGGACTCAGAGTACTGCTCCTGGCCTGGTCCGCCCTGACTGCTCCACTGCTGGGTTGCAAGAGGCTGGCTCTGGGCCCCCATGTGTCCTTTCTCCTGCCTCCCTGCGCAGCATCTGGCACGTTTGTGCAATCCACAAACATGAATGACTTTGAGGACCTTGGAATCTTCATCTGCCTTCTTGGAACTCAAACACAGAAGGTGCCGGAGACCGTAAATCCGACAGTGAACCTACCAACCTCCCAGGAAGGTGCTGAAAGGAAGTGACAGTCTGCTCCTCTTTGTGGCCCAAAGGGTCACAGGTGGCAAAGTCAACAGAAGGTCATGTCCAGACTTGCCTAGGACCACACCCTCGTCCTCTCCAGGCTGCTGCCACTGATGCCAAAGCAGCCTGTGGAGTCAGGCCAGTTTCTGCCCAGAGAAGACTGAAGAGAAGGGTGGGCTGGAGCAGAAGGTAGAGAGGTGGGTGGGGAAGAGTGAGAGTTAAGCAGAGCCAAGCAGGCCCTCACTTCTGGTTTCCTCTCTCCAGCCTAAAGAAATCCCTGCGGTTAAACTGTCAGCTCCAATTTAGCTACTGCTCATTACTTCATCGCCCATTTTCCATAATTACACATTGGGCAGCTCTTCCCCCTCCTTTTAATTAGTTGTTAGATATAAAATGAGTGTTGATGATGTTTTCTGCTTTGCTCTCATGGAGGTCTTCCCTTGCATATTTTCATCAACCAGGTGTCAGGATGAAGTTTTATTTGTAAATGAGCCTCAGGTTTCACTGATCCTTCAAGATTACAGGAAAAGTATAAGTGTATTGCAAAGGCAATGCTACGTATTTACCCTGCAGAGGAAAATACTGTCAACTAGGCAAACTGAGGAGGCAAGAGATAAACAGAACTGACCTTCCAAACTCTGAGAACACCTCAGGCTACAAAAAAAGGCTGGGGGGCATTTTCACTTTCAACCTTAGCTACTAGTGACATTGAACATACTCAGAGAAGCCAAGATAAAAGGGCTTTGAAAATATCCCTAGATTCTGCTTTTTTTTAAAAATAAAGATGTATAGAAGAACTAGGTGGGGTGGGTAAGGATGAGACGGAGGGGAGACCAGGGGGATTGAAATGCACTAAGGGGAGCAGTGGGTGAGACAGGAGGTCTGCTGTGCCATATGTTGGTTAGCTCCCTGGCTGGGGATCATACTTAGGCCATAATGGTGATAGCGCTGAAACTTAACCCCTGGACCACCAGAGAGGTCTCCACCTCTATTTTAGAGTTAACCACTAGTCTTCCTTAGTAAGAACATTAAGTTTCACAGAATGCAGTTGGGGTAGATTAAACACAGCTCCAGCTTCACAGGCGGCTGGGTGATAACCACAGTTGCCCACAGAAACAGTCTAAAGGCTGGGAGAGACAGCACCAGACGCTGGGCCAGACAGAGGCCACAGCACCAAGAGGCAGTGCCAGACCCTCAGGAGTGGTCACAGCTCTCAAAAATGATTGGCGGTGCTGGCCACCACCAGTGACAGGAGGCAGCCAACACTGGGTTAACAGCTTTGTGAGTTGTTGGGCCACACCAACCAACAACTCTTCGAGACACCAAGCCCAGGGCCTTTGGTGCTCCTTTTAGATGGTATCAGAGGCAGGACCTGAGGGCAAGGCGACCTGCGCTGTTTGCAAGTGTTTCAGCGTCTCTTCTTTCTTCAGAGGCCAGCTGTGAGTATTGCTTTCTCTGGAGGTCAGGAATGGTGTTTCTCTCAAGCCAGGGCCAGGCTGCCTTATATTCTCTTTGAGGTTCCCCACCTACGAGTCTGACTGGACTGGTTTCAATCCTATAGCTGATTGGCTCATTTCTCAATCAGCTAACAGCTCTCACCTGATGGGTCCACTCTCCTACCCGGGCACCAAAAATCCACAGGTCTCTCTACTGCCTGCAGCTGGAGGGAGCCACAGCACTGGAGCTGGCCTATGGGGCCCCTCCCGGCAGCCCTGAACTGGGGGCTGCATGTCCTGGGGGTGTAGGCGAACCAATGCCACCCACCATCACTGCTGGCCTCTGCCTGCAATCTGAGCCCCAGTGGGGCCCCTGGTGGCAAGCAGTAAAATGCAGGTGACCCACTGCCCACAAACAGGCCTCTGGGGCTGAGCCTGGAGCCCGGAGAGGGGAGGGGTGGTCTCTGGTTTTAGGATCACAGTTCATTGTCCGTGTAAACCTAGAAATTCTGCTCTGTGAGACTAGAAGTTTCTGGTTTTGCTTAAGCTGATATTATTGCTTTGCTATAAGTTGAGCTTTCTGTTCACTTTGGAAGGTTTCTGACTGATTTACACTTAATAGACCTAAAAAGAGCTAGGCTTTCATTCCTAACCTCATCTACCTGTGGCCCCTGAGGCAAATGGGTGCATCTCCTCACACTTCTTCAATGTGCTGGCCCACTGCAGGTCCCCCCAGGCATTTATGCTAGCTCCCAAAAGTGGCTCCCACAGCCTTCTGCTCTTATCTAAGCAAGCACACCCTCCCAGTCTGTAGGAGGGTGGCATCTCACCCAACTCTCACCCCCGTTTTTTTTTTAACCTCACTCTTAGAAAGCTCAGTTACATTCTTTAATAAAATGACAAAACTTTCATTTATGCTGTCTTGGAAAATAAATATTGTTTGTGAATGTAGGGTGCACAGAGAAAACCAGGGCAGCGATTATCCTTGAGTGGGCTCAATGTGCGAGGTTAGGCTGCCTCTACTAGCACAGTCTCTGGGGCAGGAATTGTACTACTTCTTTGGGGAACGCACTCAGAAGAGAAAGACAGGGGTTGGGAGCCTCATTTAGGGCATTTACCCCAAAACAAAACATCTGCATCCAGCTGGGTTACTTTCAAATCTGACAGAAGAACACACCCGATCAGAAACCGTGGTTTCTGAGGCACAGAAGGGGCTGATGGGGTTCTCGGCTACACTCAGCCTGGATGCTGGCTCTGGGAGTCTTCAGGCTCTAGCGCTTTCTAGTTCTAAGGTAGAGTATTGGCCTCTTCACCGGCGGCCACAAAAGAGTCCACTGAATTTGACCATGGCCTATACCCTCCCTGACTCTTAGAGCTGGAAGGGGCCTGTGGTGCCAGCAAGGGCACAGAGCAAGTTTTCGATGATTCCGAGTAGACAGGTAAAGGAGTCCTCAGAGTCCTTGGTGGCTTTTTAAGGCTTTTGTTATCAGAGGCAACCAGTTACACGGCAGACAGGGGTGCTGGAGTAGGGGGAGGGGGAGGCTAACAGGCCTCCTATCCCCTGGCGCATCTTCTCTCTGGGCTGCTACTACTGCTGCTGCTCCTGCCTTTCTCTCTCTTCTGCTTATTTGCTTTCATTTTCTCTCCTGGTGTCCTCCTGACACTGCCCTTATACGCCCATGTCTCAGCCCAGGTGCACCCACTTGCGCATGCCCACTTAGGCACAGGTGCAGAACCGCAGGTGTCCTCTGTCAACACCAATGGTGGGATGCGGAAAAACCTGATCTCTTCATTTACCCTATAGGGCCTTCCATGCCAGGGCCAGCCGGTAGCTTTCTGAGGAGGAGGCTGAGGACACTAAGAGCTGAGATGACAGCAGTGACCGTGGGCACTGGGAGGCTGAAGGAAGCGGTGGGGTGTCAGGGGGCCAGGTGACTGGTACAAGGGCAGGGATGGGAAGCGGGGCTCTGCTGTCTCCTCCAGCAGCCTTACACAAGATTCTGGCATTTGTTTTCCCCAACTGTAAAGGGAGGGGGGATGGTAAGAACTAATTGACCCCCTCATAATTGTGAGGCCATTTCTAGCAAATTACCCACAGCTGGGTCTGGGGCAGCCCTCTCCTGCATCCCTTTACAGTTGCAGTGTGTGCAAATGTGTGTGTGGGTTTAAAGAGCTCCCTATTGGAGACCCCTTGGCCAGAAGACCTCAAGTTCTTCTCTGAACCCCAACTTACATATTGTGTGACATAAGACTGCTGCTCTCTCCCCAGCTGAGTCTCAGTTCCTAATCCACTCTCGTTAGCAAAGGCAAAGGCACAAGCTTAGCAGCGCTTGGCGATTCCTAGTTGTCAGTAATTCTTAAGGATTTTAGCCATAAGAGTAGGAAATTAGGAAAAGTATCTTTAAAACAATTTTGCAAAAAAACAAAAGCATATCATTTTTAATATGCATCATAGCACTTAATCAAGGCAGACTTTTCAAAAAAAGTGACCAGCCTAACACTCTCTTGTTATCTGTTTAATTTTCGTGTACCGTGTACACACGGAGGGCATTTTGGCCTTAAGATAGTTCACATGTATAATGGTGAGCTCCTGAGGGAAGAAACCACACTTTAAAAATTGTTTCTCAACATGTCTTGGAGGCACTTTATAAATACTTCTTCCTTTGGTTCTGTTGTTATAATAGCAGGCGAGGTTCCTAGTTTACATGGACCTTAACAATGAGAATGAGAATCTTGAAGGGTGTCACAAAAATAATGCCATCCCTGTTAAATATTTAAAGTCATGTTCTCCCATGTCAAAATATTTAGTGCAGTGAGAGCCTCTCTCAAGCAGAGGGAGACGAGCCAGGAGTACTTGCTGCACGCAAGCAAACCCACGTGGTTGATTCTTAAGATGATGCATTACTTTTGTTCCAGAGGATTCCCTCCTTCCCTCTCCCTAGGGAAGAGCAAAAGGCAGGCGGGCCTGGCTGTTAGGTGTGGCTGCATGGCTGCATGGCTGCATAGCTGCATAGCAGGATGCATTATTCCTCTTTATATCTTCCTTCCCTCCAAACCTCCCACCCCAAGACTCCAGCTCCAGAGGAGCCTGGAGCCAGCCCCGAGGGGCTTCTTCTCTAGCCCTGCAATTCCCTTGGAGATGCCTCAGGGCCCAGAGTGGGGGCTGGGGGGGGGTGCGGGGAGGCCAGGGGCAGCAGCCTAGTAGGTCAGATGACAGTTCTCGCTGTTCTCCATTAATTTTCCTACGTGGTCAGGGCCACAGACTCCACTTCTGCCAGTCTCAATACCCTCAGTGCAATCTTTTTTTTTTTTTTTCTTTTGAATGTATCAAAGATTTTTTTTAGGAAGGGTTAACATTTTTTTCTCCTTTATATATATTTGACATCATCTGTATCCCTCAGGGAGTTCCCACCACCGTTTCACCCGTGTGCCATCACCTCAGTCCCTTGTGCTCTTTCTGCCCGCATCTGCTCAGTGCAGTCTTTTAAACATCTGCATTGGAGTGGCTGCAGGCGCTTCTTATTCAGGTCTGGATGGAGGCGGGTTATCTGCATTTTTAAACATCACAGGTAACTCTGATTTGCAGCCAGAGCAGAGAAGAAACACCTCTTGAGAGACTCAGCGTAGGTTCTCCCAGGTGTTAAATATCTTACTTTATGACTTCATTCCTTCCAGGCTCCAGTGTGAAAAGGCTGCTGGGAAGCAGCCTCCTGTAATGATGGTGGAGTCTCGCATGCCTGCGAAGTTTGTGTAAAATAGGACTCAGGGGCATGGAGTGTTTTCTCTGGTCCTCATTCTTAGACCCAGATCAAACCTGCAGGGTTGCAGAGCATGCCCTGTTGATGGGGAGCAGCTGAGGCGAGCTCCCCTGGGGGTGTTGGTGTTCTACATCAGGCTCAACCTCTATATGCTCAGCTGAAAAATGGGCAGGTGACCAGACACATCCACAGCAGTGCCCTCCCAGGCTTCCTAGGTCCCACTTCACTTCCTAGACATGCCTGACTGCTCGGTTTGTCACACATACCTGTGGGGTGTTTTCAGAAACTAGCAAAGCACCTCTGAGTGAGGGTTCTTCCAAGACACAGAAACTTACAATTCTTTTTTTTTTTTGTTAAAGATTTATTTATTTATGCATACAAGCACTGGGGTACAGGCCAGAGGTGTGGGGGGAGGGTGAGAGGATTCACCACAGAGAGCGGGGAGCAGAACAGGCAGATCAACNGAAGTACACTGCTGAGGGGAGCAGCGGGCACAGCAGGAGAGGTCTGCTGCTCCATGTGGGTCCCCTCCCTGGCCGGCAGCAGGGATCGAACTCGTGCTGCAGTGACTGCAGTTTGCTTCATAGTGCGTTGCTTAACCCACTGCGCCACGAGGGAGGCCCAGAAACTTACAATTCTTTATACAATTCCTTATTATCTCTTTGTAGAACTATTTATATATTTATGCTTATATAGTCTATATGTCTTATACATAGAACTATGGTTATTTATAAAAATAGTCATTAGGTTTATAAATATATTTTTTAAATCTTATATATAGAAATACATGTATATATAATGTATTGTAACAATGTATTGTAAGGAATTGACTCAAACAATTTTGGAAGCTGCAGTCTCAAAATCTGCTGTTTGCAGGAGACCAGAGACCCCAGAGAGGTGATATGTAGATTCAGTCCAAGTCTGATGCAGCACAGCGTGGTCTAATCTGAAAGTTCTTGGAGGAACTGAGAGTTATGACCGATGCACCTTTCTAACCACAGAGTTGAGAGCTGTTTGGAGATAGCTCTGAGCCCATTTGAACCTGGATGCCTCTTCACCGTGTGCAATAGAACTTCTGGACCATGACCCACTTTGTGGACAGTGCTAAAAGCTGGGTCACTCTCCTTCTATCTTCCCCCACCTCCCAGTCTGCACTTGGCTTTGCCCTTTCTATATTGATATGCTGCTGGAGAAAACCAAAGGACTCTGTCCTCCTTCCTCTCACTGTTCCTCTTGCATTTTCACGCTGGGATTTCAGTTTGTCCCCTCACATGCCCAGTTCAGTAACCCCAGCATCCTTCTCCACCCAAGAGACCACTCGTGCCGCTTCCCAAGGTCACCTGTTCTTCCTCCTCTGAATAATCACTTCTTCTGACTCTTCTTTGGATACTACTGCCGCATCATCTAAGTCCTAATCGAGCTCCCTGTCTCCAGTCTACTCTGGCCTTCATACTGCTGCTAGAAAACAATGTTCATAGCATGATCCTTCCCTGCCCTTGATGTGAATTTTTAAACAGCTTTTCCCAAGCTAGAACAGGCTCTTGTGTACTCTTCCACTGTTATTGAGAAATAATTAACATACATCACTGGATAAGTCTAACCCATCAAGAGGGTTTGATTTGCATGTGTTGTGAAATGATTACAGTAAGTTCAGCTAACATCCGTATTCTCATATAGACACAATAAAAAGGGAGAAAAGAATTTTCTCCTTGTGATGAGAATTCTTTAGATTTACTCTAGTAAAAATGTTCCTGTGTATCATAGTGTTAGTCATCATGTTGTACATGGTATCTCTGCTATTTGTTCATAGCACTGTTAAGTTTGTACCTTTTGACCTCCTTCCTCAGCTCCCCTCCCCCTAGCTCTCTGGTTCATCGTGGACTTTTCATTAGACAACCATCGACCAGATTGTGTCCTGCATGCCTCCCCACTACAACACTGGAGCAATTTGCGGGCAGGGGCCTTGCTGCTTTCATCTTGGTGTTCCCTGTAATGGGCACAATGGCTGACTTCCTAATGATGAGCTGAGGATGGATGAATGGATGGATGGATGGATGGATGGATGGATGGATGGATGGATGGATGGATATGTAAATTCTACCCCTCATCTCTCAGAAAGTGACCCAATCTTTCTCTAGACAGGAATGAATTTCAGTTGCTCTTTGATGCATCGTTTCTTTGACTTTGGATCTTGAAAAGAGTATATTCAGTTCATCCTTGAGTTATTTTACGTTTCTTTTTTCATTTATGTATATTCTTAGTTTATCAAAAGCTTGGCAGGGCAGGAAATCCCCAGCTTGTCCTTCTGTGTTAGAGAAGGAAGTTGGAACTGTTAGTTTTTACTGACCTTTAGAGGATTTCGATAAAAGTCTGGAAGTGTTACTACTTCATTTCCGAAGCCTCAGATGAACTGGGCCGTGACTGAGCTGACATGCCAAGCCTACAACAGGAATGCGACTCACCTGGGTTTGACATCTGGGGTTTGCAGAGCCTGACAAACTAAAACTGGTGCATTATTCCTTTTTATGAAATTTTGTCTCCTCTGGCTTACAGAGGTAACTCAGAAAAGTTCTCAAAGAAATGCTTATTCAAGCTGTCAAGCTTTGTTACCTGTTTTGAATGAAGCCAGTCAGACCCATGAACTTCTTTATTTCCTCCTATTTTTTCATGCACAGCCTTATCACAGTATTCAGACTCTCAGAAAAACCTGTAGCTCAAGCCAGGATTTGTTGCTTCTGAATCAAATCTGTTTCGAATCCGACCAATACCAGCAGCTCACACACACTGGGATTTTTAAAAATACAGTGTGCCTCTGGGGACTCATTTACATGTGGTACTTCATGGGCCTCTGAATCTTTTAGTCTTAAAGGCTTTTGGTTGAATTTTCTATGTAATTTTGCCTAAATTATTGATTCAAAAGAATACCTGCACCCCTATGTTTATAGCAGCACTCTTTACAATAGGTAAGACAACCTAAATGCCCAAAAACAGATGAGTGGATCGGGAAGCTGTGGTACATATACACGATGGAATACTACTCAGCAATCAAAAAAGAAAAACTAGACTC
>JAGFMF010011796.1:11150802-11195881 GCA_019455555.1 Galemys pyrenaicus
GGAGGGTTGAGGGAAGATGAGAGCACGAGGGACTGAGGTGATGGTGCACTGGTGAGATGGTGATGGGGAATACATGGGGATTACAATTGATGGCAAGTACATGTAAATTTTAAAATAATTTATATTAATAAAAAATATTTCTGCCATAAACACTGATCCTGAACATTGCCCACTGAACCTGCCTAGATGAAGGTGGCTGGAGGAAACATACAATCGTGGCGATGTCTCACTTTTACTTCATCTTTGCAGTTCCTTAATGCCAACTGGTCACTCTGATGCATCATGCTTTTGCTCTCTCACATCAACATTTTTCTCTCTCACCTCAAATTTTTCAACATCCTTCCCAATCCTCACTAACAGCTGATGATTTGTTTCTGATTTTCACTGAGACTATAGAAGCAACAGAAATTTATTGAAATACCACCTCCCCACACACTGGTACCTTCCCATTAGCCACCTGCCAGCCTCAAAGCCCATGTACCCTCCCTTCTTTCCTGGTTCTCCCTTGTTGTATCCTTAAGAAATCACTTAAGGTATTTTCTCCCCTCTTTTCCTGTATCAGTTTTTCTCTTCTGAAGTGGGTTTCCGCATCAGCACATGCAGATGCTGTCGTTGGCTCCACATGTAAAAGCACTTGACAGCACTTGCTTTACAGCTGCCACTGCATTTCTCTGCTTCTCTTTATAGAATCAGTCATCATAAGAGAAGCCTCCAGCCTTTCTCCTTCCATGGTCCTTTGAAACCACTCCAGTCACTATACCCGAGTCTATTTTTTTCAAAGTCACTTATGATTTCCTTGTTGCTAGAGCTTGAGCATCTTGCTTGGACTCTGAGCAACATTTCGCATGGCTGAGTCTTCTTGAATTGTTTTCTTCATTTTTTTTTAAGGTTTATTTAGTTATACACACAAGAACTGGGGTACAGGCCAGAGGTGTGGGGGTTGAGAGGAGTCACCAGAGACAGAGTGGGGAGAAGAACAGGCAGATCTGAAATACACTACTGAGGGGAGCAGCAGCCAAGACAGGAGAGGTGTGCTGGGCATGTGGGTCACCTCCCTGGCCATGGATTGAACTCATGCTCCAGTAGCTGAGGACAGCTCCATAGTGCTGTGACTTAACCCCTTGTGCCAGCAGGGAGGGCCCTTCTTCATTGGTTCTAAGAATTATTGCTCTTCTGGTTTTTCTCTTTCATAGGACTGCTTGTTTTTAATTATGTGTGTTGACTTTCCTCATTTTCCCATTTTCTTAATGGACTTCCCTGGACTCAGACCATAGGCTTCTGTTTTCTATACTATCTTTACTCACTTCCTAAGTGTCTTCCAGGCTCAGGACTCCAACAGCATCTATGTGTCGATGACTCCCAAGCCATCCTATATCCAACCCAGATTGCTCTACTAAACTCTAGATTCATATATTCATTTGTCCGAATGACCTCTTTCCTTGAATTTTTAAATGGTCACTAGTCTAGTGACCTCTTCTCCCTCATTCTCAACATCACATTTACTGGGAACTCTCCATCCCTCCTGTTGCTCAGCAAAAAACCAAAAACAATAAAACCACCTCAGTATAATCTTTGATGTTGTTCTTTTCCTCTTTATTCTATATAGAATACAACAGAATGTCCACCAGGATCTACCTTCAAAACAGCCATTACGTCCTCAGTGACATTCCTGGTCTACAATTTTGTAGGTGACAGGAGCAGCTCAACTGGTGTTGAGAGGCAGGCACTCCAAAGCTGCCTTTTCTATATCTGGAGAATGTCTGGAAGCCTCATGCTTCCCCAGGTCTCACTTTCAGCTTTCACAACCCCAGATTCATATTAATGCCATTAGAATGGCTGTCTTTCCTTTATCTTCCTTAAATATTTGGATTTTTCTTGGAGAAATAGCCACATGTGTATATAGTTATAACATAAATATATCTATGTTTTTTGTCCCAAATATTGAGTACATTATAAAAGTATAACAAAAACACATAAACCACTTAATAATGTAGACAAATGGTGAGGAATTTAGGCAAAAAGAAAATAAAGATAGGAAAACCTCAGATAAATAACCTGTGAGGCAAGCAGGGAGATAATGAGTCTGTCTCACACGGGCTGAAGTTTAGTAAAACTGACACTCTCCTCTGAGGTGCTTTCATAGTTAGTTTCCTTTTGTTTTGGGGTTACCACAGTCATCATGAGCACAGTGACTACTTGGGTTCAACAGAGGGATCTGTGTGGACAGAAGTTCAGACTAGAAGTCCTCATCCGCCACTCTGTCCCTACCTATGCCCCAGCCCCTATATCATCGTAACCTAACACCTCCAACCCACTTTTAAACAATTCATCAGGTACTTACCAAGACCCAAGCAAGAAACTCTGAGTCCTGATTTTCCGAGATTCCTAGAATAAAAATAAAGTAACATATGGTCATTATTTCTTCAGGTGAAATAACGTACCTTTATTTCTCTCTTCTAAAGACACTGTCTTGAGTGGCTCTTACTTTCATTTCCATTTGACCCTAGGACTTTCAAATAGGTAACACAGGATCAGCAGAAAAACAAACTGTCCCCCCAAAACAGTGTCTTACTCCAAATTTATTGTTTATTAATTTGTCTTTCTCCTTTCAGAATGTGAGTGCCTTGAGGGCAAGGTCTTTATCTTATTCCCCAACCATTCATTCATGATTCATTCATTATTCATTAGAGCCCGACACACAGTGAACACTTAGTCAATATTCCTTGGCTGAGTAACTGACAAACTGAGTTCTAAAACAGAATATTATTTCTAGTGTATGAGGCTTATTAACAAATACACAATGCACCTTTAGGCAATTACAACTAATTTGTATTTTTTTAAATAAAAGTCCCTATAAAATTGTCACAAGCAGTTCTGATAGTCCTTTTGCAATGATTCTTCTTTTCCTCATCAATGCCTTTGCTTTTTATCCCCTCAAGTTTACAAAGAAAGGAAATACATGTTTACTCTCTAAAGAAGGAGAGAATGAGGCTCTCAAGTCTTCTTCGTAAAGAATTTCTCCATGGAGGCTCAGAGCCAACAATCTTCCTGTCATCTGCCTAATAGTCCTTAGAGGAGAAATAAAATTCTCAGGGAGAAATGCCTCCCAGGAATTTGTAGGGGCCAGTATGAGGCAGTGAAGCTTACATCATTGAAACGCATGGTAGAAAAGTCTGTCACCTACTCTCTGATAAGACGCTCTTACCAGAACCCAGTTTCCCTCCCTCTTCAAAACAAAACAACACAAACTGCCCAAGAGTAGCAACTTCAGGTTGCCCAGCAACTTCAGGCTCTCTGCCGACTTTTCCTCAGCTTGGCCTCTGTAGAGTCTGTAATTAGTCCTCAATGTCTTGAGTGCATTTCTTTCCTATGCTTATTAATCTTGTCTACAAAATGCCACATAGGTAACACATGAAATTTCAGAGCATATTGTTGTGCAGAGTTGAAAGTCCCAGGTTTCTCTCCTGTTATAAGTTGTTTGGGGACCAGGAGGGAATCTCGTCCTTCATAATGGGATGGAAAAAACTGGGCCATCAACAAAGGCAAGCCATAATAATTTTTGGTGTATTCTAACTCACTCTTGGAAACATAGTGCTAAATTTTCCCATATGAATTGGATATGTTCACGCAAAGCAGTGTGCGAAAAATACTTGAACTACTAAATGAGAGAAAAATAATTGGACCTCTCCTGTGAAAATAATTTGCATAAGAAACTGTTCTTTTAGTAGTTTCTTGCAAAACCACAGGATGTGCAATCAGATCTTTCTTTTAGTCTAAAAGTCTACTGATTTTAAAAGATTGGTTATCTAGAACAAAAGCTTTATAATGAGTATAGAAAAAGACTATATTCCCAAACAAGATGTACATATATAATACACATTTATATAAATATAGACATGAACATGAATAGTAATCTCTTCCAGCTACAGATAGTCAATATTGATGAGTCAGGAAGGACTTATTGAGAGGTCACCATGTTCCAGGTAATGAATACAGTCTTGGGGTTACATGAGGAGGAAGGTACAATTCTCTACCCTCTGTCCTTTATCCTTCTGATGCACACAGGAAACGAACCATTTAATTACAATACTTCAGCGTATGACCTACCATGGAGGTGCTGAGGAGCACAAAACATCTAGGTAATGATTTTCACATCATATTAATATATCTCAGTGATTCTGACAACAGGGAGGAGCAACTTGGTGCAGAAAACTATACAGAACATGACATTTTTCTAACAAATTTAAATAGGGCAAGGCTGTGTCATGGGTACTTACTGGCAACATCGCAACACCCCAAGTGGGAGATTTGTCCTATTTTCCTTGTGACAGTGACTTAGGAAGACAATAATCACTCTGCTATGAGTTTAGAAGACCAGAGAACCTTGAGATTTGTCAGCAGAAACAAATCGCAAAACAGCAAGTACTAAACATAGCCCATTTTGTTACTACTGTTGTTTAAACACCTAGACCAGCTGTTCTGAACAAAAGCCTTGGAAGATTTTTGCACTATAAGGAAAGCTCTGTAATAAACACAATATTGAAGCAGGGATTATCAGGTCCTGTGCTGAGCCTTGGAATTTTCCCTCCTTTAACTCTTTCTCTAAATGTTGCACACTTTGAGGTTATAGTTGCCAAATTTAAGTGGCGGTTTTTAAAATGAGGGACATTTTCTTGGCACAAGTGACATCGGTCTCTAAGTCCCTTGCCTTTATACTGTCCAGGGCTGCATAACTTTGTGGGACTCCTATCATGGAAAGCATCTCGACACTGCTACTGGTCCCTTTGCAGATGAAGAAGGCAGGAGGCATCAGTTGCCTTCAATTCAGGGTGTAGAATTCCAACAGTTTCCAAGATTCTAAATGGCACATCTGCACCTTCCTGCTTATGCTCACATCTGTGCAACACTAAATGGAGATGAGTTGATTGTCCAGCTACTCCATTTAAGCTCTACTGGATCATACCAGTTCAAACACTTGACACATTTGATTTTATGAGTTCAAAATCTATCATCCAAAATCTTGTTTGTGTGGCTCTCTCACCCAGTAATGTCCAAGGTCACACATTGCAGCACTAGAAGGGATGCCCTGGAATTTTCTTTATTCCACCCATATGGGATCTTCACAGGCTCTTCATGACCTTGTGTGACCTTGTGCAACAAAACAATTTGATAGAATTTCATTTTGTTTCTTAGTTCCTTAGCATTCACATAAGTGAAGCGACATAAAAATTCTAGAAATATATCAAATTTCTAATTAGATTGAATTCTTTTCCCATTTGATTCAAAATAGTTTCATTGCACAGGTTTACCTACTTTATCTGTGTCAGATACACCAGAAGGAAGTCTCACTGTGTTCATTTTTAGTATCTGCTCCTGTTCAACTCAAAATAAAAGTTCTTTCCTGGGTGAACGTGAGCTGCTCGACCGCTAATATTAGAAGGGAATGACATCAGTATGGGGGCCTGGGACACTTAGCTTTGTCACTCAAGTTTTGAAAATCATAAATCAAGGCTTCGGTAGAAAGTTTTCTGGAGAAGAGATACAGCTACTTGTGAACAAAAGGTCATGTTTCCCCTTTCTTTGTCAGAGCAGGGCTGTCCGCATAGGGACTACGTGACTGAACTTATTTTAGGGTGATGTTAAGTTCCATGGCAGAAGCTTTCAATATAATTCCTGGTATCACTTTTTTTGGAGCATCTGTCAGGCTCTTTGTGCTTTTCGGGCAATAATGGAGCAGTGAGAACTGAAATCAAGCGTCAAGAGTTTCATGCCCCTCTGAGACTTGCAATTTCTTTACAAATCAAAGAGACTAAAGCAGAAGATTAGTAGTCCAAATGTGTTGTTTTAAATTGCTTGCTTCTGAATATATGTATCTGAGACATTATTCACAGTTGTAAGCTGCTTGGGAGAGAATAGCTAGCTAAAATAGATGGCTTCCATTTGACCAAGGAAGAGCATATTATTTGCATGAGACAAATTCTCAAGTTAAAGATCAATACAATGGAATTGGCTAGAAGGGTCTCCAGTTGCAGAAACAAGTTTTATTTTACCTGGTTTTCCCATGCTCAGATCTTTACATTAAATTCTGTCTCCCTCTATTTAAACACCTTCCTGATCCCACGAAATCATACTCTTATATGTCTGGTGTTGGTGTCTGACCCAGAAGCTACAAATTTGGGGGCACATGGTTTTTGTTTTTTTTTTTTAAATAAAAGCACATTATCCTCTCTTGAAAAGCCTAGAGCAGAAGGCATGTTCTTGGGCCTCCCTGTTGGCGCAGTAGGTTAAGCAACGCACTATGAAGCAAACTGCAGCCACTGTGGCACGAGTTCAATCCCTGCCGCCGGCCAGAGAGGTGACCCACATGGCGCAGCAGACCTCTCCTGCTTGTGCCTGCTGCTCCCCTCAGCAGTGTACTTCTGTTGATCTGCCTGTTCTGCTCCCCACTCTGTCTGTGGTGAATCCTCTCACCACCACCCCCCCACATCTCTGGCCTGTACCCCAGCGCTTGTATGCATAAATAAATAAATCTTTAAAAAAAAAAAAAAAGAAGGCATGTTCCTGTAGCCAGCCCGTTGGTTTTGATAGTCCATGAGCACATACATTTTGACAGCCATGAAGCTGATTATAAGTGGTGGTGACGCTTTCTCATGAGGGTGCAATTCATCACTGTTGATAAATGAGTGATACTCCATTTGGAAACCGGCAGGCACATATATGATTTGACCATGCATGTAATGACAGACATTGACAAGTAGCAAGATGAAGCATTGTTTCACTCATACCTTTATGTAAGTAGTAAGAAAGTGAATGGGATACTTTCTGATTCTTTGATTCAAAGGTTTAATCATTTATCAGTTGTAAATTCTAACCAGTTTCTTAGTCATTTTCCTTGGATATATAAAATCATTTGTTGATCAGTATCATTCTAGAAAAGTCTAGAGAAATATGTTGAAAAGATACTTTCCTGTATTAATGAATTACTTTAGTAAAGATGTATTGAATTTCAACAGTGAGCCAGATCTGGTGCTAGAATGGGAAGCCAGGCAGATAGTTGATGCTTTCTTGGGGCCTCAACCACAGTAAGGGAAACAGATATAAACAGTGAATTAATTATTTGATTATAGTTCCAAATAAAAGAACAGAGTAAGATTGGCATGCTACGGTAGCTGATCTGGTCTGGATGGTTAAGGAAAACCTTCCCTCAGAAAACAGCATTTAAAGGAGGATTAGGAAGTAACTTAATGAAAAGATGGGGGATTAGCATCCTAAGCAGAGGGAATAGCAGGTACAGAGGCTCAGAGGCTAGAAGAAGTGGCAGAACTGCAAGAAACAGAGGGCAGTGAGAAGTGGAGCCAGGGAACTCTAGGTGTATGGTGGAGTCAGTAGCAGGCAGATCAAACAGGCCTCACAGATTACATTGTGGGTTTTGGTCTTAAGATAAAAGAGTAGTGGAAAAAGTCTGAAAAACGTAAGCAGTGAAATGGGGGCACAAGCGGGGCAAGAAAAGGAGTAGGAGGTTGCTTTGGTAAAGCTGCTGCACAAGTGCTACATTCCTTGAAATGGATTCAGTGAGATAGAATAGGGAAGATTCCAGATACTCCTAGCAGGTACTAGTACTTGGGGTTTGATTGAACAGGAGGGTAAAAAAAGAAGAGCAATAATACAACATTTTCAGGTTTCTGACATGGGTAACTGGGAAAAGAGGGGGATTTTCATTGAAATAGGGTTCATTAGAGAAAAGGAAGGTTTCAGTTCCTCTTTGGATACATGGGCAAATGCCCAGGACAAATTTGAGTTAGTTATCTGGAGGTCAGAGTAGGCAGAGGAGTTTACTGGGTAATGAAACTCATGGGCTGGGAGTTACCAAGGGAGAGAGCATGCAATGGAGAAGAAGGTTGAGGTCCTGGCCTTGAGGAACTCCAATATTGTGGAGTGGAGAAGAAGCCATGAGCAAAGGAAACTTTTCAGGAGTGGCAGAGAAATAGGGGAGCAGGAAGTGTCTGGTGGAAGCCAGCGGCAGAGATGATTTCAACAGGGCATGCAGGGTCAGCATCACTGATGGCAACTTAGACATCCCGCCTGGGGAGGATGGAGACGTGGCCTCGAACTTCAGTCACATGGAGACTGTGTGACTCCCACTCAGTCATTTCAGTGGGGCTGTGGGAGGGACACAGTTTGGGCAAACTGAGGAGGAGGGTGCAGAAATCATGCTGATTGGCTATGTGGGAACTTCTGCAAAGTACTGATCATTTTAAGACATCTCTCCTCATTCATAAGTGGAGATTAAAAGCCCACAATCTTTTTTAGGCTTAAAAAAAAAATCAGTGCCCCATCCCTCCCAGCATATTCCAGTGTTCTATAAATGTGGTGTCTTAAACACTGAGCTGAGTGGGGCTTGATTCTGAATATTAACCTGTTAGGAGGCTGCCTCTGTGGCTCCTAAGACCCACTTCCCCAATCTTAGAGTCCTCTTCATGGATTTGTGCTGTATATTGCGAACATCCTGAATCTACTACATGCAAATTATTGAGTTATTTTTATCAGAATCATTAGAAAAGTGGGAATCAGGGGGGAAAGATAAATGAGAGACAAAGGAGAAGGTGGCATTTTGTAGGCAAAGGCAGATTGGAGGAATCACGTGGGTCTGAGGAATTTGGAACCATTTCTCCATTATCAACAGGAGGAGTAAGTAGTAAGTGGAGGAACATAAAGTTATATGAATGGAGCCATACAAACTTGTTTGTTCTGGCAGGTGGGGGTGGGGTTGAGAAATGCTCACCCATGTCTATTTATACTTAAATGAAAATTACTCATTACTTTTTCTGTTTCAAGTATTCAAGCCATCAGAATAGTCAGAAATCATTAACTCAGAGTCCTTATATCAGATGAATCTAGAACGTCTGTTTCAGGGGCATATAATTTGGGGGTTGGTGAACTTGTATGTCACCAACTTCTAACTAAAATTTATCATTCTTCAATCATGAGTGTAGCCAACAGAGGACAGAAATATTCATGTGAATCATGACTTTTTTTTGGTAAACAGAAATTACAGATATTTTCCTTGTTACATCACAATTGCTTCAGAAATCTTAAAAAATTATTTTCATTCCCCATTTCACCACTCAGAAATTGTGGTATTTGACATTTCCCTAGAGCTGATTATTTAATAGTTTAACTAAAAAGTGTGTGTTTTGTTAGGTTGAAAATTTACATTTTAAGTATTTTAACTGTATTTTCACTTAACTGGAATCCTGTACATTTCATATTATGTATTTAAAAGCTCTTTTTTTCTGAGGAATTCATAGGATTCACCAGAGGGGCAAAGGATCAAGAATCTTGACTGTAGACAAAAGATAAGATTGTTTGAAAAATGTCTCTTGGAAATTCCATCTGACACAGCAACGTGAGTTTTCTAGCATACTTTTCGAGCTAGAAGGAAAGGTAACTCTGAAAAATTTTTGAAAGTAAAATTAAATATGTAATAACCCAGTACTACTATTTAAAATGTGCATAATGTAGTTTGTTGTTTCCTCAAAAGACTAAAAATTGATGTGCCATATGACCCAGCAATTCTACTTCTAGGAATCTACCCAAAGAACACAAATTTGAAAGGAAACCTGCATTCCTATTTTTATTGCAGCACTATTTACAATAGCCAAGAGAAAGAAGCAACTTATGCACCCCAAAAAAGAAAGTGGCTCAAGAAGATGTGGTGCATATACACAATGGAATATTACTCAGCAATCAAAAAGATAATTATGTTGAAAATGCTGCAAATTAATGTCATTTGCAGTAACATGGATGGATCTGGAAGGGATTGTGCTGAAAGAAGCCAGAAGTAGAAAGATAAATACTGAATGATTTCACTTATATGTGGAATATAGAGAAACCAAAGAAAAAGTCAGATAAAGACAAACTTTAAAACCAATGCTTGAAAACTGACCATAGATTTGAAGCATCCAGCCGCAGAAGGGAGGGCTGATAAGGGTGGAGGGAGCAGGGACAGCAGAGTAGACTATGAAGGAGGACTATGGGTGCTTCGGTGGTAGGAGAACTACAGTGTCCACACCTGAAATGTAAATCTTATACTGTCAAAAAATTAACAGGGATGTGAAGCAATGGTACCTCATTAAAATAAATTAATAAAATATGCATAATGTAATTGATGACATTCACTTTCCTCTTTATTTATTTAATAGTGTAAATTAAAAAATACTTTTTAGATCCAAGGATTTACTTCTAAACTCAGACCTGCTGTGTGTGTTTATCTACATGGATATAAATCCTTGATGCTAAGACTATCCACTATGGGGTACCTCAGGGCCTCACCTACTAACCATGCAGAAGGAGAACTGTGTACAGAGGACAGAGGAGAGGATTCTTCAGCTCAAGGCTCTGGGGCCTTAACAGGAAGTGGCTTGTTTGTCTCACATACAGTATTTTTGTAACAATCACTTTAATGCGATTTGTTCATTCAACTGCTTTATGTTCCATTTCTTATATTTATATTTATTTTGTTAAAAAATAATGTTTCTTGCCTAGTTCTTCAAGCAAGTGTGTTGACCCAGAGATGTACCATGTTTTTCCCATGGCTTTTTGGGTACTCTAGGGCACCCTCTGCTACCTCAGTTTGAGAGTCCTGACTAAGAATAATTACCAGTCAGTTACACCTTAGTATGAGTTTCAAACCTTTTTCTTCTATCAGTTTGTAAGGATTAGAAAAAGCAAATAGGACAGAAAGCACTAACCTCTCAAAAGAGATGGAAGGGGCAATAGAGGTGGGGTAGTCAGAAGATGAAGGCAGCATAACCCAAAGCAAACAGCACTCTTTCCCCCTTTCAAATTTTGTTCAGATCTCCCCTCCACAGAATGATCCACTTTCCTAGGTGAATATACCAGCACTTGCTACTTCGAAGTTAAGAAGGGAGACTCTACCGCTTTCAAAGTTTTCCCCACCAGTGCTGATGATTTATTTTTAAAATTCTACTAGATGAAGCAAAGGTAAAGCCTTCTCGGCATCCCCTTTGTAATGCGAGCTATGATTAGTTTCCACTGTAATGAGCCGTGAAGTTTTTAACTACAAAATAAAACACTGAAGAAAGCATCTGAGGTAGGAGCTCCATGCTCCACAACTTCCATTTATCATGGGTGAATTTCTTGCTTTTTCTTTAGAAAACAAAGTCAGCAACATAACAGAACCGGTCGGAGATCAGGGGCAGGGTGATACTTCAATACATACTTTGTCAACGGTAGAGCCTTCAGTGCTGTGATGAGATTGCCTTTCATGTTCCTTGATGGGGAATAGAAAATTAATCCATTTTTCCTCTGTGTCACCATCCTTCACAGATAACTCTGCTCACTGCTCCAGTAGAAGGCAAATCCCTACTCTCTAGGACTTATAGCCTGGAACTGGCTGAAGGGGAAATCACAACCAAAGGCTACTTCTGTGTTCAGCCTTGGCTTTACACTTTTTAAAAAAAAAAAAATTACGTATTTTTTTCTTACAGTGTTTGCTTTCTTTTCTAGGTGAAGTCCCCATAGAATTTCCACCACCAATTCACCCGTGCACGGTCACCACAATCTCTTGTGCTTTTCCCGTCCCCCTTGGGGTTACACTTTAGCACCAGCTGTCCAGTACTTGAAAGCACCTTCAGGTCACCCTTTCTGAATTTTAGTGCATACTTCAAATTCAGAGCATCTGTCTATGTCTCTCTCCCCACACCCCCTTGCCACCTCCTTCTAAAAAAATCCATATATTTTAATCCCAAAAATGTTCTTTTTTTTCTTCATTCCTTCCTGTGGTCCCTACAGCTAGTCAGCTAGCAAATCCTGAGACCCCACTGAAGCAGCACCCCACCTCCCTCCAGATTTCATAGCCACTGGTAGGTCAAAACGTAAGACTCACTGCTTTCTGCTACAGATTCTCTTCTGTTCTTTCTCTGTTTACTTCCGATCAGACCTATCATCTTATTTGTGGATAGTAACTATGGTTCATTTTCATACTAAAATCTTCACTTAAGGGAGGAGTTGAGCTGCCATTTTTTGAACATGTGATGTCTGCAGAGCATCAGCCCACCTGAGCTCGCTCAAATGACGACAGAGGGCCAGCCACACCAAATACCTCCAACACCCAATCACCAAAACTCCTCTGTTTTCCTTCTTTCACTTTAGAACCTTTCCCAGCCTTTACCAGGGAATATAGTTGGTGAAGAAATTCACATCCTTTGTCTCCATTATCTGCAGATAACAACCTCTTCCTTCAACAAAAAACTGGGCCTGGTGTATTTAGGCAAGTCCAAGCAACAAACCTACAGAGTTTGGAGAGATCTTTTTACTGGATAGCATATGGTTATGAACAGAAAGAACTTCACTCAAACACAGAACTCTGGCAAATTTGTGTCTCACAGAGTTATGAGTTAGCCATGTTGGCAATAAGGTTGAAAACTACAATTGACAGATAAGAAATGGAGTGAACAGGAGATACAAAAATTAAATAAAAACAGAAGAGAACCAAGGGTCCCTTGAAGCCAGTATCCCTTTATTATTCAATTTCATTTTATCTATAAACATCCTTCCATTTCCAGACCAGACCTTTCATCTTTGTCTCTTTGTTTGCTTTTTTTTTCTAGTTCAGCAAATGTTTACTCACTACCAAGATGAATCAGGAGCTAGTGTCTGACTTTGAGGGTGACAAATGTTCTTTCTTTGTCTCCAGAAAAAGAAGAAAACAATGCAGTTGGCCAATGATTCTACTTTAAGCCTTGTTAAAAATGGCTAATCATTGGCCAGACTAGGGCTCTGGTTTTATTTTGTTTTCATTCTCCAATCTGAACTTTGGTCTTTTTATTCTTCTTACATATTATTTTGTTATGACTTAAAAGTGGGGGAATTGACTGTTATTCTGGGGTGACAGGGGTGGAGTAAGGGCAGGGCCCTGTGCCTTCCGTGGGGAATAGAGAATCCCCATCCACAGACTCTAGAATTGTTCTCTGAGAAGAAGGGCCTCTCCATGCCAGTCCTTTCTGATTTTATGTGTAATTGGTCAAAGGTATGCATTTCTGATTTTATGTATAATTGGTTAAAAGTACAAAGAGAAAGTTCTTTTCTATAGGTCAATGAAAAGATGAAAGAGAGAAAGGAGCAACCTCTTGTGAAACCAAAGGCACCAGAAGAATATCATTTTTTAAATGTTAAGACAAAAATCTTGCTGAAATTCCCTTGAAAATAGAGTCAAAGCTGTACTTCCCCCAGCGTGGATCAATTTTTACTAAGGCAAATCATTTTTAAAAGCTGACTTCAGATATTAAATTAATTTCAGCATGGCAACTATAGAGACTGTGATAGGACCTAACTTTATACTTTCATGAATTAATGCTTCCTATAAAATTAAAATAATTTAATCTCAATGGCTAAAATTACTATTGGATGTTTATTCACACCTACTGACTGAGCTGGTTCTAACAAGATTTAGATAACAAGAATTCATAGGCTTATGCCTAACATCCATACCAGAGTAGTGGGGATCTGACAGATCTTTATGAGACCCTGAAGAAGTCAGTTTTCAACTCTGGTATCATCAGTACATGAGAAGGAAGATCATGATGTGAAGTAGGTACCATTTGCATGTGGCAGTCAAATAGTGGTTATTTTAGTGATAACTTCAACAAAGCCTAATTTTTAATAGCATAATGCCAAAATGGACAATGGAGGGAATTTTGAATCTACTTTGAATCCAAGAGGATATTTAAACTCTATAAGCATGTCTTTGATTTTGATTTTTTTTTAAGATTTATTTATTTATGCATATAGGAGCTGGGGTACCGGTCAGAGGCACAGGAGGTGAGAGGATTCACCAGAGACAAGTGGGGAACAGAACAGGTAGAACGACTGAAATACACTGCTGAGGGGAGCAGCAGAAGAGGCAGGAGAGGTCTGCTGTGCCATGTGCGTCCCCTCCCTGGCCCGGGATCAAACTCGTACTGCTGTGCTATGCACATGCTTCACAGTGAGGTAGGTGTTCAACCTGCTGTGCCACCAGGGAGGCCCCTGTCTTTGATTTTTAAAATGGAAGAGCACAGTCAATCATAATTTCTTTTTCACTTACAGACACACACTTTATTTTCCATATGTCTTAATTTCTTAATGATACCCCTGGCCTGGGTTGCCCTAGGTGTTTTGACATACAAGCACATAGAGGCAAACAATCTTTCCAAGTACACACACCGTGTCCACTCCATCCATACGTAGATGGAGGCTGAGAGTGGATAAGCGAAGCGTCAAGGTCCCACACAGCTGGGTGTGCCCTGGCCGCCTTCCAGTGGCCTGTCCATCTGAAATGACCCAGGGCCATCACTCCCTAGACAAGCAGAGGGTAGGCTCCCAACCTGAGTTTGGCCATTTGGTCTGAGAGAAAATGAGTTTCTGGGCTCTTGCTAGGGCAACCCCCACCTTCATCTGCACACCCCGCTCCTGACAGTACTTTCCAATGTCTGTGACTGACACCATGGCAGCAGGAGGAGGTAGAAACTGCCTCTCATCTCCTCTCCCGAGCAGCCTTCAGACAGAAACAACAGGCAAAGAAAATATACAGGAGGAATGTACAACCCATATCAGTTCAAAATTCAAAAGAACTGATTCCATCCCAGTGGTTGCTCAAGAGAAAATTATGTCATCTGTGTGCACCACTGACTGGAGATGGGATGAACAACGGGGCTGGAACAGACTTCTTTACAACTTGCTGGGTGTGAGGTAGAGTCTGGAAAGAGGAATGAAGAGGAAAACTGGGAAGAACTGAGGTAGTCACGCCTGTAAAAGAAGGTGGGTCAAGAGCTACTTCTGGCACAGTTCAATGCAAGGAACATTTTAGAGCTGCTCTGGACAAGGCGCTAAGGGCGTATACTTGACCGTGTCACAGCTCTGGGTGCGGTATAGGTTTATTGAGTGAGCACTGACTGTAAAGGCAGGCACTGTTCTGGGTTCCTGGGCTGAGTCAGTGGACAGCATTGACCAAGGTCCTGGTCTCATGAGCCCTGTACTCTAGTGGGAAGGCCCAGTAAACTGGCGAGGGCATAAATAATCTCAAGGGTGAGACGGGCACGAAAACATAGACACTGGATAATGGGAAAGGCGAGAGGGTGGAGCAGCCGCCCTGAGGAGGGACATGAAGAGTCAAGGGAGCCAGTCTCAACAGAAGGATGGTGGGAAGGAGTTCCAGGCAGAGAGATAGGCAAGCCCCCAAAGTGGGCACAAGCTGGGGAATAAGACAGCAGGTATGTGGGGATGTCAGAGTGGTAGGGCGAGTACAGACAGGTGAGAGACAGGGGAGCCAGGACATACAGGCTGCTAGCCACAGTGTCCTTGCTCTCTCTCCAGGAAGACCAGATAGAGATGGTCCAAAAATAAGGAGGGCGGGCATGCTAAGAGCTACTGTGTTTAAAGAGAGCTGCAACAGAGTAGATAACCTGCTCTGGAGAATTTCTACAAGTACAGAGACTGTGGACTGTGGTAAAGGTGATTATTTGGGGACCCAATTCACTAACCTGGTGAGGATTTTTGTGCATGGGACGTAGGGGTGTCGTACAATTCTGGGGGTACATTATATTCTTTGTGTGTATCCCCTCCCCAATTGAACAGTTTAGTGATTCCATCTCAGGCTCCCCCTCCCTTGCTTTTCTGTACCCTTCTCCTTTGTAATGTCCTTTCTCTTGCCCTCTGCTTTCAATTGTCTCACATTCTCATACTCTGTCTATTTACCAGGAGCGGAACCTTCTAGGCCTGACTGAAGTTTTCAGCAGATCTCCAAGGGTTGCAGAAACTCAACCCTGACTGATCAGAACAAAATACCACATACAACTGGGAGTTCCCAGGGATCCCTCTTGAGCTTTGCTGCTGAATCTTCAGTTCGTCTCTGTGATGACTGACATCTCCCTTTCTCATTCCCTTGAAGCAGACACACTGAACAGGAAAACCATCAAATCACTACGCTTGAAGTCGTTTCTGACCAGCCTCTCCTTTACTTCCCGCTCCTGCCAAAAGATTTCAAATGGAAGCAGAGACACAATGGTGATGAGAAGCTGGATAGCGGCAAGGACCTGATTGTCTCATCTGTAAAATGTGCGTAATACACACCTGCCTTCAGCTGTTCACAGTGTTTGTGAGGATCCAATGAGACAACACCTGTGAAAAGACTTGCAGTCCCAGAGTTTTTTACACATTAGTTATCACCATGATAATGACCACTGGAATTAACAGACTCAGGAGCTGCTCCATAAAACAAAACAAATGGGGAAAAGATAACCCATCATTGGTGTTCTCTCAAGTGGAACAGGCAGCTTAGTTCCATGGGCAGGTTGACAGAACTTGTAGCAAAGTAAAATCATTCACACTGCCAAGAACTGGTTACACGGCCTGTGTAGCCCATTATACAGTCCAAAAAAAAAAAGGATTAAGAGATATTCTGAAAATAATGAAGACATTTTTGAAAAATAAAAAAATTTTCCTTTTTAATTAAAACCTGTTCTCAAATGAAGGCCAAGAAATTAGAAAGTAATTACACTCAAATGACCAAGGTCAGAAATTGTGTGTGTGTGTGTATGTGTGTGTGTAGGGTAGTGAGGGGCAAATAGGAAGAGAAATAAGATAATTCAGATGTTCAGGCTGAACAGGAATTTCTTGTGCAACTGCCAATGATTTTAAAAGCAGTTCTGAGATACCTTTTCATTCATTTATTCAACAGACACGTGTTAAGCATCTGAAGTGCACAAGAACTGACAAAGTGGCAGAAAAGACACTCATACTCTGCCCTCAAGGTCTATAAATCTAGTTGGGGAGATAAACAATGCACAAATAATTATATTTGTGCACTGTACTCAGTGTTTCAAAGTACAGTGAGTTTTGCTCCGGAATCTTAAGTTCATCCCATGGAAGTGGGGTCCATGGATCTGAGTCCAGTTAACTATAGACCACATGTTTTGGTTAACCCATTTGGGGGTCTGACTACACCTGTTACTGAGGGTACAGTTATTTGTAGAACCACCTTTCCTTTTATTTTCAAAGTGTCTGACATGGATGATAAATTATATAGTAACTTGAATCTTATTTAGTTGCTGATTATGTGACCTTGAACTTCTGAATAGAAAAAAATAGGACTCCCTTTGCCAGAGAGAGGGAGAGAAGATGAGAAATAAGTCTGCAGTGAGGGTCTAGGCTCACTATTTTCCACTTTCTCCAGAGGTAAGGTGAGATGAGAGACTCTCAGAGGTAAGGAGAGATAAGGAGACCACCAGACTCATGTGGATCTCTGAGGGAGCACTTACCCTTTGGGCCCAAGGGTGCCCCAAGGATTCCACACCCTGAGGGAAGTTTCACACCAACCTCAAGTGGGCAGCACAGCAGGTCACATGGCAGCCTAGAAGATTCCTAAACTTCCCCCCATTCCCTGTCACCATTTTAGAAGGAGCAAGAGAAGGAAGGAGAGATTCCTGATGAAGAATTTGCCTCTTTAAACAGAAGAGACAGAATTAACTTTGAACAGGCTATTTAAAGTGTGCCCTCCCCTGTCCTCAGCAAGAATGGAGACATCAGAGGAAAATAAGATCAGTTCGCAGGAAACAGACCCAAGACTCTCCCAGGATCCCCAGAATCATGTAGTTGGGAAAGTCTACCCCATCTACACTTACATCCTCAGAGCTCAGCACAGACCAGAGGCAGGGCAGATCTTCCATAAATGTTTTTTGGAGATTCCACCTTCAAATCACAAAAAAAGGGACTATAAACCCCATACTATTTTTATATAATCCTGCAGAACTATTAAAAACGCTTCCTGATAATATTCATAGCTCTAGTTAACATAACAGGGAGGGTGAAATACTTCTAGAGGTATTTAGAGAATCATCTTTGTCGACTACTGACTGAGCCTTAGTCAGCAACAAGTCTCCCCAAAGTATGGTATTACAAGCTGGTCTTAAATATCACAAAGATTAACCTTCCTTCATGGCATCTTACATAGGCTCCTGCCAGAGGGAAACCAGTGGAGTATAGTATAGTCTCTATTGATCTTACTAGGAAATCCCAGTATCCCAGTCTCTATCATTTGAACAAAACACATTTCAAATAGTAACATAGTCTTCCTTTATTTGTCCTGCAAAGAGGAAAATATGTGCTCTAGATTTATCATTAAAACAGCAGGTATTAGGCCTCCCTGGTGGCGCAGCAGTTGAACCCTGCACTATGAAGCACCTGCAGTCACTGCAGCATGAGTTCAATTCCCGGCCAGGGAGAGGACTCAAATGGTGCAACAGACTTCTCCTGCCTCACCCACTGCTCCCCTCAGCAGTGTGTTTCAGTCAATCTGCCTGTTCTGCTCCCCACTCTGTCTCTGGTGAAACCTCTCACCTCCCTTGCCTCTGGCCTGTGCCCAGCTCTTAGGTGCATAAATAAATAAATCTCAAAAAAATAGCAGGTGTTGCAGTTCAGTTATTGAGAATCCATTTAACTCTGGACAGTTTAATGGTAGTTACAATAAAATTTTCTAACATAAATATTTTCAGTGGAAATACTGCTAAGCCCAAAGTATGTTTATGAAGAGAGCTTTGTGAAGCTTGGGAGCAGACCTCTTTTCTCTCAGTGAACAGAAAAATATATCCCTTAGATTAACTTGTAAATATACTACTTCTATATTTAGAGATATTAGATCCTATTAGTACTTAATATTGGCCTCAAGGGATTATGAAACACTGTGATTATTGTATTTCTTAACATGTTTCCACCCACAACACTTTTTCTTTTCTTTTTTTAAATCAAACTGCAATTTTGTTTTTCCAAACACTTTTTGAGTAAAAAATAAAGTTGAAAATCTTTGGGGAAGACTTTGCCCTTTTCTCGTAATGGGGCCTTGCCAAGTCATTCTTTTACAAAAATAGAGAGGAACACTTCTGGAATGAGTTTTAAATGTAATCTGGCTTGTTGTGAAGAGAGTGCTTTGGTATATTGGCTATATATGTCTTTGCTGCAATTTTGCAAAAAATTGCAGATTCCACTGGGTGATGGGAGTGTTGGAGGGGTTCTGATTAGCTGAAGGGAAAGCAGGTTGCAACTGTTAGACAAGGAGTGAAATCTCTGCTCTGACCCTTTTGGTGGGTTTTCTGCACATCAGTGAATGAACTTGGAGCAGATGCTCTAAGCAGTCTTAGGCCAAGATGCCACTAAGCCAGGAATTGCCTCTACCAGAGCTGCCTTCCCTTCCCTTGGATTTTACTGATTCCCTAGAAAGACAGGTTGGGGAAAAGAACACCAAGATCCAATCCTGTGTCTCATTAAGTACATTTTCCATGTCAAGGGCTGAGGAAATGTCATAGAACGTCAGATACAGAGTCACTGAGTGAAACTTGCTGGATCACTCAGGATTTGCATGGTTTGTACACAAAACAACACTAACTTCTTCTAAGTGGCCACTATCTGGGATAGGGAAGAAGAGTTAAAACCCAAGGACACTTTCTGAATAATGTTACTATTTACATTCTCTTTGAGTTTGAATTTTTCTGTTTATTTACGGAAAATAGTATGATTTGACTGAAGATGTTTACAGAGAGGCTGAGGTCCTCCGTGTCCACTTAAAAACAGGAATTACATTAACACTTCAGGAAGGAGATTTCCTCATTTAGACACCTTGAAAAGCTCTCAGTACCTTCTGAGGAGCTCTTGGGCATCCCTGTGTCAGGTTCTGGGGGAATGGAGGCAGGAGGACCTCAAGTGTCGAAGGCTCCATCTATGACAGTGACAGCGAAAGCAGAGGTTGAGTATGGCGCTGAGAAGTGGGGGAGGAACATTGGTGTTTGAAAGAGAGTGCCAGGAAGAAAGGATCTGTCCTAAAGCTGGAGAAAAGTAAAGCGATGGGTGTGAGTGTCCCTAGCAGAGGAACCAGTCTGAGAAGACACCCTTAAACTAGGGGCTTGGGGTGTGGGGATAGATGGACTGGCTCAGAGTAGAGCTGGGAATCTTGGAGCAGAGTCAGAAGTTGTCTGGGGCTGGGGAGAAGGCTTGAATGTTGTGTTTCATCAGCTTGAAATGTAACCTGTGGGTGAGGCGTAGCTATCAGAGTGTTTCAGCAAGGATGAAATACCATCCACTTTGCATTTTAGAAAGATACTGACAGCAGTGTGGAGGGCGGATTGAGGAGGCAATTCATCCTGGAGGGAGGGGGATCAATTAGGAGGAGATTTCAGTCATCTACAGAAGAACATCTCCATGTCTGAACTAGAGCAACTGCCTAGATTGACAGGAGGTCTGCAAGGGACTGGGGTCTGCTGCCTTGGTTTTGCAGACTGAGGAATTTTACAGGTTCTAAAAACACTGCTGGGCACTTGGTAAATGAGAGGCAGTAGGACACCTCCTCAGGAATTACAAACATTTTTTAGCATTAACGTCAAGTCTTTGTAAATCTTCTCTCCTCCTTTCTTTGTCACTGACAGATAACTTATATTCCACCCTACCGGGTACTGAAAGCAAAGGAAAAACTCACATTTGGGGATCATGTGAAGAATTAATTATGGCTCCACCTTGACTCTTAGTTGCCACCCCAGTGGGGACCCCCTTAGAAGAAGGGGGGGTCCAAAGTGTCGCCTCAGTGCGGTGTAGACCATAACAGCACGGTCATTACCTAGCTGGTGGTGGAAGCCAAGCCCCTGAAGGGAGAGTCACAGCTGGGAGGGTGGTGCAGCAGGCACTTTGGCTTCTGAAGTGGATGGTGCAGACTGTTTTACAACTGAATGGGTTTTATTTTTCTGCCTTCAGTAATGGAAAACTCTCCCCCTGGTAAGATCTGCCTACCTCTTCAATTTGACTTCGCTGTCTGCCCTTTTGAGGCAGATCCTATGCAGCAATAGTGACTTCTGGCCCTGTTCACCTCAAGGCTCCATCTCCACTCAACCCGGCCTCCCCTGGGGGCGGTCCTGGTCTCGTAGGCTGTGTTGGCAGCACCCAAGCAGGACACATAGACCTTTCCCTGATGGCTTTGTCACATCCTATCAATGCCAGCTGCTTACAGTCTAGTTTAGTGTCACCCGTCCGTATGTTGTCTTCGCACGAAGACTGAAAACTCCCTAAAGACGTGGTTGGATCCCCTCCGTTTTACAACAAAATACTCCTAGACTAAAAATCAGGAATAAGTAGAATTAAATTTTAACCACTCTTTGTTCTTTCTTCCCCTTCCTCCTGCTCATGATTAACCATTAACTTACTCCAATTGCCTTCAGGGGAACTTGGCAATTGATTGTGTTGTGTTCCTAAGAAAGTCCCTTCAGCCCCTTCAAGGTGGTTAGTGACATCAAAAACAAATATATGCTGACTGCTCTCCAGAGGGGGCATTCCCAGCCGAAAATACAAACCACTGTAACTCAGGACCTCTGACAGCCCATAGACCTGGAGTGCCCCACACATGCTGCACGTGCATTGCTCAGCTTACACTCACACTTCCATGATTGTTGTCCTGGACGTAAAAGGGGCACCACTGCCTGCATTTTCCCTTCTTGCTAATAAATACAAGGCTCCCCTGGAGGCGGGGCTCCTTGTATATGCAATATCTACTGTATATCGCATATACTTAACAAATGTTTTTTTGGAAGTGCCTGCTTTTCCTGATGAAGGTACAGGAGAAAAGCAGTTTGGAGCTATCTGCTAAGGTGCAAAGGAACCCTACATGAAGGGTCTTGTTATTAAAAGGTTTACGGTTTCATTAGGGAGCTAAAAATACACGTATAGACAAACATATGCTCAGTGGTTGTTTTTCTCCAGGTGTACACACAAGCAGCACAGTAATGGTTCTCAAAGTCAGGACAGATGTTGGGAAAGAATGAGTAGAATGGAGATGAAGAAGAAAGAGCAGCTTCTTACCCGGGAATAGGATTGGAGTCTGGCGGTTGAAGCTATTGTTTTTGTGTGGATGGGCTTCTTAGTACACCAAAGAAAAGGAGTTTTAAAATCTGTAAGAGAAACTGTGCCCTCTTCACACAGGCTGCCCAGTACCAAGCCATTCCAGCTCCCAGGAGGCGGCAGTGTTGTTACAGAGCAGAAGAGAAAAGTCTGGAAAGGGACCCATTCCTTCACAGAGGCAGATTGACTACCCATGGGAACCATTTATTTCCAAGATCTTTCTTCAGGTTGGTGTCAACTACACTCAGACAATTCAGAAGTTGGCAGCATAACGGGGTTCAGGTCTACAGAGCAGGCGCCTGGGAACACAGCTATGTTCTCTTTGCGAGAATTAGGGCCAAGCTCTTTATAAACATCACTCATTCACTCCACAAAAAGAGCAACCGTGAGTCTGCATCTCTCCCATTTTTCAGAGGAGAACACTGAGTTGTGAGAGATTCAGTGACTGACTCAGGGTCTTTTAGCTAGGGAGTGTTCAGATGAGTGTCTCCTCCCTCCACCTGGCTCTGCCATGTCACACAGTTCTCTAATCCTTTGTGAAAGTGTAACAGGGTGGTCCCCAGGAAAGGGGGAAGTTTCAGAATCCCGGTTCCACCCTAAATGGGTGGAGCTGAGCAGGGATAAGAAGATGTTGGAGAGAGGAAATAAGAGGACAGAAGGAAGGGAGGAAGAAGGAAGCAGGATGGAGAGCAGCAAGGAGACCTAGAGGAGGCACGTGGAGCAGAGGGACATGTGAAGAAACTGCGCTTGCTTTTTGGTCTTGGACTGGTTAGAACAGATGTGGGTGAGAGACCTGTGGGGAGGTTAATAATGGCAGCTTTCATCTTAATTTTAATTTTGCTCTTTTCCTCCCAGATTTGTCTAACTCTTTCTGACCCTTTTCTATGGGTCTCTACTGAAAGTTCCTTTAGACCTGTGGCAGGCTTTTGGGCCTTGCTTTGGGCCAATCCTATTTAGCTGGACTTTTACCGTCAAGGAGATGGGTAAATTTAAATGCTTAACTTATAGTAACTATGTTCTTTGTCCTTTCTGTATTGTACCCTAGTTGTATTAAAGTTCCTTTCCATTAAAGGCCATATGTTTGTCTTGATGCGGTAGATGGCAGAACCCATTTAGAGAGGGCAGGTTTGGGGGTTCTAAGGTGCCCTCTCCCTGCCCTGTAACAAAAGGATGCCTGGCTTCTGTTACCCAGTGTGGTTTCTGGTAGCAAGAGTATATACTTTTCTTGCCTCAAAGCATAGTGGTGATTCCTACTCACCAGCCAATATTTTTACATGCACACATCAATATATTCTAGTAAATACCACCAGACCAGCAGCCAGCAGTCATCCCAAATGTTTCCTAATCCCACCATATGTGTTTGATTGTGTCATTACGTCGCCTGTCCTAATTAAGATGAAAGGAATCTGAATTGAAGTAACTGGTTCTAAGAGTGCCAGTCACTAAAATAGAATCCCCAAGAACCTCAAGCTTCCAGCCCAATGCTCTTGTATAAACTTCCCATGTGATTGCTTGTCTGCTGTACACCCCCACTTTTAGAATAATCAGTTGTCACTGAAAATGTTGAAAAATGAGTATCTGTCAAATGTATACCCAGGCGGATTCGGCTTACTCAGAAAGTTTGGGGCAATAGAAATCATGTTTAATTAAATTGTGTGTATTTGGCCAGAAAGCTTTTGACTCCTCTACAATGTTCTTTGGTTCTGTAATTGGTGGGAGGGCTTGGAGTCCTAGGAGGCAGAGAGGAATGGGAAAAATATTGAACAATGTATCTGGTTGATTGATTATGATGTGTTGTGACCAAGCTCTTTGGTGAATGGGGCCATCTATAAGCTCCCTGGCTTTGTTTGCCTCAGTCAGGAAAAAGATTTAAGTCCAAGAGAACAGAAGTGGCTGCCCTGCTGGATATTTATAGTTTGAATTTTCATTTTATTATTTGTGGGTTATTTTTTACACAGTTAAACAAAAGAGAGTTTCTAATTTCCTTTTAGAATTGACATCATCTACATTTTGAATTGGTTCATCTGAGTTAGCACTACCTGTCTGCAAAGAGCAAGATTAGTGCTAACTCTGCAAGGCAAATAGCCCAGAGTCAACAGACATATCACAATGATCAGCGCTTACTTCAGGGCTGAAAAAACAAACAAACCCTGTCCAAATGGAAATGTTCTTCAACCTTTCAAACCAGGTATACATAGTCAGATGGTTTTACCAGAACCTTCTGGACTCACCATATTGTCTAACATTCTCACGATTAGACACCAGTACATTGTCCTGGCGTTCTTCGAAGTCACAGTAATTTCACTCAGTTTGACTACCATGTAAAAGTACCAGACTTGGGGAGACCCCAGTGGGCATTGTCCACATGTGGTAAAGAGTAATAAAGGAAGAAGAAGGCGGCTGTCTTTTGAGTCTCCTTGCAGCCACACGTCTGTCCCTTCCTAATATTAGGGGGAAAGGTAGTCCTAAATGGATTACACAGATGGATGTGTGGACTCCAACCCCCACTCCAGACCATCAGTGTTCCAGAACCACAAATCCGATAAGATGATTATCGAAGAGTTGATCCCTGGGACCTGAGGGTGGAGTTAAGCAGTCAGGCTGGCTATAAAACCAGAGGTGAGCCTTGGGCTCGCCCCTTCCTTTGGGAGACATCTCTCTTCCTTTGGAGCCATCTCACTTGACTCGAGCCAGCTCTCAATGCACCATTGCTTAGAAGATCTGGTAGGATATTTGTGGATTTGTATCTCTCTCTTTTTCCCTTGGTATTATTACTATTTTATTCCCCTTCTTTCGTAAAATAAAACCTGTTAATAACTTTGGTCACGTGTACCTGAAGCTGGGACTTTTTAAAAGTCTTCTGAGCATGCGGGTGGAGGACCCAGTGAGGGGAACCCATTTTATAGTAGGGTTGCATGTAACACTAACACTCTTGACCTCCGTGCACACCAATGGCAGCATCCACACTTGATCCTAAAAAGAGAGTTCCCTCAAGTGAAGCATTCTGCTTTGGGAATGTCTACTTTAAGATCAGAATCTACTGGAAGACATTGCAGCGCCAACGCTCTTTTGCAAATGGATGACCTTCAAAATCAAAATTCCTGGTTTTGAGACAGCAAGTTACAACATGGTTGAAAATTTATTGATTACACAAAGAGGAAAACCAGGCAATTGTCTTGATAAATGAAAATTGGGCTGTGTATGGCAAGGATTTGTATCGGAAAAGAATAGTCACCATTTTTGGGGATTGCAGAGTGCAAGTCCATTATTTCAACATTTCGAACAAAGAAGTTTAAGAAAACCAATTTATGAAGTTCTACTTTATATCTGAATGCTGTATGAAGCAGAGTGGCAGAATACTAACATAATTTTGCCTGTAAAATAACTCATAAATCACTACCTAGGTTATTTAAGAATATTCCTGTTTGCAGTGAGCAGTTTTCAATTACCCCTGATGACTGACATATAATTATTACATTCATTTATATCCTGGGCCATTTCCAAGTTCATTGTGTGTGTGTTGCTGTGGGGGAGGGGGAGCTCCTAATGCTTTCTTTCTTGGACTCAAAGAGAATAAATAATAAGGCAGTAAACAAAAATATGTAAAAAAAACTGAAAATTAATTGGTAGTTATAGGTATTAATGCATTCCTCCATTCCTGGGTAGCTGCGTTTGGGGGCCATATAAAGGTGAAATAGTTCAGTGGCCTCTACACAATGTAACTGTGTCCAATTCCTCTAAGTGCTTTGTCCTCAAACACTCTTTCTTTTTTCTTCCCTGCCCCACAGGGCTGGTTTTACCAACCCAATAAAAGTAAGAAGTTGACAAATGGTTGTGGAGGCAGAAGTTTCTCTCTACTTCTACTGTGCCCAGAATCAACACAGTGTGATATCCCCCAGGGCCAAAACACCCCACCTCAGAAGCTTTGTATTCTTATCTTACCCAGCTTCCCCCGCCACTTCTGGTCCCTACCTTTGAAAATAGATTTCCCTCCTGTGTGCTCATGTTTAGAACATGAACATGGTAGAATCGACATTTATTTTAGTTGTCTCACTACTGCTGAGCATCCTTCTAGAAGATTCTAGAAGAAATGGTTAAATTAATAGAAATGGACTGTTTATTTCCGCTTTCCCCCCAATCATAAGCTAAATCCTGCTTTTAAAACCCCTGTGCATTTGTATAGAGCTGTAGCCATTCGTCTTCCTTAGACGAGGTAGGCTGCATATTGTTCTTGTTATAGGATATCTAATTATCATGCAGAGGTGAACTGACTTTGCAGAGAATAAATGGAGGGATGGAGCCCCATGGAAAGCCTGAGTCATCCAATTCTGAGTGATGCTCTCTCCCTAAACCCTGATACTACTCCCTGCCAGTGAGGAAAAGGTATTAAAGATACGAAAAAGTCTTTTATCTTTATCTTGGTCTCTCTGCTGTTGTGGTAACCGCTTACAGCTTGGCAATTTAAGAACTGTTCCAACTGGTGTAGATGAATAGATTAATCACATTTATTTTATTAATCACATTATCTACTAGATTAATCTAGTAATCCTTTACTAGATCAAGCTATTTCATTTGGAGCATCCTATCTCCAACCCTCCCTAGAATGAGGAACTGGAGGGAGAAATAAGACCTTACCATTTATTCTGTCACATATTGGTTGTTATTATTTAATTTCTGAACTAATATTGAGAACAGAGCTTGTCTCCCCTGCTGTACTGGGTGAGGATGGAGACAGATTCTTGCACTGAAAAGTTTCCCTGAGGGCTGACAGACACAACTAGTGACTTGGATTAATTATAACAGAAAAGCAGGATGCAACGAATACTAAGATGTGCAGTAAGGAGGTTGGGCAGGAAAACGAGGTTCCACAGGAAAGGTGGGACCTGGTGCAGGTGAGAAGGAAGCAGCCATAGAGGATAAATAGGACATCCAAGGAGAGAGGAGAAGGCAGAAGTGTGAAAGTGGAGATGATAGTTTGCTTTATGGAATGAGAGGTCCCCAAGGGGTGAATAGGTCCTAGAGACCATAAAGTAATATTTAAAAAAACAAATTCAAGTAGTTTTGGCAGGTGGACTACTCTGAAGTAACTGTCAGACCCCAGAGGACCACCGCTGGATGGTTATACCAGATAGGTGACATTGGGGAAAAAAACATTACAACATTGCCTATAGAACATTATATATGTACAACATAAATGTACACTTTGACCATCATTCCAGAGGTGAGGTGAAGCAACAACATAGTTTTAAGCTGGTTAACTGAAAATCAGCAATAAAAAGTCTAGCTATCTCTAAGACCTGGACCATCCAATATGGTAGCCATAGTCACAGGTGTGGCTGTGTGGCTACATGGCCACTCCCAAAAGAAAATACAGACCAGATTTCAAAGATTTGGTATAAAGCATATATGCTATTCCCTTTTATTTCTATATTGCTAAAAGGATAACATTTGATATGTTGGATTAAACAGAATTTTATTAAGTTCTGTTAATAAATATAAGTTCTATTATTTTATTAAAATTTAAAATAAGTCAATAAAAATACATTCATCTTTGTCCATCCAGATGAAGGCAATCTTCATCAAAGCAGTCTCACTGGGAGTCTTAAACTCATTCCCATAATCCTGCCTTCTACAGGTTGGTCCTGGAACTCTTCATTGTGTGGCAAGAACCCCCAATTCCTCTCCAAGTCCTTCCAACCCTGGCATAAGTCCCCAAATATTCCCAATACTGTTATTTTTTTAAATAACCAGCTAAAATTAATAAACACAAAGTTTGCTTTCCTATTCCTCACTTTCTCCTTCCCATAATTTTTTGAGGGCTTTCTATGTATGAAATAATATGTTATGCACTCAACAGCTGACAATTTTTTTAAGTAAACTGTTTTATAAGATAGGAAATGTTATTACCCCCATTTTGCAGAAGGGAAAACTGAGGCTAAGAAGGCTATGGAGTGACCAGGTAAGTGTTGGAGCTGGTGCTGTTACAGGGCAACCCTAATATAAAATGGGTTCCCTTCACTGGGTCCTCCACCAGTTATTAACGGGTTTTATTTTACTAAAGAAGGGGAATAAAATAGTAATAATAGCAAGGGAAAGAGAGGGATACAAATCCGTAAATATCCTACCAGATCTTCTAAGCAGTGGTGCATTGAGAGCTGGCTCCGAGTCGAGAGAGATGGCTCCCAAGGAAGAGAGCGCCCAAGGCTCATGTAGGGTCAGAGAACAATCAGGTCTTTCCACCCTCCCACCACTGTGATGATGGACACCTGCTGTGCTGCGAGCATTCCAGGGTGGGCATGCGCAAGTGGGCGCACCTGAGTTGGGACCCGGGCTTAAATGGGCGGCGTCATGAGGACGCCAGAACCTACCAACAGAACCAAGAGGACCGAGAGCATCAACAGACAGCAGCAGTAGAAAGCAGCTGAGAGGATGAGATGCATGGGGGACTGGGAAGCCTGCTAGCCTCCCAGCCCCCCGGCACCCCTGCCTGCCATGTACCTGGCCACTTCTACTAAATAAAGCATGAAAAGCCACCGAGGGCTCCAAGACTCTCCTTCCTTGACCCGTCTGCCCAGAACCATCCCGAACCTTGCTACTCTGCCATCCTTCCTGCCGCTACAGCTCACCTCTCTGGTTTTATAGCCAGCCTGGCTGCTTAACTTCCACCCTCAGTTCCCAGGGATCCACTCTTTGATAATCATCTTATCGGATCTGTGGTTCTGGAACACTGATGGTCTTGAGTGGGGGTTGGAGTCCATACACCCATCTGTGTAATCCATTCAGGACCACCCTTCTCCCTAACAGTGCCTTCACACGGGGATGTCACCTCTTTCCCGCTATGCCCTGCTCTCTCTCAACTTGTCTCTGGTTACTGTATTTGCTGCCCCCATTCTGTGGAATGTTCGTTCCTCCTTTCCTTTACTGCCAAGCTTGTTTACCTGCTTGCCTAGGCAGAATCAGCTGTGTTCTCTGTCTTCTATGTAAATCAGCCTGGCTCATGTCTCTGGAATGGCAGCTATATTTTGCTGTGATTTTCTGTTTAGATGACCATCTTGGCAGCAATTTTGACTGCTCTGTAAATCAGTCTTGTATTCTCACTATGAGCATCTAGGAGAAATAGGAACTCAAGGAAACATCTTGAATTTATTTCATTAAAAAGGCAAATAGATCAGGCCTCACTCTGAATATGATGAGGAGAAGATTCGAATATCTTGGTGAAGGCAACATTTTTGGAATAAGTGGTGCACATATTTCACTTGGGTATACTGGGTCTCCTTTGTCTTTTTTGTTAAAGGAAGTGAAAACAAACTACTGTCTGTTAATAGTGGATTAGGTAGTTCAGAAAAGCTATCCAATTGAAGGGAATAAAAATCTGAACAGACTAGAAGCACATATATTTGAAGGCACCAGGAAGGTCGTGGATCTGTGTGGAATCACTGAAAAAAGATCTGGGCTGAGTAGCGAGACCCAGAGCAGTGAGCTTGACTTGTGGCCTGTCCCCAGGGGCATCTGCCATTATTCAGCTGACAAGTTCAACAGAACTTTGGGTGCCTTCCCAGGCTGGGGAACAAAAGCAAGGACCTGGAGAAAGGTAAGAGGCTTGGTAAACACCCTACACTTTGATTGGAGACCCTGAAAAGCTAAACCTCAGAGATAAGGGCTGGTCTTTGTAGGGACTGTAGTCTGGTTTTGAATCCCCTCGACCCCTGAGGTGGGATTGATATTATCTGATGTTTTCTTATCACCCGAGAAGTACAGGGGAACTCCAGGTCTACATGACTTCATCAGTGAACGCTACCAAAGTTGAGAGATAACACATCCTACACAAACTTCCAAAGAGCTGGAAATGAGAGAACATTTCCATTTCAGCTTACAAGGCCAGTATAACCTTGATAGAATGCTGCACAAGTAAATAGTGAGAAAGGAAAATTACTGGCCAATCTGACTGATGAGCACAGATGCTAAATTCTAAACAAAATTAAGTCCAGTAAAACATGGAGAGGATGGTATGACACAGTTGAATTCCTATCAGGGACAAAAGGATGGGTTAGCATTTGATAAAACGAGAGAAAAATTCTAAGAAAAATATTTGCTTATCTTATCACCTATACATGATTAAAAAAACAAATTAGCGAACTGGGAGCAGAAGGGCACTTCCCTGATCTGATAAAGAATATCTGAAAAATCCTATATCAAATATCAAACCTAATGGTAAAACATTGAAAGTATTCCCTTGTGAGATCTGGAATAAGAAAAAGATGCCCATTCTTATAGTAATATTCAATATTGTACTGACCAAACTAACATGTAAAGTTGGAAATAAAATCAGTAGTGAGTGAATGAATGAAAGCTGAGAGTCCAGAAATACAAGTGAGTCTTATTAAAAATAAAATGAGATAACAAAACACATTTTGGTAAAGCCTTCCTTCTACAGTGAGACACAAATCTTAACTGAATTTTTTTTAAATTGTTTTGAGGAAGAACTAATTCCTTCATCAAATACTTGCTTGAGTACGGGTCAGATACTGCTATAAGCTCTGAGGTGCAGCAGTGAATAATGCAAGATCCTTTCATTCTAGTTAGAGAGACTGACCATAAACAGGTACTCAGATAAATATGTCACATCATTTCAAATAATGGTCAGTGAGTTGGTTGGGGGAGGAGAGTAGCTAGCAGGAGAGGTCACTTTAATTAATTTATAGCAAAATAACATTTCATTAGGACATTATATAAGTTTCAGGTGTGCATCATTAAAAATGAACATCTATAAATACTATATTCAGTTCATTAGTAAAAGTGCAATTTATAGCTTTCACTATACTATTGTCCCCTTTTATCCAATTTACCTCTCCCTCCCCCTTCCCTTCTGGCAACCACTAATTGGTCTAAAAGTTTATTTTTGTTTTATTTAGTTGCTTGTAAGCCTGTTCTATTTACCACATGTGAGTAAAATCATAAGGTGTTTGTCTTTCTGTCTGGCTTATTTCACTAAGCATAATACTTTCTAGGTTCATCCACATTGTTTTAAATAACAGAACTTCATCTTTTTTATATAGCTGAATAGTATTCAATCTTGCTTATATGCTACATCTTGCATGGGGAATTTCTCTCCAGCATCTTGTAGTGATATTTAACGCAGGTACAAGTCATTGCAAAAACAGCTTCTTGGGAGAAAGGAATAAATGAAATAGTTCACACAGGGAAAACCATTCAACTCTTCTAAAGCAATGCAATTTGTTTCCAAAGAGCTTCTCTTTTCTCTCTTCTGTTAAATTTGCTAAAGCTACAGAACAACGAAATCCTAAGAACCAAGAACTAACCCTAGAACACTGACTTAAGGAACTGAAGCTACTAGTGGGGGAGGGGTGGGAGCAAGGTGCGGAGGGAGCATCATGGATCATGGGGTACACTGTGGGTGTCTCGGTGGTGGGGGCAGGGTGCAGCAACACCTGGCGGGGGGCATCTTATATTTCTATTTCCACAAACAGCCATGTAACTCAATGTTGCCTCAGTTTAAATAAAAAAATGGGGGGGCCACATTTGACCACCAGATATAGTTTGCCCAAACCCATAAACAGGGATCGCAACATGTGGCCCACAAATCTGCAGCAGAATCATGTGGGAAATGGTCGGAAATGCAAACGACCACACCTTGGCCTGTGTCAGAACCCTGGCAGGCTTGCTAAACTCAGACTGCGGAGCACCAGTCCCAGTATTTCTGAATTGGCAGGTCTTGGTTGGGGTCTGAGAATTGGCCTTTTTCCCAAGTTTCAAGGTGATCTGGGTGTGCCGTCCATGCTTCTGAGCACCACTCCATTCAGCAGAGGATGCCTGGCGTGTAAGTCTGGGGAGAGAGCATGTGACATGCAGATGGTGGTGGTAGCTAACTGCAGAGCTGGGGTCCGGGGTGGGGGTGCAGGGGGAGATTCAGGCCACCTGTTCCTCCCTTTGACTCTTGGCTAGGATGAGGGCAGGATGGCTAAGAAAGCAAGGTCATGGCAAGGTGAGGAGCTTCTGCAGCTGGTGGTGCCAGGACTCTCTGCAGAGAACAAAGCCCTGAGAGATTTGGACCGTCCCCTGTGCCTGCAGCTCTAGCTGGCTGGGCTGACTTATTTGTGCCCAGTCATAAGAGAGAACAGGGGCGCCCGGGGAGGATTTACAAAGGCCAGCTTGCCAGAGGAGGCTGCAGCACCACGCCCTGGGCCTCACGGGGTATCAGATCACACACCTTCAGGTCTGAGTGACTAGACATGCAGCTGTGGAACTTCAGCTCAATGAAATATGTGGGGGAAACACCCCCATCAGAACAGTCTCCGTCTCTCACTTGCCAAGGAGATCTGTATTTTCTTCCTCATTGGTGAATGCAGATCTGGGTGTTAGTTTCACTTTTAAAAAAATGAGAATCAGTCTTAAAAATCACTATACTTTAACCAAAGAAAAATAAAGATTTTCTATTCAGCTATTTGATGGAATATATGCAGCCATCAAACATGCTTTAAAACACCACACACTAAAAGATTGGGATCTGTACTTCCAGCTAAGTGGATGGAGCCCACTCCTGATTCCTCACTCCCCCCTGCTCTCAGTCTCCATAACTCCTACAGTCAATTCAGCTTTTCTGTGTTCAGCCCATTGGATTCAATAAGGCACTCAGCTTCCTTGGCTTGGTCTCTGGCCACCCTTAGAACACCAATATGGCCATGCTCTGGTTTTTCCTGCCCTGACTGCACCAGCACCCACCCAGTTCCACCAACTTTTGATCCCTGGGACCTCAGCCCGGCACCAATCACACATGCATCCAGCACCCTGACCACTTTTTCCCATTTGCCCTGACCAGCCAACCTCATAAAACACAAGGACCTTTCAATCGATGAAGGAAGAATTTGTAATTTTGTGGACACTGCTGAGTAGCATGCTACCTCTGTTAAGAAAAAAAATAAAAGCAAGCCCAGCAAAGGATCTTGACATGGAAGGAAAGCTGAACCTGTAGCCTTGACCTTGTTCTCTAGGACTCCCACCTTACCTTTGGGGCCTAAGATGGTGGTACTTTGGGATTTCTTCCATTTGCTCTAAGAATGGCGGTGGCTGCCATTAACCAGTAAGTCTTAGAGGATTCAATCTGGCAAAGGAATTGGTTGATTTCCTCACATAAGAGAAGTGATTTTAACCAATGCCCTGTGTCTAATGAGTAAATTAGGTCTAATTTGACATACATATTGACAGTGATATTTGAAATACCCATTACTGGAAGCTTGGAGGCAGTGAGAAGGGCCATGTTACTTGTTCCTTCACTGATATGCTCTTCGCTCTAAAGAAATAGAAGCTCTGGGAGGCCCTAGAGTCCATTTGGTCCAAGTGAATGCTGGCCCATGGGACACACAGGATTCCCAGGATTCCCCCTTTCCTGTCATGTCCATCTAGTAGCTTCCTGCAGGTACCCACTCCTCAGACTTTGGTGTCTTGCTCAAAGCTCGTGATGTAGAGAGCCATGAAGGCAGGCTGCCTTCCATTTTGGAATATTTCCACTTTGGAAAAGCCAAAGTCTTGCAGAAATCAAACACATTAAAGCAAGATCTACTTGCATAAATCGTACAGAGATTAAATTCACAAGGAGGCTGGTGAGGAGACAGGCTCGGTCCACACACTTTTGGGCTTACTTTTCCTTCCCACAGATCCAGCCACTGGGGAGGTGCTGAGTAGGACCAATGTTTGCTGCACCTCACACTCATTCTATTCCTTTGAGCCTGGTAGCCTTCCAGGTGTCTCTCTCCTCGGTCATCCTCAGCTGCTAGCAGAATAAAATCTAACTAATAAATCCATTCCTATGTACCTGTCATGCAATTCACAGATTTCAATATAAAGGAAGTTCCTAAGCTTAATCTAAAAGAAGAAATAAATGTGGTTCCTGTACCTGTGTTCCTGATATGAAACAAGCAGCCTGCCTTAGCCTTTCTCAAACCATATTTCCTGGCACCAGTGACCTCCCTGGAAGACCTTCCCACTTCCAGAAATGCCCACACTGCATTTGACACCTCATTTCTTTTCAATGCTGCCTGGAAGTAGCTTTTCGCTTTGCATCCTATTTCCCTTTCGTGCATGGCTCCAGGGGCAAATGGTTCCTAGCGCAAGCATTGGTCTGATACTCAGTACCTTGTGAGAATTAAAACAGGGGAGGGAGCCAGAGGCAGGCTGGCTCCTCACACCCCCTTTCTAGCAGGCTAAAGACTAGGGATGTGCAGGCAAATAGTTCATGTCAGATGTATTTTTCAAAGGTTAACATCTCAGTCCCTTCCTAAAACCTGGAATAAGCCAGAGTGAAGCAAGTGCTAAGCTTTAATCAGGGTTTCAGTCATTTCCGAACATACTTCCGTCCAGTTCAGCACCCAGCCTTTCATTACCATTTTCAGCAAAAGGTCAGTGCTTTCATTTAATTGCGGGACAAAAAGTGTCTAACCTTGTAACTCCCGATGCAGACTCCTCGAGCCAGATCCAGACCCACCGCCAGCATGCAGTATTTTCAGAAGCGAATCTACTCTGAGGCTTGTCTATCTTGAAAACAAACCACCCAAGTACTAAACACCCTTCAAAAGACATCTTGTCTAGTTGTCAGAATAGGAGAATTCGAAGCGGCCTGCTGGTGACAGACGGTGGCGTCCCTGCCAGCGTCTGGAAACCTGGATGGCGTCAAGTGGCAGAGCCGGGAGGCTCAAAACCAGCTCAGGGCGAACACTCAGTTGGAAGCCACCCATCTCCGCTGTTGCCTATCAAGCTGGCACAGGAATCAAGTTGAGATTTTTTTTTTTTTTTTGGCTGGCATATTGAAATCTGTAAACCTCTTTCTGTAGAACAGAAGCTGTGGAGGGTTTATTTTTTCCTGACTTGAGCTAGAGCACATGGGAAGAGATTGCGATCTAACTTTGCCAACTATCGGAGTGGAGTTGGGGATAGGATGGCAAGAGTTTATCTTTTCACAGTGACATTATGGGGCGAAAGCAAAATGGCCTGTAGGGTGACCAGCTGTCTCAGTTCCTGCAGGCCAGAGGGGTTTCCCAGCTGCAGGGCTCTCTATGCTAAAACTAAGACTCATGGTCACCCTGAAATCAGGTTGAGGTGACCCAAACTGTGGCGCTTATGAGTTTGGGCCTAAAATTCACATTATCAAGCAGCAGAATTTTAAGGGATCATCTTCATCCAGGATGAAACCTTCAACGCAGATCATCCATTCATTCACATAAACATTCCAGTGCCAGGAAATGCTGAAATAGTACAGGTGGGAATTCCAATTGCCAAGAGGATGCATGGGCCCAAGGTGACAAGTACCTTGGGAATGTGCCTTCCCTTGCTCCAGTCTATAGCTGCTATCCCCCCGGACACCCCCTTCAGCAGTCTGACTTCCCATACTGCCATTCTGCGGAAGCAACTCTCAAGAAGACCTCAGAAGGGCTCTACCAGTCAGCTTGTTACTGAACTTGTGTCTAGAATAAAAAAAGCTTAGGTTTGGAAATCATCTGCCAGGCCATCAGTGAGGTGTTTTCAAAGGTCTGCCTGGGGTGAGAATCCCTGAAGGGTGATTCTCAGTGAGTCTAAGCAAGGTTCTGCTGCACTAACAAGCAAGATGCACTAAAAGCATTTTGGTGGCTTTTACCAATTAGGTCATGTCTCACTCAGACTTCATGCCTTTCACAGGGATCCCCAAGTGACTAGTCACAGCACCCAAGAGAACAGCTGGAATTGTGCATTCTGAAATTTAATGCTCCAACTAGAAGCACACACTCATGACCCCCAGGATCAGAACCAGTTATGTGGTCCCACCACTAGGGGCCATGCAACACATTCCTACCTGGTCCCACAGATGCCAGTGGGAAAGAAAATGGCTGGTGAATAGCACGTGTGAGCACTGCCAAAACCTATAAAGTACAGGTTCTGAGTCTAGCTTCTGGAGATTCTGAGTCACTGGATCCAGTGGAATCTGGAGCTAAAACTAAATTTTTATTTTTATTTTATTATTTTTTTAAGATTTGTTTATTTATGCATACAAGGTGGGGTACAGGCCAGAGGTGTGGCAGGTGAGAGGATCCACCAGAGACAGAGTGAAGGGAGCAGAACAGAAGGATTGACTGAAACACACTGCTGAGGGGAGCAGCAGGAGAGACAGGAGAGGTCTGCTGAGCCATACTGTGGGTCACCTCCCTGGCCGGGGATCTAACTCGTGTTGCAGTGGCTGTGGACAGCTTCATAGTGCTGCACCATAATCCCTTACACCATCAGGGAGGCCCTCAAGCTAACTGTTTAAATGCTGCAGTACTTGGGTATGGACTTTATGCTGGGAACTACAGATGAGGTGATGATGTACCTATGGCCACCTGACTTCTCAGCTTGAGTTGAATGAGCCCAGGTCTCTGGATTTGATTCAGTGCTCCTTCAAGTTGGCAGTTCTGCTTTCTCAGAAGGGTTTGAATGTTATCCTTCCCCCACCTGCCCTCTTCTGCTAATGAAGTAAATCCTTAACAAAATATTAAGCATCTATGCAAGTCTAATGGCAATTTTTTGAGTCCTGGGACCTGCTTCACTGTTAGAGGAATGACAGAGACTTCCCACTTTTGCCCAAGCTCCAGCTTTTCCTGAGGCAGGAGGATGTTGGGGTGAATAGGGTAGGAATAAAGTAGGAGAATCTCTGAGGTCCAAATTTCCCAGCTAGGTCCTTCCCTCACTGTGTGTTACTGGCCCAGTTGGTAGGTAATTACCTTCTCTCAGTGTCTGCTAACCTAGTTAGATGGGCCTGTCTATAAATTTCCCTAAGACCCTACTGGGGAACCCTGCAATGAATTTCTTCTGCCGTTGAGTATCCTTAGAGGGCACCCATGAAGAATGTCTGCCTGTGAGAAATGACACCATCTTCGGGGGACAGTGAATACTTGTTCTTCAGAATACTGGAGACTGCACTCGCTCCCGCGCCCACAGGGTCCTGGCTCGCCCCTCACCCCTCAGGATTGCTGGCACTCACTCAGTGTTGCCCTCCCCCCACTCTTCCCTCCATCTAAAATGCTCTTCCCAGGCTAAGGAGGGGACCCACATGGCTCAGCAGGCCTCTCCTGTCTCGCCTGCTCCTCCCCTCAGCAGTGTATCTCAGTCAGTCTGCCTGTTCTGCTCCCCACTCTGTCTCTGGTGGATCCTCTCACCACCACCCCTACTGCCCCCACACCTCTGGCCTGTACTCCAGTTCTTGTATGCATAGATAAATAAGAATCTTTAAAATAAATAAATTATTATAAATAAATAAATTGTTATAAATAAAATGCTCTTTTCTCCTTTGCTGAAATTTCCATCATATAACCAACCAACTCAGGATCACCACCTCACTGAAGATTCCCCAACCTTGGTATTAAGTAGTTTTCTCTCTAGGATGTCATGGCTCCTCATTCATGACTTTCTTTTAAAATTGACTTTTTCCACCTCCTATTATACGCTAACTTGGAGGCCCATGTCTCCCTCCAGAGCAGGGCCCAGATCTATTTTGTGTCTGTATTCCTAGGATCTTGCATAATTTCTATAATATTTGATGTTGACAACTTGGTTCTGGAATGAAAGAGGAGGAGAGAAAGAAAAGAAGATGGAAGCCAGGGGAAGTTTTTTTTAATTTTCTCCCTAGAGTTCAGTCTCTCTAAGGCTCTATTTTATTCATCATTGAATTTACACCTCATCTGCACGCTCACTCAATGATTGTGAGCAATTATTTTATGTGATAAGTGCTCAAGGATTTTGTTGGCCCTGGAGATTGGGATCTGATCCTGGGTTTTGGCAAATTAGTTGTGCTGTTTTGAGGGCATAGTTCTTAGTTTTCTTAAATCTAAATTAAAAGGATTCGAATATCATGCAGGGATACTTAGTGCCAAAAGGAACATACATCACTTCCAAAAATAAACATTGGCCATGTATAGAATCCATGATTCACAAACCAAATCAGGGCCCTTGGAAGAACAATGCTATTTCTCTTTAATCCAAATGAACTGAGAAATGGGTGCTGCTACATGCTTTAGTTTTCTGTCCTCCTCCCCAGCAATGAAGGATACAGAGGAAGAACCAGCTGTATTGAGATACCCAGCTATGGGAAGGAGTGGAGAAGCAGAAAGCTACCTTGTTGCCTTGAGACTCTATCGTGACTATTGTGCCTGCAGTGACCCCCACACAGCCGCATGGAATGCTTGCACAGAATACTCAGAGGGCTAAGTACCCCTCAGACGCTTTCCAGAAAGTGGGAGACTAGACGTGCCACAGGCAGCATGATCCTGCAGGCAGGACCTGCGGACCTCTGGAAATTTTCAGTAGAAACTGGCAAAGGAACAGCTTTTGCTTCTGGAATGTTCTCAGGGAGGTGCTGGGCTCTTCTATTCTCTCCCAGGTGCTCCTCCTTCTGTCCTTTGTCCTCTGCTCTTGACTGTGGTTGAGGTTGGCCTGGCTTTGTTTCTCCTGGCTTCTGTGTTCAGAGCCACCTGAAGGCATGGGAGCCTCTTCCACTACGGCCAAGCCCTGTCTCGGATTCCAGGGATCCCAGAAGGAGCCCATCAAGGAACATGCTGGCCAGGGTTCCATGACCTCCCTGGGGAGATGAGGCACATGCACACAGAAGGAAAAACTCTGGAATAGGGCTTGATTTAAGTGTTTGGTGAATGATGAACTGTAGTTCAGAGGGGGCGAGGGAGTCCTCCGCAGTGGGCCCAGCAATGGGCACATGGAGGGAGTGGCTTAACCTGTCTGGGAAAAGCTGAGAGGAGACAGGCCAGTCTGAAGGAGCAGGCTTTCTCGAGACATCCAAACAGCCATAGTTCAATGCCTAAATGCATGAGGCAAAATTTTGGGGCAGCGAGGTCAGGGGCCTCCCCAACCTCTGGGCTGGAAGCGGCTGTGTCCTTTCTGTGTAGAGCTCTTCAGAACAATGGTTCCCCCACTCGCCCCACTCCACCTGCTGTTCTAGGACAGGAGGTGCCTTAGTCAGCAGACTCAAACACAAGTGATCTCTACTTTCAATCTCTGGGGCCTTCTGCTTCTGAAGAGCTTACACCTTTACTTCTCCCCGTCTGTTCCCACAACATAGTTCTGCAAATCTATTTTCCTCATAATCAGTTTTGTTTACTTTTTCATTTCTGAACTGTGTCCTGAAGATAAAGCCTCTGTGATGGCCACATGCACATGAATCATTCTGTTCAGAAAACCCCACACTCACTAGCACCTTCCACAGCACCTTTCTGGAGACGTTCCCATGAAAACTTACACAGACAGCATCTCTCCCTGGGCAACACTACTGGGACCAACCAGGCCTGTCTGAAGAGGAGTTGAGGTAAGTTATAAAAATAGGGAGACACACTGAGAATAAACTAGCTTTTCTCAGCACTTTCCATGAGCTGAGCTTGTTCTTCTGAAATTTTTACTGGGTCTTTCTTTTCATAAGCAATGAACTTGAAAAGTTATTTCTCCGGATAGTTTAAGTTCTCTTTGCTTCTCTCCCTCCTGTCACACCCACAGGTATTTTCACCTCTGCATGGGACCGCTTCCACCTCAGCATAGACATTTCCTTTATGCCGTGTGCATTCACCTTGTCAAATTTCATTCCCCCTTTCTTCCGAGGGACTGAAAAGGGGAGTATGGGTGGGTGACTATAAGCACTGAGGCCTGTGGAGGCCACTGTAAAGAGCATGTAGTGTTGCTAAAACAGGCCTTCTCTCTCACTGACAGGTCATAGGTTGCCAGCCTGGACTTCCTGTGTCCCTGACTCCAAAGTATCTTCTTTTCCTGGTGACACATGGTCATGGACATTTGGGACTTTCTGATGATCCAGCAACTCAATCCACTTGTTGACCAACAGCACCCTGGTATTCCTGGAGAACTCCTCACTCTGAGTCTGTATGGAGTAGGAGAGGCTCACCTCACCTCTAACTCAAGAGAAGGGCATGTGACCCCACCCAAGTCAATCAATTCTCCTTTCCCTTGAACTGGAACCATTGGTCATGAATGGGCATGGGACTCAGTTTGAGCATTCTGAGAATTATAATTGAATGGAAAAAGAACGCTTTCTGAGAGTCCATGCCAGAAATGAAGCCAAACAGAAATTCAGAGCTAAGAAATGGAGGGAGAGAAAGTCCTAATCCTTTGGTCCAGCTGCTCTTATAACTGTATCCATGTTGAGATTTTTCAGTTATTGAGCCAATTGATGCCTTTAAGTACGTTATGCATTCTGTAAACCAGAAATTCATAGCTATTATTATTTACAACAAAGAAAGAGAACTAGCCCTATGAGAAAGCATCCTTCCTTCTGTCCACTAACGTCCTTGGTCACATCTCCTCCTGTCTCCTTGGGTCATTGCTTTGTTTTCATTTCCTCTCTCATCTTCAATGTCTGTGCTTTCTTCAAGTCTTTTACATGTTTTTACATAAACAACCCTCCCTCTGTGATAAGCCTTTGAGAACATCTGCTCCCAGAAGCTTCCTTCATTATTGCTCATTATACTCCAGCTAACAATGGTCAGACTTCTTGCCCCTGCACTTCATTACACTGTGCTCGTGAAAACCAGACGTGACCCCCAGCAGTCCTGCCCTGTGACTTTTGGCCCTCATCTTCTTTAGTTCCTCTGTGGGATGTCACAGTTTCGGCCTCACCCTAGTTTTTCATTCTCTTTCCTGATTGTCCTCTGCAGTCTTTGGCCTCTGCATTCTTTGCTCACCACGCATCCTCTGTCTACCTGTAAATGCTGTATGTCAGGGTGCATCTTCAGCCCCCACGTCCCCTTCTCTCAGGGCTCTGGCTTCTTCCTCCCTGGCAGTGGGACAGGAGGGGTCCCTGGACAAGGACAGGAGCACTCTTCTCTTGGTCTTTGTCTAACCAATAAGCCCTGACTCCTTGCCCGTCCTCACCTGTGTCTGTGTCCTTTCAATCTTGACCAGAGGCTCTCAAGAGCCTAGTCCCAGGCTTGGGAGCGGGCCCGTCAATCCATCCCTCTGACTCCCGGCAGTGACTGTAATGCTCATAGTTTATCAGCCTCTGTTGCAGGGGACTTGTGGTTGGGTTGAGAGGCTCCCTGGCCTGCTCCCTGTCTGGTGACAGTTTCATCTACTCCAGGGCCCTCTACTATTGCCCCTGAGATGCCTGTAGCTTGCTCCCTAGTTTCTCTTGGCCATTTCCCACTGTGAATTCCCACAGGCTAAGTTATGGGGGCCTGAAGTTTACAGAACCATACGGCCAGGGAGATGGCCCTGGTGTGGTTGCACAGAAGACAAAGAAGACCTAAAGACACCGTGCTCAGCATAGAGGCGGGTTAATTGTTTTGTTTTTGCTCATCAAGGTTTATCACAGTGGGGACTGGAAAGACCATTTGGCCCAGAGCTGCTGACTGACCCCAGCAGGCCCCAGTGTGGACCTCTCACCCTCCTCTTATGAATGTTCAGCCTCAGAGACATGGACAAATGGAATAAATTATCTTCATCACACAGGCTGACAACACAGCTTATCTTCAAAACTCAGTGTTTTTTTCTTTAATTTGTTCTTTTACTTTTCCATGACTGACAGTGTATTTTACACTTTACACTTTATAGTAGAAGGGTGCACTTACAGAGACACACATTTAAAAGCATGCTGGCTTTTGTGACCTGTGTTTTTGCATTTCCTCATTTTTGTTTTTACAGTGTGATCTCCCTTGAACTTTGAAGCTTTAACTATATTTCCCGAAGCCTCTCCAAATTATTCTTTACAGAAAATGAAAATAAGATTAAGCCCTCCATTTAAGAACCGCTGCAACAAGAGCGATTAAATCTGTCCAGATTTCTTAGCCTGACTCTCAGGCAATTTCCAAGGCTTCGCGGTGCTCTTCCCCCATCCAGCTGTAATTGTTTTTCAGTAGATAAAATTGCTTTGTGGCTTTGTCCTGTTCTTTTGGGATGAAAAACAAAAGGAAACAGTTTCAGTTGTTCAGCTGCCTAGAAATCGTGCATTTGACCTGAGAAATATGGGACTGCCCGTGTTTTCCAGGTTAGGAAGTTACTAACAGATCAGTTGCTGTTCTTTATAATGGACATGATTTACCCTTTTGGCTTATTCACTTCACAACCTTTTATTAAATGCACTTTTTTTTGGTCTCTTGCCTACCCTCCAGTAGCCAAAGACTTGTAAGAGCTAGGACCTGAGAGAATTGTAATCCGAAGGACTCATCAAGCGTGACTTAAACTCTCCGTGGCAGCCCCTAGCAATTGCAAACTGCCCTTTCAATGTTCTTTCACAGCCTCGTCTGGCTATTCCCTAGCCCCACAGAGGTTTGTATCACATTCGGGTTGTATCTCTGAAACATTGTGCTTTTTCTTTTGCTTGGAGTGTCCTTGACATGCCCTTGGACTCAGGAGTCCTTGGAGTATCTTCCTCCACCTGGCAAACTCATACTCATCCTTTTAAACACAGTTCCAAGGCTCACGCATCCTGGCTCACAATTGTTGCGTTTCCATGTCCAGGAGTTGTTCTAACCCCCTCACTTGCGTTAGTTCAGCAGCTTGCAGAGTACAGTAGCCCGTCTGTCCCCCAGCATCACTGGGTACTTCCCAGAGAGGCAAACTGAGAGGTTCTCCAGAGACCCGGCTTACAGCAGTTCACCCTAACAAGCTATCCAGGTGGCCCCAGCATCATCAAGTTCGAGAACCACTGTCTTAACGCAATCGTACGAGGTGAATATCATTATCTTCACTTCATAACTGGATCCACTGAGGCGTGGAGAGGTTAAGTATCTTACCCAAGACCATACAATGAACCACCTAATATTATTCTACCATTTGGTGTGGTATTTTCTCAGAATTTCATTTTCTCTAAGGAGAAATTCTCCTCTAAACTGCTCTCTTTTCTGTGACCCCTGGTGTATTAGAGTCCATTAGTAATCTCTCTTTCCACCTGGTATTGGAAGGCAAATAATTGTCATTCTGGTTTGCCTGAGACCAGGGGGCCCACCAGGATAGGGGTGTTAGTAATTGAACTTACAACACGTGCCAGGCCGCGGATGGTCCCTGAGCATTTGCTTACTGAAGAGAAAAAAGGGGAAAAATCACAAGGTATTATAAAAATTTGCTGCAGTAGAATCAGTTTGAAACCATTTTCTATATTTCCTATGGGTGGCGACCTATTGATGTGCATCCTGCGCCAGGCCTCTGGGGGGCGGGACAGCTTCTGACCTGGGCTCCGCCCAGGTGGCCCTAGAGGTTCCATGACCAGTGTGAGTCAACTCGACACTTCTGGGCTACACACAGCATCTATTATGTGCACAGTGCTGTGAACCAGAGGGGGAGATTTAATTGGGTTTCACGAAAATGGATTGATACTGCAGTTCATTGAAGCCCCAGTTCCCCTGGTTTCCTCTTCACATGGGAAAAAATCTACTCCAAGTCCCCTCCTTTCAAACTGCATTTATGGAATTTTTCAAAAGCTTTTATAGACTCTGGTCTGAGGTTTCCTGTTTTGCTCGACACAGAACCACATCTCAGGAAGAGAAAACGACAGGAACAGCAAGCAAGATCACCTCTGGGATGAGACTCTGACCAGCTCAGCAGTTTAAAGCAGAAAAACAGACTCAGATGTGGGGTGCTGGGTATGGGGTAGGGGTGGGAGTCCACGTTTGTTCAGCTGCGCTGTCTGACTTCACCCTCAGAGAGACCGTGTGGTGGCCGCGCTGTGCTCACCTCTTTTAGGCAAGGGAACAGAAGCTCAGAGGTTAGTATCTGCAGAATCACAGAGCTGCGAGTGGCAAGTCCAAGAATCTGAGCCTGATGCCTCCTAAGGCTTTGCTATTGTTTAACCAATTTCCTCAAACCCTTTAAGGGGGTACTATTCAGAAAGGCCTTTAATTCCTCAGCTCCGGAGGCCGGGGCCAACCCTTCCGCTCCCCTCATGTTACTGTCACGGTTTCCAGTGTGAGGACAGCTCCCGGCCCGGCTGGAGGGGAAGAGCATCACAGCTTCCTCAGCCGTTTAGCGCCGGTGGCGTTGGGAACGCCTACTCTGGGTGCTTAATCTGATAATCCTCTCACTGGGCTTTTGGCATTATGGATTATTTCGGGTAGAATAATAGATTTCAAAACAACCGACAAATAATTGTACCTTAAGCCATATCTTTTACTTCTTGGCGCTTTCTTTGAAAGGGCTCCCGTTTTGATGGGTTCTGCTTCTGCCTGACTTGTCCCAGAGATCCTCCCACAGCAGCCTCAACCTTAGACCATCCATCCCTAATATCTTGTACTGACCTCGAGGTGGGGGAGCACTGGGAGCTCAAGGTCCATGCCTCTGCCTTTCTTGGGCCACAGAACAGCAGCACTCACGCTCATAACCTAAGAGGGGGAAGTTTTTGGGTAATCACTGCACGAAGCACAAATGCCCCAAGGGCACTTCAAGTGAAAGCTTTATATTGTCCCTGTTTATGAAACTTTATTTTGCATACAATTCAATTTCTTTTATTTCTCTCCCATGTGGAAACAATTGTGATGGCATTTAGTATATCTTGGGCACTTAAAACCCGACAGGTCTGTGACTCATTTATGTAATTCTAAGAGTTAATTTGCTATGATCACAGTTGGAACAATGTGAGAATTGACCAAAATATTGTTAAATTGATGTAAGACAAATGAATATGAAGGTTGGAATGTAAGTTTCATGTAAAATGGAGCTACCATTTTTTTTTCTTAAATAACATTTATTTAAACTCAAATTAACTACATCACTCATAGGTGACTGTAGATAAGGTCCAAGATTTTCTGTGGCGTTTGTTTTCTGGACTGCCTGAAAAAGCACTCACCCCCTCCCCGCACCCCCAAGTCAGGGGCATCTCCTACAGTGAAATGTGAATTTAAAACATATTTCTAGTTTGATGAGGTCTGGTGAAGCAATGAGGCTAGCAGTTTCTTTCTTTCTTTTTTTTTTCCCTTTCTTATTTCTTTACCATCTCCCTTTAAAACATTTATTTTGTAAGTTTACAGTTAAAGTTGTGTACTTCTGTTCCACCTGGTGCTGGAGTTAGCACACACATATCCTATGACCCAGCTGATCTGCACCTATATATCTGAGGAAAGAATACATGTGTTTGCAAAAAAAAAAAAAAAAAAAAAAAAACAAGAATATTCCTGGTGGTTTTTTA
>JAGFMF010011796.1:11196136-11217241 GCA_019455555.1 Galemys pyrenaicus
CTCCCACTCTCTGTGGTGAATCCTCTCACCCCCCACACTTCTGGCCTGTACCCCAGTGCTTGTATGCATAAATAAATAAATCTTTAAAAAAAAAATAAAATAAAATAAAACTTAACCTACCTGTTCTATGAGTGTGTGTGTGTGTATATATATATATGTACATATGAGTTATATATCAATAAAGATATTAAAGAAACAAGTGAAGATCTGTAGCAAGAAAATCTGCCCATCACTGCTTTACCAACCATTTGGGACTTTATAAGGGACAAGCTCAGGTAGGAAATAAGGCAATATTGAACATGTTTTATATCCTGAGCATTGTGTTAATAGGCTTGTTTTCCCTTTTAACTCTCTTCCAACCTAGGAATTATGCAGAGCAGAATTTATCAACTCTGGTAGAAAATTTAGATTAATCTGGGGTCAGACTCTAAATAAATGTCAGAGTTAGAATTACATCCAGGCTATGATGGTGCATTTACCATGCTGCTTTCCAATGCAAATTTTATTTACAAATAAAGGTTAACCTCTTTTCAAACAAGAACTACAACAAAGTTATTCATAGAGAATTTTCTCTAGGAAGTTTTTTTCATAGAAAGACATTGCAGTCAGCACCGGGTGGATCACCAGGTGTATTTACATAGAGATGCCCTCAAGAGTTCAGGAGTACAGGGACCTACTGCTCCCTGCTAGGAATTCCCTTCCCAGAGTTTCCAGGAAAAATGTAGTCTGCTCTGATAAATTTGATTTTTAAATAAATAATGGATACATTTTTAATATAAATATGCCTAAAATATAGAATGGGAGGTATGCTTACTGAAAAATAGTTTGCGATAATATGTGACCCAATTTAACTTGGAAATTAGGCTTTCCTTTGCTAACTTTACCAACTTTCCCCAGTTCCAGCGCCATCTTTTTGTGACACCTGCATTCCCTTTCATTTCACAAAAGCAGAGCTGAGGTGTAATTGCAAACATCAAGCACATCCACATTCACAATATTGAATGCAATTTTGATGAAGAAAGAGAACTATTGAGCTTGAGTTTCCAGTCAGGGAAAGGGACCCTGTAGGGAAATGTTGCCACCAAAAATGTTACCTTGTTCTTTTGATAAAGGATCTTTAAATTTCAAGAATAGGGTTAGGGGCAAGGAGGAGTTCTAGCTCTGCTCATGAATTTTGACAGAGTTCTTTTTGCATTTCTGGCATATGTGTCTGCGGTGGTGGAAATAGGAGGAGGAGGTTAAGCACTGGGCTCTCTCATGTCTTCATAACATCATTGCTATAGTCATTTCCTTTGGGCAATTTGTTAAAGAAAATGAAAAGTCTCCTTAGAGTTGCCAGCTACTAATACAGCACTAGCTATAAATTCTGAATTATTGATTATGGCGGGCAGTGGGGGGAGATGTCTGCTTTTCATATTCTGGCAGGTTCTTGTAAAAACAAAATATTTGTGTTGAGCTGGTTAGATGGCTCCAAGATGCCATTACTGGTTTGGAGAATTGTTAAAGGCACTAACATTTGTGCAGAGGACTTTTTATGAACTACAGAAATCTTTGACATTTTCCATTTGAATGCAAGAATCTAATCAAACTGCCCAGGGAACAGATTAGCCACAACGACACAATTATGACTTTCTGCTTTTCTTGCAGGTTTCCCTCAGTACTCCAGGGACCAGCTCCTTCCGTCTGCTAACTAAATGCTTCTTCCCAGTACCCAAATAATGTTATTCTTGAGAGCAATGTGGTTTAAATTTAAATGCAGTAAGACTTCTGAAGGAGACACACACAACCTATACTCCATATGAGTGGTCACAGTGAGCCAAGTAGTTTTCGTATTTGAATGTTATTAAAACAAATTAAGAGGCAGAGATACTGGATCCCCCTTCTAACTGGGTGATGATGCAAATGGTAGCTCTAAACCTGGACTTGCTTAGTAATGCAGCAAGTCTTTGCTGCAGGCTGGAGCGTTACTCCTGCTAATTTAAGGAATGAGAAGCTGGGCATTCTCAATTCCTGATTTGGAGTTCTCCCTAAATGACTTTACAGGAGATTATTTGACAGCTGGGCTGTCCCGTGGTTTGCTTGCCATGGGGGTGGGGGTGGGGAGAGCATCATGCCTAATTTTATGGAGCCACAACCTTAAGAGGTTGGAATTCTGTTCAGTTTTCTTATCATTTAACAGATGCTTATTGAGCACCTACTGTGGACCAGTCCCCTTTTAGGTCTAGGGGTGCAGTGGTGATGTGAATAAGGACAGCAGCATCCTTCTTATTAGGAGCTCATGTTTCAGCACAGGAAACAGACAACAAAGCAGTGACTACATATACTATTCCAGAAGTTCTTTCTCCACCTTTCTCTATCATTATCCTTCCACACTTTCACATCCTGCCCAATTATTCAGTTTGCTCTTTTTGTCTGATCACATGCTTTAAACATGATGGGAGAACTGGAGGAGACATAGACTCTCAAAGGAGAAACTGCAATCCATAAATATCTCCTCTTTTCCATCATCAGTATTCATGAAAATGCCGTATTGAATGAATATTGCACATATTGTGATATTTATGCATCATTTTTTATCAGCTTTTGAAAGGCCACACAATTCTGCTTTCTTCCATTAATTTTTATATCAGAAGGCCAAGTACAGAACAAACTACTAAGTGTTCAACGGCCAGAAAGAGAAAGACTGAGGAGAGAAGATTTTTCCCTCTGGTCCCAGCCTTTCTGAACAGTGAACCCAGCCCTTCTCCCTCTCCCCTGCTGCCACCCTCAAGCTTCCCCCAGTTTGTGCAAACAATGTAATTTCCACAATTTTTCAAAATTTGTTTTCCTTGGTTATGTCTGGTCTGCATCCATTTTGATTACCTAAGACTGTAAACTCTGGGAGGTTGGGACCTTGTCTATTTTCATTCATTTTGGAAAGGATGAAGCTGTAGCCAAATGCTTTACAAAATAATAAGCAATCAGAAGTGGAAGTTCAAGAGGAAAGAGCTCAGGGCCATCAAAATGATTTGATTTGTCTTGGTCTGAGGTTCTTCCCAAATTAGAGCAAACAAAAGAACACAATATACAACCCAGCAGGAGCCTAGACCCAAGAGGAATGAAAAGAACTACATAAATATGAAATTGTGCAATCACAATGATTACAACTATGAGAAACACAGGAGCATAAGGGCCAACATTGGAAAAGGGTGCAAAGCTGAGAGTTATTGGAAAGGGAGAAGTGGGGGGGATTATAAATGTGTTCATGATATTGCTAAGATTTTGCAGGACTTGGGCAACTTTAGTGCATCTTTCTTGGGTCAGGACAGAGATGAGCTGCTTACGCTCATTTGTCTCCTGTTCTACACCACAGAGAGAATAGAAACTAATAGTTATTGATACTATCTATGTACTCTACATCTTCCACATTTCCCACCAATAAACCACCTTATCATCTCAACCACCTTATGAGGTAATGCCCTGGTTACCATCATCTCCATTATTCCCATTTCATAAATGGAATCCCAAGAGCTTCTGCTAATTGATGGGTCACACAGTAACTAATTGGTGGAGCCAAGATTTCTAACCCTGGCCAAGTTCATCCAAAGCCTCTCTTACTACACAGACTGGACTTGGGCTAGCACTCAGCCTCTGGGACAACAAACACTAGCAAAACCCTAAATGTCCTCTTCCTTTTCTGAGTTCCGGTCAAGTAACTAAGTTATACTTCATTTTGGGAGAGGACAACCCACCTTTTCACCACTAATGAATCATGTCTGATAACTGGCTTTGAGTCTACCTCTTCCCCAGATGTCATCGCTCCCCGAGCTCTCTTTTGACCTCCCTTCTCTGGCAGTAGGTACAAAGGGGCTTTTAATGAAAGAGATTGTTGGTCACTGTGCTTTTGCTCACTCAGAGTCTATATTTGTTCACCTCCAGCTTTAAACCTCAGAGAGAAATCTTGTTTTTGTGCTGAGGGGCACCTCATCTAGATTAATTCCTAATAGGTGTTGTCCTGACTTGACAATCATTTGATTGTCATCAAAGGACTTGGTTTCACACTTAGCTGCGATCTGGGGAGAGAACTGCTGAAACAAAAGCCAATCTTGACCAGAACTCAGCATTCTCTCCTGTGTTCAAATAACACCTTTTATCACAAGCCTTCTCGATTGCTAGGAGAGGGTAAAGGTTTACAAATTCAGATTTTTCATTGTCAGCTTAGCCCAGAGCCAGAGGTCCTGGACACACTACCTCAGATCCTCCATACTGATAATTCTGTGCCTTCCCTGGTCACCAGGGCATCTCTCTTGAAATGACGAGAATTGAGCAGGTAGTGACTGAACGATTGCATGGAACAGCGCGAAAACAAGAAGTGTGCAAATATCCCATGTATAAGTAACAGGCACTAAACCACTGCCAGGATCTGTAGTTCCCACTTCTGTTTAGCTGTTGAAATGAAAATGGAGTCGTGGAGTCCTGCCTTGGATCATCCCTGTCTTCAGTCTTGGGAAACATGGGTCAGTGTTGAGAGCCTGCACCATCCCATGTCTATGTCAACATCCCTAACGCCAACAAGTACTGCTGGAGTGTAGGATTCACGGTGTCTTCACACTGACTCCTTCATTAACCAGTATGCTTGACCAGACTGACTTGGGTTATTTGTAAATATATATTATGAAATACTAAATGATAATAATATAGTTAATAATATAGTTGGTCTGGGCTGATAATACCATCAGAAAAGAAAGAAGAAATGTTGCTCTTTTACCACTATGACAACAACAAAAAAAGAAGAGTAAGCTCAAGGAAATGGGCAATTACAACCACAAACAAACAAACAAACAAAAACTCAACAAGACTGTCAAAGATAAAACAAAAGGACTATGAGGGGGGGCAGGACGGCAAAGACAGGGATGAGGGCAGAAGGAACCCAAGGGACTGAGGTGATGGTGCATGGGTAAAATGGTGGCGGGAACTCCCTGAGGAATACAAATGATGTTGAATATAATTAAATAAATCTAAAAAAAAAAAAGACATAAGGAAATACACAATCTTAAAAAAAAAAAAGAAGAAATGAACAAAGAACTATCCAAAGTACTGGCTTCTGCAGGTTGAGCTTGTTAAGGCATAACCACTTGTCAAAGTGGCATTTTCCAAAGAACTGCATATATTTACTTCATGCACAGTAGTGCTATTAATTTTAAATGTGATCTGGGATTAAATTAATGACTTTTTTCTGAGACATTGTAATGGTTTCTGTCATTAATGTAATTAACTTCACACCAGGTGTCCAGGCATCCACATTGCAGTGCCAATTACACAAATTCGTCGTCACTGTGGCAACTCATCTTTCTGTGGCAACTCAGGAACCAACATCCTGACTCTCCATTCATGTTGCCAAAAAACTGGCTTCCACCATCAGGTTCCCAGGCGGATCTAAGACCTGGCTCTCAGGTGAACTATTCTGTAATCACGATTGTACTTTAGTATTGGATGAACTTGCCAGCAGAAGATCTTACCATAAATAAGTTATTCAAATGTGTGCTTCAGAGTAAAATTTTAAATAGCATTTTTCCTAGGAGTCAGTAGATACATAATTAAATGTAATGGTCTGGAGAATAAATCTTTCCTCTCTTTCATTCAGTAGCAATTAAGAGAACTATAATGCCAACAAGACAACAGCAGTAATTATTACCATCTCCTGCTTAATTCTGAGCACTTAGCATGTATTAACTCAATCCTCACACCAATCTATGAAGTAGATATTACTACTGTTTCCAGTTTTCAGATGAAGAAACTAAGCTACAAAGAGAGTTTAATTAAGGCTGTGTAACTAGTAAGGATTAAAAACCAGCAATTCTAACCTTAAATTCAAGTCCACACTCAATAATGCGGGATAATCAAGGTATGCTATTTAATCGGATGTTTGACAAGTTCATGCAAGCACAAAATCGATGTTAAAGTTTTCCTCTGCATTTAACTATTCCTTCATTCCTCTTTCCTGTTTCTAGTTACAATAGTCTGTCAATTTTGGAAACACTGAAGAACACAAATATGGAGCAACACACTATCACTGTGCATCTTACAATTCTAGATGGATAGATACATAGGTAGGTAGACAGATGGATATATGTAATTGCACTTATAAATATAGTTGTTCCTGAGATAGATGATGGAGACATAAATAAGGCCTCATAAGAACAGTATCTTTGTCTATTTTATTTACTGTGTTGTTTTAAATTCCTAGAACAATGCTCAGTATGAAGTGGAGGCTCAATAGCATTTGTTGGATGAAAAATTCCACTTAATTAGTCACTTACTTATTAATCGTGGAACTGAACTTTTTCTGTTTAACTTTAATTAATGTAATTTTTGAAACTGATGTTCAATCCAGTTTCCTTAAGTACATCTGAGACAAGTTGGGACAGTGTGTCAACTATTTCAACAGAAAATTATGTGAAATCTAAATGCAGATTAAATATTTCTGGTAAAAATTTAAAGTCTAAATTGAGTATGTGTTAAGTTTATTTATTTATTTTTAAATATTTGTTTATTTATGCATACAAGAGCTGGGGTACAGGCCAGAGGTGTGGGCGGTGAGAGGATCCACCAGAGACAGAGTGGGGAGCAGAACAGGCAGACTGACTGAAGTACACTGCTGAGGAAGCAGCGGGCCAGGCAGGAGAGGTCTGCTGCGCCATGTGGGTCCCCTCCCTGGCCAGCGGCAGGGATCGAACTCGTGCTGCTGTGGCTGCGTTTGCTTCACAGTGCATTGCTTAACCCACTGCGCCACCAGGGAGGCCCCTGTGTTAAGTTTAATATACTCAACAGATTTTGAAGACATAGCATAAAAAAGAATGTAAAATACCTCATTAATAATTTTTATATTCATTTATAACAAAATGGCAATATTATGATTACATTGGGTTAAATGAAATATATTATTATTATGACTACAGTGGGTTAAATGAAATATATTATTGTATAAATATATATACATACTAAATGAAATATTAAAATTAATTTAACTGCTTCTTTTTGTTTTTTAATGTAGCTACTAGAAAATTTTAAATTACACATGTAGCTTTATTATTCATTTATGATGGAAAGTTCTGCTCTAAAACTTCCAGAAATTTATTAATTAAAAATTATCAAACTGGATTCTGAGCATAAAAGTAGGCTTGGTGATTTTTTTAGGAAGTGAAATTGCATAGAACAAAAAAATAATAAGAAACTTGCACTATACACAGGGCAGAGCCACTAGGTTTGTGAAATATTAATTAATTCTGTCCTACAGAAATCAGGAAAGGGGATTGTGGGCTCATAAAAAAAAATAATTAATATTTGCCCTTTTAGAGGGGAGGAGGTGAAAGAGTGAGAGAGAGGAGGTGATTATAGAGATTTTGTCATTCTGCCAATTGGTGCAGTTCAAGGAAGTCCTCTTCCTCTCACCTGGAAGACAGCGCCAACAGGCAGAGGAATCCTCCTTGCGAGCTGTTTTTGACACCAGCAGTCCTCTCCTTCAACCTGGTCTTTCTCTGAAGTGTTTTATCATTGCTGGAAAATTCAGAAACGTGTTGCTGCTTGAGCCCTTCTTTCTAAGCTAGGAAAAGACATTTCTGCAGAAAGTTGTGCAGCCATAAGGGAAATTTATTTAGAGCCTAATGTGTACTTTGTGGGGCCAGTGATGATAAATCCCCCAAGTTAATTGCAGATTTGATTTGTGCTGCATTTATTGTATTATTCGCATGGAAATAATACAGAGAAAGGGAGCTCTGAGAGTTGCTTAATTTCTAAATTTGAAAAATAGGAGCCTCTTGGGTTTGTTTACAAAAGGCAGTGAGTGAAAATCACAGAGCTTGGGTTTAATTAGTGCCTCATGTGCTACGCCCCCAGACCCTCTGAGGCTCTTGGGGTCCTACAGAGACTGGGGCAAATGATCCCACCCCCGCTGTGGTCAAAGGCGTAAGATAAACAAAGCTCAAAAAAAAAAATGAGTTCTTGCAGAAATTTTTCATCTTTTAAAAATGAAGGCAGGAAGGCAGAACTTAAGAGTTTGTGTTTGTGTGTGATTACCACCTTAGTGAGACCTAATGTGTTTCTGTGAAAATTAGTTCTGTAGAGTGAAAATTTTCATGCTCACGTTACCCATCTGTAAGCGATTCATTAAGACAGAGTCCCATGTTTTCTTCCTCAGTGATCTCTAACCTATGGTCACATTTTCTGTTCCAGGAAATTCCAAGCATTTTAGAAGAATGAAATAGTAATTTAACATCTGAGGCTGCAACGGTGCACAATCAGCCTCCTCCATTGTGACTGCAGGTGGGTATCAAACAGGTGTGTTGTGTGGAAGATTCCTGCACTGAATGATTATGGACATAGATTTACACCTTGACACAATTAGCAATAAAATACTAAGTTCTGAGTTACAGAGTAATGATGATTTATTGATGTGTTTTATTTTTGCCAGAAGTACCCCTCCCCCATAATGAATTTGCTGCAGTGTTTTAGTTTCAAGGACCTGGAAGGTAAGCTAACACATAGGGCAGGAAGGCAGGTACAGCATTGAGGTAGTGTGGACACCTCCTTTACCTACTGGGACCTCCTCTCAAAGGGCTACTGAATTCATATTGGAGACTGAGAATTTAAGGATGTGGTTTCCTTCCAACACTGGCAAGTAAAATAGTAGTTTCTTTGGTGATATATCATGCACAGCATAAAATGTTGTTATTTTCCATATGCATCTCTTTAAAAATGATAACAGAAATGTAGATATGCTCTTAAAACATCTTAATAGCACTACAGGATCCATTTGTGTGATACATCATTATTAGCCATCTAGAATGAAACACAAGTCCCTATAAATCAGGTCTAACAGACACTGAAATACCAATCGACTCCATTTCAAATGTATATCCCTAGGCCGTCAATTAGGAATGCCTTCAATCTTTCTTTGATCTGACACTAATAAATGAATAATAGTGGGCTGGCTGACTAGAGTCTTGAAGGGAATCTTTCCTTTGGATAGTGTGTGTAAACTAGTATTTGTAAGGTAAAGAGCTTTGCTGGCTGGAATTTGAACACAAAGCATGTTGAGCCAAATACAATACATCACAAGTTGTAGAATCTTAGTTTTTCTGGGACTAACATTGGATGAATATTAAATATTCAGCGGAACAGGCTACCTGCCTCACTGGTACTGTTTTCTGAGGAGCTTGGTAGAAGGGATGAGTTTAATTAAATGTGACCAGTGAGGAGATCTCAATTCTCTGTTAGAGACAGAAACTGCTATGTGACGTTTAACAAAGTAGGGAAGGAGGGAGAATAAACCAGTTTTGTTCTATCTTCAGGGTTTCATTTACTTTCCATAGGTTTCCTCACCTGCCTTCCTCACAGCATCCTGTGGAAAGGACAATTAATGTTTTTATTTTTTTTAAATATTTGTTTATTTATTCATGCAAGAACTGAGGAGTAGGCCAGAGGTGCAGGGGGTGAGAGGAGTCACCAGAGACAGAGCAGGGAGCAGAACAGTTGGCTTCACTGAAATACCCTGCTGAGATGATCAGCGGACAAGACGGGAGACTTCTGCTGTGCCATGTGGGTCACCTCCTTGGCCAGAGATTGAGTTCGTGCCGCAATGGCTGTGGATGCTTCATAGTGCTGTGCCTTAGCCTCTGCTGCCACCAGGGAGGCTCCCAATTGACATTTTTAGCTCACTGTCTCTGGGCTTAATTTTTAGAGCTTAAATTTTTTAAAGACATATGGTAGCACCTTATGGTAGACGACGTCAAACACCTCTCAACACCCTTGCCTTGCGGCATTCATACCCCGGTGTCATCCCAGCCCTGAGAGTGTGGTGGGGCCAGAGAAGCCTTCTCACAAGTGGAAAGTGATGGATTGCCACTTCCAAGCTGTGGTTCCGAAAGATCCCAGCTTCCATTCCATTCGCACCCTCTTGTTCTCTTGCTTGCTCACTCTGACAGAAGTGTTCTCCACATTGTGGGACGCCCCACGGAGATGCCCCAGGTGCAAGGAGTCAAAGCTACCCCAGATCTAGGGGTGAGTTTGAAAGCCAATCTTCCCCAATTGGGCTTGAAGTGAATGTGGCCCAGGCCACACCAGACTATAACCTATCAGAGGTCCTGAGCAATGGACCCAGGGAAGATTCCTCAGGGCTAGAAGCTATGAAAGAATAAATGTAATTTTAAGTTGACAAATTTTGCAGTAATATGTTATGCAGCCACAGACAACTAATACAACCTCCAACACTTATCATAATGATATATTTACTTGCCTGGGAGCCCCTGAAGCCTGCTGTGGGTCTGATTTATCCTTGTCTGTCTGGTACACAGCAGAAGCTCATAAATGTGTGAAAAAGGGAAAAAGGAAGAAAAGGGGGAGAGAGAGAGGGAGAGAGGAAGGGAAAAAGCAGGCATCTATGAAGGAATGGAAAGAAGCAGACAGAAAGCTGAGAATTAACAGCTGGCCACCTGACTAGTCACTAAATTGGCAGATTTTACCTCCACTTTGTAGGGTAAAGGTTGATCAGGTCTTTCCACCCTCCCACCACTGTGATGATGGACACCTGCGGTGCTGCGAGCATTCCAGGGTGGGCATGCGCAAGTGGGCGCACCTGAGTTGGGACGCGGGCTTAAATTGGTGGTGTCGTGAGGATGCCAGGACCAACCGATCCACAGAACCAACAGGACCAACAGTACTGATGAGCAGCAGCAGCAGCTGCAAGCAGCAGCAGTAGAAGCAGCTGAGAGGGTGAAATGCGCACCCCCCGGCACCCCTGCCTGCCATGTACCTCTACTAATAAAGCGTAAAAGCCACCGAGGGCTCCAAGACTCTCCTTCCCTGACCCGTCTGCCCAGAACCACCCCAAACCCTGCTCCTGTGCCGCCCTCTTCCTGCTGCTACAACTTCTAATTAATTTTATACTTGGTGTGTTGCTAACAATTGCTTAAGCAGAGTCCTTCCCTTGGGTATGTGCGGGAATCATTTCAAACATGCGGGTGCTAGAAGACAGCCTGGAAGAATTCTCTGCATGAGTCCAGAAGTCTCTAGCACTGAAATCCCAAGAAGGATGATAAAATACTGGACCCCTGTCTTAGGTTGCCGGGAGTGGAGGGAAGCCCAGCACGGATGCCGGTCCTGGCACGAGGTCCCACGTCACGGTCTGCACAGCCCTGTGCACAGCCACCACTCCAGCAAGTCCTGCTCCCATGGGCTGAGGTGCCTCGGGGAGTTCCTGAGGCAGAAACTTGTCAGAAACCAGCAGAGAGCAAGAAGGGGCAATGGGGTGCTCTGTAGGTTTGAATTCCAAAGTTCCCACCTGTGGGTGAGAAGGCACCTTCCTTTGTATTTCCTGCCACCTCAACTGTCTCTTCCCCACAGTCTGATAAAGGGAGCTGGAGCTGCAGTATTTATTGTCTCAGAGAAATGGTGAGGCTACAGAATGTAGATTTTCACCTTCAGAGGAGAAAGGAAGGAACTCTGGGCATAAAGAACAGCTTTGGAAAAATTGGGGTTCTTGCCCAGGCATAACCTCCTGTCTTTGGACAACAGTCTCTGAAGAGGAGTATTCTGGAGAGGCATCATGGGCAGACACTCTCCATAGTCCCGGGGAGACTGAGCATCTGAGGGCAGCAGGCCCTGGTCCCCTGGGCCTCACTATGAACTTGAGCTGAAGCACCAGCAGGAAACTCAGCAGATGAGGGAGCATGAGCAGCCTCCCCACCCCCACACACTGCACGGCCATGGTCAGAGGCCCAGTCCCAGAAGAAAGCAGGACAGATCCTGAATTGCCTGCAATTAACTTTCACAAGAAAAGAGATAAAATTCAGCTGAGAAAGAGTGATGTTGAGGGTCTCAAACAGCTCGTTTGTTGAGCAGGGCCTAGGGGCTGAGACTCAAACCTATATGAAAGTTTCTACCTGCAGGCAGAATAGAGAATTTATGGGGTGAGGGGACAACTGCCGTACCCCAACACCACCAAACAGACTGGAAGAATCCTCTGTGTGAGTCCAGAAATCTGCACTACCGTTGAAACCCCAAGGAGGATGATAAGGTACAAGGAAATGGGGTGGTGAGGAGCCCTGTCTCACAGACACGGGGTTTAGTTGACGTGGGAAGGGGTGCTGAGACTGGCTCCACGCCGCAGATGGAAGCCCAAGCCCCTCCGTCACCTCTGCTGTCTCTTCCTCAGAAGCACACATACACTCATGACGTGGGACTCCTCTTTGTGTTCACAGGGCCCTGAGTCTTCTATTCAAGGGGCTCTGCTGTCTTTTCCCACCACCTCTATCACCCCACGAAATCCTTGTCGCCAAACAGAATAACAGGGCATTGCTATTCCTGCATTGAGATCTCTTGACAAACTACAGAGACTTTTCTTATAGCAACTTCTGGGTGAATTCAGGGTATCATTTCCTTTCCCTGTTGATGATTTAAAAAGTTGTTCTTCCACCTCACGTCTCTTAGCCTGCTTGTCTGATTCCATTCATTCACAAAGTGCCTCCTTCGGCACCGCATGCATCTCTTCCAGAACTTCAACACCCAGTGTCCCAGCTGCCAAGTTGCTGCTGTCCTGACCCCTCTACAAACCCCTCCCCCACCACCCTGGCCAGGGCAGAGACTACATCTGTCAACACCCCTCCTGCACCTAGCCCAGTGCCCTGGACACGACAGCACTAGGGACTGTTTAATTCAAGCAGGTCTCATTGAGGAATGAAGTAGGATTTGTGACACATGATCTCTGATCTCTGGCACTACATGTGTAATGCTGTTTGTTTTTTTTTTAAGGTTCTCTCTCTCTCTCTCTCTCTTTCTTTCTGCATACAAGAACTGGGGTACAGGCCAGAGGTATACAGACTGAAAAGAGTCACCCAAGACAGAGTAGAGAGCAGAGCAGGTGGATCCACTGAAATACACTGCTAAGGGGAGCAGCAGTAGAGAGGGGAGAAGTCTCCTGCACCATGTCGGTCACCTCCCTGGCCAGGAATCGAACCCATGCTGCAGTGGCTGTGGACAGCTTCACAGTGCTGTGCCTTAACCCCCTGCACCACCAGGGAGGACCCCATGTGCAATGCTTTTATAGAAATGTTGGTGGATTAAAACAGGTATCTTCATGGATTTATGTCTTAACTTCTGAAATACATTATTATTTCTTGCTCATCTTCAGGAGGCCCACACTCCAAAGCAATTCAGAATTCAGGGTTTTCAAGCAACCTCTCTGTCAAGTAAAATGTTCTGTAAACAACCATCTAAATGTACTAAGAACACTCCTTTCCAGAGAAGAATTTTCCCCCTTGAGAAAATCACCAAACTTAACTGATCTGTTTGATCCATTTAGCTTTTTATCTCATTTCTTTAAAATACAAAAAAAAAAAAAAATCCCTGGCATTCATGTGTGCTCAGCCCTGAACCAGTTTAGACTGACATGCCCTGTCTGGTAAGGGTTTTCAGAATAAAATGACGGCAGACACAGGTAACAAGAATATACAAGTAGTGAGATAAGTACCCAAGTGTTGGTACGTGCAAAACAGAACATTCAGTTCTACGTTTTGAAAACAGTTTGAAAAAGATGAATTCCAAATGATGCCTGTCTTAAGCTAAGAAGAACATTCAGAAATTGTTTCAGCCAACACCAACAGGGCTAAGAATATGTAGGAAATAACAGGGAAACAAAGAAATTCTAGAGGAAAAGAAGAACTCAGCAGGAAATGAAAATCAAAGAAGGAAAAGACAGGAAGTTGACAAATTTGAAAGAAGTGGTGGAAGATCACTGTGCTGTCTCCCATTAGCGCTTCCTCCTTGACGGTATGTGTGGAACAAACAGGCATTTAAACAGGAATTTCGCTACAGCCTCTCGTGGGCTTTTGTTGGGACTCTGAAAAGGCCAGCTGTGCAGTCCAGTGCTGGGCCAGAGGCAGAAAGGGCAGGCTCTGTTGTCGCCCCAACACTGGTTGGAACATGACATGAATGTACTGTTCAAGATTTTTCTGTTTTTCTCCCACTTGCCCCCCAGATAACCTCACAAGGACTAATTAGAAAGTGCCCCTAGAACTAATTACCATTTCCATTAGTCAATTGAGTATAACAAAGGGTTCAGGAGCAGCACAACCAAATAGAAGTTACTCTTCTTGTTAGGGGGAAGGGCAGTCCTGAATGGATTACACAAATAGGTTTATGGACTCCGACCCCCACTCCAGACCACCACTGTTCCAGAACCACAAATCCACTAAGAGATTATTGAAGAGTGGATCACTGGGACCTGAGGGTGGAGTTAAGCAGCCAGGCTGGCTATAAAACCAGAGAGGTGAGCCTTGGGCTCTCTCTTCCTTTGGAGCCATCTCACTTGATTCAGAGCCAGCTCTCAACGCATCATTGCGTTCCAGCTCAAAAAATCTAATAAAATATTTACGGATTTGTATCCCTCTCTTCCCTTGGTGTTATTTCTACTCTATTCCTCTTCTTTTATAAAATAAAACCCTTTAATAACTTTTGTCACATATACCTGAAGTTAAAACTTATTATAAAAATCTTCTGATCGCGCAGATAAAAACCCAATCAAAAAAAACCCATTTTATATTAGGGTTGCCCTGTAACATTCTTTCCTGAGCCTCAGCTTCTTCAGCTGGGCAAATACAGGGAGTAGCTACTGTGTAAAGGGATCACTGAGTTATTGTGAGGTCCAAGTGAAAAAGTAGATAGAAAGAGCAATGTTCTGTAACATCTCGAGTTTAGTGTATGTGAGCAGGCGTCATTATCACCAATATGCCATCTGTGTCACCAACAGCATCTATGGAGCAATTGTAGAGGGGCTGCAAGCCCAAAAGCTGCCTCCATGAGAACACAGGTAACAAAACTGGGAAAGGAGATGTATGCAAAAGGGAGTGGTGGAGACTGTGATTATTTACAGAAGGGACGTCTATCTAGTAGAAATAAAACAAATGAAAAATGCAAAAATCATCATGCCAAAGATTCCTTATCATCAGGTCCAGTTTTTAACCTCTAGTGGGATCAATCAACAACATCCTCAATAACATCCTTCTAGTGAAAACTAGGATTCCTGTGTGACCTCTCACAAGGTGCTTTTGTGTAAGCAGAGAGCGCTATCTAAAAAGCCATTCTTTCTTCAGGTGGGACACTATGACAGAGCTAGAAGCCTAACTTCTCTGGCTTAACCCAGAGAAAAGTTTTGGAAAGAGTGGAAGAATTCTCTCTACAGACTAACTTTTAAGTTGAGCTTTTGAAAATGGAGAGAATCCCAAAGATGAATATCATGAAAGGGATCTCCATTACCTTCATGTGGAAGAGGCTCCAATCTAGGGAATCACAATCTAGGGGGCCCAATTTAGGGGAATCCCAAGGATTCAACAACACTATTGAATTTTTGTTGATTGACAAAGCTGTTTCTTCAGATCAGAACACTCTTTCGAGATTCAGACATGTATGGATCACTTACTGTCTCACATTTCCTCCTCTCATACAGATTTCTTAAAACTTATATGTCAGAAACGAAATGAATTGAATTCTCTCCTCCAAAACCTCTTCCTCAGTTCAGTAAATGACTCCACAACCCTCCCAACTCCTGAGGCCAGAAAAGAAATGAGAGTACTTTTTCTCTCTTTTCAATTCACTAGCAAGAAAATTCAGTTCTATCTTCAACATACAGCCACATAGAACATCCACCTCTATGCTACCACTACCCTGACCTAATCCTTAATGTTTCTTGCCTGGACAACTACAACAGATTTTTGTCTGGTGAACTTCTCCTGCATCTTCTGTGTTCTTTCCCAACTCATATACTGTTCCCAGTGTTAGGGTGCTCTTCCATTCACTCGACTATCATCTCATTTTAAGACCTTTGTTTAAATATTACAGAGCTCCTCACCCTGATTATCTCAAAGAGAGCTAACCCTTTGACTTCATATCTCAACACATGCCTTTGTTTTCCTTTTACAGCACTGACCACTCCCTACATTCTTTCATGAATGTGCTATTGCTTTTGATTGTTTCTCCTTGAGGACAGGGACCCTGTGGGTTCTATTCTTTCTGCCCAGTGACTAGAACAATGCCTACCTTTGGTAATGTCAGTAGATAGTCCACATATATTTCTTGCATAAACTATTTTTGGAAATTTCCCGGGAAAACCTCACAGAAGCACTGAGTTACCTCAAATATACAAAGACATGAATTTTGTGGAAATTTAAAGGTCACAACTTTAAAGAATTAGAAAATAATGATTGGAAGGAAAATACCACATAGGAATGATGGACAAGCTCTCTCAATTAGTTGCTGTGCATTTATAAAAGAATTTGAACACTGGGTGTTTCCAGATTCTTTAAGTGCTGTTTTGACTAAACTTTGACTGTGAGATCTATTGATCTCATGGAGTCAATAAAATACTATAGAGAATGCATCACTGAACATAATATGTTAACTGATAGATGAGTTTCTTATAAGATGAAACTAAACAAGCCCAATCCTATTGATTCCCTTGCTGCTCTGATGAATCAAATTCTTCTCAATGACAGAATCTTGAAAGACAGGTATCTTCTTGAGTCTGTAGAGGGCTGAACCCCAGGAAGATGGGCTTTTCCTCAAACAAGAAGCAACAGTACCCCACTTCAGCTATCAGAGTTGAATCACAGGGGTTGAAAACTGCATTTTCAGGTGAGTTACATAGGATTAGTGCTCTCATTTCTCCTAGGCTTATTTCAGTAACCGGCCCCTGTTTTTGTTAGTTTCCTTTAACAATGTCCTTGATCATATTACTTTGTCAGCTTTGGGTCTCACTTTTACCTGGTACTTGAGGTTATCTTATTTTTTTTTAAGCTTACTAAACTTTTACTACTTTTAAAAACCTTACCAGCAAAATATTAATGAATGAGTTTTATATTACAGAATTATTTTTTCATTACATACTTATATACATAGACTTAGAACACTTAAAAAGAGATATACTCTGAAAAGAAAAAAAGAATAATGTTTAGCTGCCTCCTCTTTCTCTTCCTCATTTTCTCGCTCTCTCTTTCTTTTCTTTTTCCCACCCCATGCTTCCTGCTCCCTCCTCAGTAAGAGAGCTGGATGTTTCTTTTATCACTCTAGTTACTTTACTCATAAGTTTTAAGACAGTGACATGCCGACAAGAACTGAACCAAGTTAGCAAGATGTCTGAGAAACATCTGCTGAAAATTCATCAGTTGAGTTAATGTAAGGGCTATCATTGAAAAAAAAAATGTTTTCCTATGAATGTGTCTAGTTTTTCTTTTTTGATTGCTGAATAGTATTCCATCATGTATATGTCCCACAGCTTCCTGATATACTCATCTGTTTTGGGGCATTTAGGTTGTTTTCAGGTCTTACCTATTGTAAAGAGTGCTGCTATAAACATAGGGGTGCAGGTATTCTTTTGAATCAGTGTGGAATTGGAAGGGATTATGCTCAGTGAAGTAAGTCAGAAGGCAAAAGAAAAATACCAGATGGCTCCTCCCCTAGGAGGAATATAAGGGAACCAAATAAGGATCAAGGAAAGGAATAAGAACAACAACAATAATAATAATAACAACAATAAAGACACAAAAACCAAAAATGAAAAGACAAGGACAAATTGGGGACACTTGGTGGGGAGGGGAGAGGGGGAGGGTTGAGAGAAGATAGGAGCACGGAGGACTGAGGTGATGGTGCACTGGTGGTATGGTGATGGAGAATACATGGGAATTACAATTGATGTCAAATATATATAAATTAAAGGGAAAAAACAGAATTAAAAAAAGGAGAAAAAAATGTTTTCATAACATAAATCAACTTCTGCTTGATCCCTAAACTTTTTTTTATTGGACTACTTAGTTTTTGATGATGATCATAGTATTTGATAATCACTTATTATGAACAAGATAATTTACCTGTATTATGTCATTTAATCCTCATACTAACCCTGTAACTTACTATACTTGTATTTTAGAAGAGAAAATTATGCTTAGTAAGAGCTTTCTTTTGATTATAAAGCATTGGAGAGACATGCTCTAGTCTCTTCAGTGATTTGATTTCAATATTGATCAAGTACAATTTCTGTGCCTTTTTCCACCAGACACCACTCTCCTCGTGAAATGTAGTTGTTACTTATTTGTCTGGCGAGAATATGTTCCTGCTAATTCATTTCTTCATGGACTTTTCATGCATCAGAACTTGTCATAGACCATCTATTCATCTGTACTTCATACACTACAAATTACATTTTTCTTCTGAGTTTCTCTTTTACCGGTTCAAAAACAATGAAATGTAGAGCTGAAATTTTACTACTTGATTTGTTTTATTTCCCTCTGGGTATCTGCTGTAAGAGCTTTTTGCAAATAATGACTCCAGACCATACAATTAACTATACGAACACGGAAAATTTATGTATGAGACCATGACAGGTGCAAATATATTACTGTTATTTAAGATAGGGTAAGTGCTTAATGCTCATTTAAGCCTCAGAACAATGAGATGGTTCCAAAATTCAAGCTTAGGTATATTGGACTTTTTAAAATTCAGTTTTCTCTGGTGAGAAATTGTTCAGGAGCACGGCATGGGACGTGTTCATTGATATATTTTTCCTTTTCTTTTCGCTTTTCCTTTTTTTCTTTGATCTGGAAGCTAGATTTGATCATGATTCTCTGCTTGTAATTTGAATCGGGCTGGTGGAGAACATTCCCACACTGTCCTTCTGAATCAGTTGGTACAGAGTTTCTGCCTTGGGCTCTCCCTAGGTACCTCAACCACCACAGTCCCAGCTGCTACTTGTCCCTCCCTCTGTCTCCCCACCCAGCATTGGATGGCTAAAGCATTCCTATAGCACAGGCAAACTTATCAACCCAGCTTTAAAAGTACTTGATCCAGCAAAATGTAATTGCACAAACAACTTTTCATGTTACCATTACTTTTGAGTCCAGGAATCTCAAAGGTAACATTCCCAAACAAAAAGACTTCTGTTTTGTAGGCTATAACATAACATGTTCACGATGGAGATACCAAAGCAAACAAAAACCAAACTGTTTGATTCAGAGAACAGATTTGGTGGTTACCAGAGGGGACAGGGTTAGAGAGTAGGTGAAATGGGTAAAGCAGATAGTTATATGGTGATGGATGGAAACTAGACTTTTGGTGGCGATCATGATGTAGCATATGCAAGTATGAGATTATAACCCTATTGACCTGAAACTTATGTAATGTTATAAACTAATGCAACCTAACTAGAAATTATTTTTAAAAAAGGGAGCCAAGTCATAAATCTACTTTCAATTAAATTTCATAATCTTAAATTCCAAAGTATTGGATTTCAGTGAACTTGGGTTTTTCTTCTATTAGGACTATACTTGAGCAAAGAGGGGGTATTTCTTTATTTTCAATAATATTAAATTTAGAAAACCCAAGACCATAATAAAGAAGTACCCAAGTGAAGCTATAATTTTAAACCTGGCACATTTATTTCTAAAACATCCATTTCTTTTGCCTCCAAATGAACGTTTATTAATGTCATGATTAGTTTTTCCCCTTTGTCACTAGGAAACAGAGGATGACAAAGCCTTCTAAATATGATCTACTGCCTACTGAACACAGCATGCAATTAAGGTACAAATGAATAAAACAAATTATGCTGTTTACGTGTTTATACTTCTCAATCCAGAAAAAAAAATCATGCAGTTTATTGTTTACATGGGGTACCTAGGAACAATTGGATTGTCCAGCCTTTCAGGATTTGAATTCTGGGAGGGAAGGGGCTGGGACTACAGTTCTGGCATGCTGTGCATATACTAGTGGGTGCCCAAGAGGTCCATTTTCTATTTTCACCACGGAAAATGAGGAGTGTTTGGGGTGACCAGCAAGATAGGGGGGAGAAGCAAAAATTCAGACCAAAGGAATCTTTTTGTTTAATGGTCAAGACCAGTGTGACCTTTTAAAGTTTATTTATCTTTTAATGGCCCATGTATAGGTCATTTGCGCCTACCACCTGTTAATTAACATTGTATGTTTATGCTTCTTTCTTAAATAGATATCAGGCCTATAGTGCTGCATTCGGATCTGGTTGTCCCTTTTGACATGATGGGGCTATGGGATGCCCTTCTGGGAGAGGGGGAGGTACTTCAAAGGAACAGAGTTCCATTGATAACAGAGTTATGATCAATCATCCAAGAAAGGCCAGACATTCACAGAGGCATGCATGGCACTAGAGGGCATTATGCTTAGTGAAATAGATCACATGGAGAAAGACAGGCATCCTATGATTTCACTCATATGTGATTCATATAAGAAACCAAACTAGTGAATACATTAAAACTTTAAAAAAATTAGATTATATCAGGCCAAAGTAGTGGTTAACAGAAGGGAAGGGTGCTGAATGAACCAAGCAAAGGGCTCAGCTGTATGGGGAAGGACAGACTTGGACATTACTGCTGAACTAGGTGTAGTGCATACAGACGTTGGTTATAATATTGGACACCTGAAACCTATGTATTGTTATAAACAATGTTAATTTTTTTTAAAAGTTTTTAACTAACTAGGCCTCAGAGCTGGGACCGCCACCCTTGCACAGTGGTGAGCTGGGATCTTCTCTCTCTTTGTCTCACCCTCTGGGTCTACGATTAGAAAGCAGAGTTCAGACCTGGAATGGAATACGCCAGGCTCTCGGAGCCTCAGAGCCAACTTACCTCCATCCTCCTTATTTGTATTCAATTCATTCAACATATATCTTTTATCTATTTTTGTATTTTTTTTAATCTCTTAATTAGTATTTCTCAAAGTATAGTCCATGGACTAGGCCATAATGAGTCCAGAGGTACTAAGGCAGAGTCAGTCTTTGGAACTGGGACCTTATTCTCTGATAATAAATGGGCCCTCTAAGGTGAGATTTAGCACCCTGGTCTTTAATAAAGTTTTGCTTAAAAATGTCCACATTCAAAAGAGCTAAAAAGGCAATTTTCCAAAGAGGACATGCAAATGGCCAACAGGCATATGAAAAAATGCTCAACTTCTCTTTCATCAGAGAAATGCAAATCAAAACCACTATGAGATACCACCTCACACCAGTGAGAATGGCACATATCCAAAAAAGTAGCAACAACAAGTGTTGGCGAG
>JAGFMF010011796.1:11217724-11340809 GCA_019455555.1 Galemys pyrenaicus
AAAAGAAAAATACCAGATGGTTCCTCCCTTAGGAGGAACATAAGGGAACCAAAGGAGGATCAAGGAAAGGAATAAGAACAACAACAATAATAACAACAAGAAAAACACAAAAGCCAAAAATGAGGAGACAAGGACAGACTGGGAACACTTGGTGGGGAGGGGAAGGGGGAGGGTTGAGGGAAGATGGGAGCACGAGGGACTGAGGTGATGGTGCACTGGTGATATACTGGGGAATACATGGGGATTACAATTGATGTCAAATATATATAAATAAAAAAAATTAAAATGTCCACATTTCAGCTATGCTGCTAAGAGGATGGCAGTCATATACTTATCAAGAGTGCCAGAGGGACCCTCAGTACCTAAGAACTGTGGAAAATGGTGGGTGGCCAAAGGAAGCTAGTGAAAGACAAAGAAAGTGACTTTTAGCCACTTTAGGAAAGAGCAGAAAAGAATCAGTGTATAAAGCTGAACATCCCTTTTCTATAAGGTAAATTTAATCTAAGCTTCAATGACAGAGTTTGATCAATTTAGGGAAATGGTCCTTTACTTTGCAACCAAATATTACTATGATTCAAATAAGTGGTCCCTCTAAGAAGTTAACCAAAAAGAACAAAACCCAAGTGACAATGATGTAGATCTTGCTAATAAGAAGAAATTTGGGGTGGGGGTCTCTGACTAAGACAAGCTCCACTGAAAGAACCAACAGGAGGGAAAGGACTGTGTTTCACAGAAAGAGTTTCTTCAAACCATTCTAGGAAGAGGAATCTGACCAATGTTCGAAGGTCAGAGGGATGGATTCAAGTCAAATGATTGAGTGGGCAATCATGTATTGAGTGGGCAATGTTAGTATTTGCACAGTTGAGTGTATCAATTCCAGTGATTACATCATTCCAGTGATTACATTTGTCATTAAAAAAAAAGTTTAAATGTCAAAATATACCACATTTTGCAGACAAGCGTATTGTATTAAAAAGGAGTGTCTCTTTTCATTGATAATCATTTAAAACTAAGATTTCCCTAATTACTCAGCTTAATTTGGGGGGCAGCAGTGGGAGGTGTTAGCAGTGTCTCCTACTCTCAGTATTTCAGCCAGGGCATTAACTGTTAAAAACACGGAGAACTGAGTGTGTGTCAAGGCAGATTTTCACATGCTAGTAAGAAGGAATAGGATACATCTTTCCACTTAGACGTTATTTTTTCTGTGACTTCTTGCTATTTCTTGATTTACGTAAATTAGCTATTATGGTCTATAAATAAGTAGCTTTTCACATAGAAAGTCACTAGTGATGGTTCCTCGGGTTTATTAAATAGTTCAGTCCTGAAGATGCTGGGCCGGAAGCAGGAGCTTTGGGAGGTGTCAGAACCAACTTCAAAGTCAGCTGAGGGAGCATAAGCTCCAGTGGGGCATTAGGTGCCACCGGGTTGGAGAGCAGCTCGGGGGGCGGTGGCCCTGATGTGGGCACAGGATAACCCTTTCCTGACGTGCACCAGGGAATGCTTTTGAAGTTGACGATGGTGACCCATTAGTTTGCCATGAAACCTATTTTAAAGGTCACGTTTGATATTTTAAGCTGGACAAAATGGCAGGAAACAGAACAGAATGAAAAATACGAGAGCTCAGAGTCCATCCCATCTGCGAGGACACTGTTTTCCCGGATGTAAGCCTGCAGCGTAGGGTGGGGCTACGAGGGGAGTGAATTTCCTCCTGTGGTTATGGTGAGAGTATTTGAGAATGGGAGCCTTCTTTGCAGCATTTCCTCTCCTTGGAGGAGAATCAAAATGAATTTGATTGGACTTAGTCTGCGGCAACGTTGTGTGGTGCCATGAGAGAGGCCACAGGGAAAATCAGCCACCCTCTCAGCCTGACAAAGCTTTGGGCTGGGCTATGGAACACGTGGAAGTGAGGGCATGGCCTCAGAGATGGGGCTCAGACCATCACAGTACAAATTCCAAGAAAGCCTGTGATGAGGTGGTGGACCCTGAGTTTCTCGTTTTTGCTTTCCTAGGTATTCACCCCAATACTAAGCACAGTTGGGTGCACCTACATGACCGAAAAGAACTTGACCCTGGTCTAGATTTGGGCTCTGTTTGATAAGCTCCCTTCCCTTGAGCATTGGTATTTTCTACCATATTTCAACACTATGGATTATCCATGAGTGTATGTATGTTACTCTATGGAGACGAGCAGATTTATCTGGAAGTAGACACCTATTGTGACTTTATTACAAAAGTTAGTATTTGCACAGTTGAGTGTATCAATTCATTCCAGTGATTACATTTGTCATAAAAAAAAAGTTTAAATGTCAAACTATACCACATTTTGCAGACAAGTGTATTGTATTAAAAGGAGTGTCTCTTTTCATTGATAATCATTTAAAACTAAGATTTCCCTAATTACTCAGCTTAATTTGGGGGGCAGCAGTGGGAGGTGTTAAGCAGTGTCTACTACTCTCAGTAAGAAACACCAGTAACAAAAGTGAAATCCTGCTATGACATGCGGGAAGACGCAGCTGCTATGTTGGCAGCAAAGATGGCCAATAAAGAAATAGCAACGAAAGTCTGGGCAGGCACCCAAATCATAAAACCCACTTCCTCCCTCGCACTCGCTCTCTTGGCCCATCAGTCGAGATAATCACGGATCCATTGGGATGCAGGTGGTGATCTGCCTGCAAAGTCCCTGCATTGCTGTTTGTCAGGTAGCCTTGTCCGAGGCAGCAGGAAGGACATTGGGGCTGAAAAAGGAAGGAGTTCCCTGGAACTTTCTGGAAAGAAGCTTCCCTCAGAGGATGGTGAGCTGTGTTGGTTTTCACACTCCCCCCAGCCCCCATACTCTGAAAGAGGTATGTGTAAGGGGGTGGGGTGTGGGGGTAGGGGAGATGGTTAAATCCAAAAGTCTCCCTTTCAGACTTATCCTGAGTCACTGCTAAGAATTTCAGGGGTTTTAACTTCTTAGCTGACCCAGAATCAGTTTCCGGTGGGTTTTCTCTTTCACCTGAGCTCAGTGCCAGTCAACAGACCTTTCCACTGGGCCTGAGGGAAGGAGGCCACAAAGCTGCACTGATATTCAGGCATTGACATGTGATTGATTCTTTCATGGATCCCTTAGAAATGCTGTAAGTGATGCTGCTCCCATTCCCCACAATAGCACACAGCACTATTGCTTCAGAAGCTGTTCTTACACCCACAATCCTCTCAAGTGTCTTGGATAACCCTGAAAGAGAAACTCTAGGGAGTGAACCAAACTATCCTCTTTTCCAGTGTCATCTCTTCCCAGGAACCCACAACAAGTCATGAACACAGAAATGAGGCTCCTTGCTCAGGGGACATTTGAGCTTCCCACCACCCCCTGCGTGGGGGTGCTGTAGGTCACAGAGGTGTAAAGCGGGAGAATGCACCTCCCTGGGGCGAGGGCGTGGTGGTCGTGGGGCACTAGCAGCTCACACCCCGCTGCCTGCCTGAGGGAGCCACCAGTAGACACTGGCACTGGTGTTATCTTAACTAAATGGGCTGGACTTCTGGCAAAGTGGAAGTTGCAAGAATTGTGAGGGGGGAATCACAATAACACAGGCACTGGGGCCACAGGTTGGGTGCTCAGATCATGGCTCTGGGCGGGGGGGTAGAAGTGTCGTTTGTAGTGCAACCCTACTCAGCAGGTAGAGATGCCTTCACTCAGAGGCCAAGAGACCTCTTTGGAAAAGCTGTGCCTGCAGAAGAAGGGACCGTGACAAATGTCGGTCAGAGCATATACATGAAGGGATGCGTATAAAGGATTCCACTTCATGAAAAGAATTGAATTAATAAGCTTGGCAAAAACTGTTTGGTAAAGGAGTAGCGTCCTTGACTGGAAGCAGGAAAAACTTGGCATCAAACTATTTATACTTGACCTTTTTGCTCCTGTATAAATTTCATTAGTATTTCATATTTTAAAATACACCATTCAAATAAAGGAATGTCCACAATCTCTAATTAAGAATCCAAACACAGAAAGCCCAGAAGTGAATAACCTTTTTTCAAACCAACTCATTTTAATTAAAAACTATATATATAGTATTCATGGCTTAGCATTTTTAAAATAAAAGTTTGTCAGAAGATATAACTGATCAAGTTTGCTCAGAGTTGGAGAACAAATCACATACTCGGTGACTGGCGAGGGCAAGTCCTATTTCCTTCCAACTGAGCCCCCTGAGTCCTGCCTGCCCACAGGAGCGGGAAGACTCTCCCGACCCCTGCTTATGTTCATGTTGGTGGGGCTCCCCTTCCTTTTGATGGTCCCCTGCCTCATGCCCACAGGTCTCTCAGCACAGCACCACTGGGAAAATTTAACCTCTTGCAGCTTTGGGGGAATTCACAAAAACAGGGGTATCCAGATGTCTAGATTTCAAGTACATTAAATGTTCTAAAAGTATTTGAAGAATGGACAAATACTTTTAGATGTACTCAGGAGAAGAAGGATTCAGGCTCTGTGGCCTTCACTTTAAAAACAGCTTTAATAAGTGATAAAGGGCATACTTGACAAGAGAAAAACCAAAATAGTACCAGAAACAGGAATGTGAGGGATTTTGCTGCAAAATTTGAAAGCCCTGGAAGCTTCTGGAAGGTCTGTGGTGTGCCCTGGAAAGACAGAGGCAAGCTAAGGTCTACCAAAAGCATTAAAAAAAAAAACAAACCCTAAAAAGGCACAGGGACCACAGAAGATGATGCTGCACGCGCTTGGTCACTCGGCGGGAGTTGGCTTGTTAGAGCTCGCTCTTAGAGGACTGGGAACATGATCATGATTGGGGCGGCGATGTGATGTGGGTGGTGATGAATAGAGATAACTTCTCAGCTCCCTTCAAGCCCATCTCTCTCCATGAAGGAGTACGTTCCCAATGTGAAAATGTCAGAAGAAATGATGCAAAGGGAAACTGAGACCCAGTTTTGCAGGCAAAACTTTAGACTCTAGAATCAGTCAGGGGTCTGGGAGAAGTCACAGAGAAGAGTTTCTGAAAGGCAGAGACACTCAAATGTTGCCCTGCCTTTTTTTTTTTTTTTTAATGGGAAAAAAAATAGGCCCTGAACCTTCACATTTGTAAGTGTGACTCCAGAACCAGTGATATGCACTAAGCAGAGAAAGAGGTGATAATTGTAATTAGCCACCAGCATGCATAAGCAATCCAAAGCCAGACTTACGTTCTCACATTTCAGTGTTTTACTATGAAAGTATGACAGGTGGGGTGCAGTTTGCAAGAGAGCAAGTTGTAAGACTTTTTTGGTAACTGTTTCACAGTCTCATTTTCAGAGAACTTATTCTAATTATATTTAGAAAGGGGTCAGTGAAATTTCATGATTTCAAAGTCATTTTGCAATTAAACATCAGTTTCATTCAGGATTCCTTTCTCTATTCACCTCCTTTCCCATGTGGTTGATTATAAGCCCTGAATTTGTGCAAATGTCAGTGTTGAAAGAAGAAAGGCATTTACTTTGACATCTTAATCTAGCCTGATCCAGACCCCCGTGACATGTAGAATTGACTGAAAATCATCAAAGGACGTTGACTTTATGTCCATAACAACTAAGTGTCCCTGATCTGGTCCTTCCACTGTCTTCTATTGGATGGGCCATAGTAGTCCCTTCCCTGGTGTCCCCCCCCCTTTGTAAAGTGCAATGACTTCACCCCCACTTCACCTGGGACACTGGGGAGGTCAGTTCTCTCCCTCTCACCTCTGGGACTACAGAAGATTCCCCCTCTGGCTATTCTGTTCAAGAGCCCCCTCACAAGCTTCTTTATCCTACTACCCACCTTACCCCCACCTCCTGTCTCTGGTATATAAAACCTGTCGACAAGGCAGCTTTTCCTTAACATTTCAACAGAGCAGCAAGTCCCAGATTCCTTCTTCTCTGTGGTCCCTGTGGGTAGGATTCAGTCAGCTCCACCCTCTTCTTGCCTCCATGTAGGGCTGTAGCAGGGGAGCTGTTCCCCAGCCCCAGTGTCTAATTCTCTTGCTGTTTCCATTTTCTCCTATTCCCTCCTGTTCAGCATATTTTTATTTTGGAATGGGAGCAAAGGAAGAGAATGAGCACTGATTTGAAGGCATTTGAAATCTTTTTTTTTTTCTCTGTTTTTTGACAGTTTGACCTTTAAGTCAAGAATTTTATTTTTGTTGCTGGCTTCACACCTCTTTTGGGATACTGGAGGGCTCAAGTTGACTGGTTGAAGGAAAAGCAGTCACCAGCAAAGAGAGAGTACAACAAAAGCAAGTTTGTTTAAACTGCAACATAACTTCCTAGCTGAAAACAACTCACTATGGAAAATTGGAATAATACAGAAAGTCTGACTCATTTTCCATCTAGATGTGGAGACTTTCTAGATTAGTAGATTAGAGAAATGATGTAAATATCAACATCACCATTGCAATAAGGCCTATACCAGATAACCTATGAAGTCAATGGTTTTGTAGCTGACCAAATAACCTGCTCAAAGCTTTATTGAATTATATAGGTCACATTCTCTCTAGAAGGAGTGTGACAATTCTGTACTGTACTGCATTCTGCTCAACAACCCCACAAATGAGAACAGAAATGTGATTATAGAATTTGCATATGGTCCACAGCTAGGAAGGACAAACAGACTGGCTGCAGCAATGGACTGAGACACTGGATGAAACTCAACTTGAAAATTGTATCTTGCAGTAGAGTTAATATAATAATGTCATAACTACAGGATGGACTCAAGCCACTTAAATAATAAAGGGGCACCAAATCCATATCCTAAAAGACTTTTTAAAAGTTTATTTATGCATATAAGAACTAGGGTACAGGCCAGAGGTTTGGGGAGTGAGAGGATTCACCAGAGACAGAGTGAGGAGCAGAACAGGCAGATTGACTGAAATACACTGCTGAGGGGAGCAGAGGGCGAGGCAAAAGAGGTCTGTTGCACCATGTGGTTCAGCTCCTTGGCCAGGGATCAAACTTGTGCTGCAGTGGCTGCAGATACTTCGTAGTGCGGTGCTTAACCCCTTATGCCACCCGAGAGGCCCCCAAATCCTAAAAGACTTAACCATAATATGTGTCAAGAATGAGGCATGACAGTTGGGAAATCTACTGGATTTGAGGCTGTGATTGTAGATCAGTGTCTATAGAAGGTTTAAAAAATAAATAAAACAGAAATAAACTTTTGGACTATGGTGTCACTTGATAGTTATCACAAGGGAAGGGGGGAGGGTAGTGGGTAAATTGGGATAAAGAGGCCATTGGTATGGAGAAGAATAGAATTGGAGGCTTGACAGTGAACTCGGTATATCCATATATTGATTTTCAAGGCCTAAATCTCATATAATATTATAATGCAATTTACTTCAATAAAAAGGAGAAAAATAAATAAAATTGAAATAAATGTTCCTCATAGTTGTTTGTCCTAGAAAACTACATTTCCCTTCACTTCAATTCCCAAGTCTTAAAGTTGTTCCTCAAAAACATTCCATAACTCTTCACTGCTCCCAGAACAAAGCTCTTCTTTTTTTAACTAAATAACTCTTTTTTTTACAGTGTGCCCTGCCCTTCACATTCTGCTTTAACTTTCTAGCTCATTTGCCACAGTTCTAGCCTCCTACCAGCTGTCTCATTCCAAACCACAAGCAACTCCCAGAGAGGCCAGGCTTTGTGCCTTTGTTTCTTTTTATGGACCACCTTTGTCTAAAAATTTCACCTCTGCTATGAGGTATGGGAAAGTGTGGGTGGTAAGGGAGCCTGGCTCTCGTGTAGTTTTGGGCTGGTGGGTAGGCACAGGAACAGACACCCAAGGAGCAGGAGCTAGATGGCATGTGAGCGCAGATAACAGAGAGAGGCAAAGGCAGGCACTGTACAGAACTGGGGAAGTGCAAATCAAATACTGGGTGGGTGCCAGAGGGACATCAAAGCCAAGGTAGAGAGGAATTGAAGCAAGAGAGAGAAACAGCAATGAAGGAAATCACCAAACGAGGATGCTTACCTCCTTTGTGACCTGTCATTTCTGCAAATTCTTTTTTTCAAAGATTTATTTTATTTATTTATGTATGTAAGAATTGGGATATAGGCCATAGGTGGAGGAGTAGGACTGAGAGGATTCACCAGAGACAGAGTGGGGAACAGAACAGGCAGATAAACGAAATACACTGCTGAGGGGAGCAGAGGGCCAGACAGGAGAGGTCTGCTGTGCCATGTGGGTCAGCTCCCTGGCCAGGGACATAACTCATGCTGCAGTGGCTGGCAATAGCTTGCTAGCGCTGAGACTTAACCCCTGCACCACCAAGGAGGCCACTCTGCATATCTTTTTAATCTTTATCTTCTTCTTCATATCAACTGGTTCCAAGAGAGAGCTGACCAACCCCTTTCCTATGGCAGCTCTGCACCCTGAATACTCCTCTTAGATCTTCCAGGGCCCCAATTTTCAATTGTTTGTTTTTATTTCTAATTATCATACTAGACTGAGCACTTGTTTGCTGAGGGATCTTTATCTATATAATCCCAGGGTCTAGTCCACCAGTGCTGCATTTGTACTGGTGCCATAGTACACACATATGTATTTATGTATCTACAAATACGCAAATAATATTTGTTTAATAAATTAAGGGTAATTTATTGTAATTAATGTAAATCTTGGTGAAAATCACATTTCTCAAAGTATCACATTGATACTTGTATATAGTAATCAGTGCATCCTAATCCATCTCACAATGAGAAAATCACTTTCTTAAAAAAATCATTATTGAGTAGAAAATGCTTTTTAATCTGTGCTCTGAGTTGTTGAATCTACTCAAAGCAAGGTCCTAGATCTTGGGGTATCTCCGTGTGCACTCTGACTACTGAGGGTCAGTTTAAGGGAATTGCAAGCCTTCTAGTGAGAAGGAAATAAGTATCACTACAGAACCCTTCCATGGACCTTCCGTGGTCCTTCCAATCTTGACTATGAGTGTGTATGGGCTGAATCCCTACCATAAAGAGGAGCTATTTCATTATTGCTCTTATATTTGCCATCACCAGGCTTTTTCATGTGCTTAATTTGGTGGCGTCAACTTTGGAAAGAGTTAACTTTACTTAGGTAGAGGTGTTCATGAGCCAGCATTCTTGTCTATTGTTTCTTATCTGCTTTTCAGAGCATAGTCAGAGCTACCAAGTCATGAATGTTCTACTTGTCATGCTAATAAACTTCCGTTTTTCATTCATTCTACAAATACTTCCAAGCACCTGCTACGTGTGAGGCACTATTCAAGATGCAGAATGCTGCACCAAGTATCACCGTGGATAGCATCCTGCCTTCAAAGATCTTTTGTTCTAGTAGAAAGACGAGGAAAACAGACGATTAACTATGTATATCACCACAGTGATAAATGCTATAAATAACAGTCACTGGAGTAAGTGATCACAGAGGAAAACAGGGATTATTATTTTAGGATGTGACAAGACCTCAGGGAGTGTTTGAGGAATGTCAGCTGTATTGGCATGGAAGGTGGGGAGGACAGAGATAAGAACTGAGCGTGGAGACACTGTCAGATGTTAGATCTTGTCCGAGTAGAATTCCAGAGGTATTCTCAGTGTGATGGGGAGCCACTGGAGGTTTAAGCAGTCTGTGATGTGATGTGATCTATATTTTTAAAGTCTCAGTCTAGCTGCTGAGGAAGGAAGAACAGTGTGGGGCCAGATGTTTGTAGATGGTAAGGATTATGGTAAGACTGGGGAGATCAACAGAAGTTCCTTTTTTTCACTTTGTTTGCAAAGTGAAAAGAACCTCTTAATCAGCAAATCTGCTGACCCAAGTGTCTGCCGTCTGGGAGGATTGCCCTGTGAGCTGCCCCAGGATGACAAGTCTTGTCTGCTAGTGGCAGATTCAACTGTCTTATCCTTGGCATTCTGATCTGGGTTTCCTCAAGGGGCTGATCCTTCTGTTGTGTTGGCTTTAGTCAGCGGAAGTTCCTGCTTATCAGGCCGGAGCTTATCTGTTAATACAATTTATAACATCCTTCGTTGCCTGACATTTTTCCTCCTAGACAGTCATTTTATTAAATGAAAATCCTTGATAAGAATGTCAGATCTGCTGGTCACTGCACTGTAAAAGAAGAGGGGTGGGAGGGCTGCATTTGTGGGCTTCAGGACCCTGATTGCTCACACATGACAAACTGGATGCTGTTTGAGCACAGTCCACCAGCTATGAGGTTTTCATCCTGCCCCACAGAGGGTCACTAGAACCTAGTGGGTCCTTCCCAAATCACTTACATTGTGGTCTACATTGGAGACCAAGTCAATTTTATTTCCTGCAACAGCCAAATAAGCTCTTATAAGGATGATCCTCCCCAAGCCAATACCCATAAATTCTGCATGAAATGTAAAAAAAAAAAAAAAAAAAAACAACAACAACAACAGCTGTCTGATGCACCAAACAGGATCCAAACAGGATCTAGTGGTGTTAGAAAAAACAGTTTGCCGCACCTTGAATGTCCCTGCATGTTCTGTAGGAGTTTGGCTAGAATGAGGAGGCTCTTGTTACTCTTAATCTCGACCATTACTCAGAGCTGAATTTACAATGAGCAATCTTAGGGATTGCATCAGGATTGTACAAATCTGGGGGACAAAGAGAAGACTTGTTACTTGCTTAATAAAAGGAGGTAGCTCCCCCCAAGTTCAGTTTACCTCTTTTAAAATACAGCTCACTGTGTGAGCAGACATGTTCCTGGGCCCTGGTAGTCTTCCACCTGGGGCTGGAGGGGCAGGGAAGTGAATGTCAGTATGTTGATACACATGATGCTTTTGTTTCTGGGAGACAGCTAAATGCCAAATGGTGTCCTTTATACATAGACTATTAGAGAAACTAAACAAAGGGTCAAACAAAGACAAGCTTTAAAACCAACCCTTAAAAAGTGACCATAGGGCCTCCCTGGTGGCGCAGTGGGTTAAGCAACGCACTATAAAGCAAAACCTCAGCCACTGCAGCACGAGTTCAATCCCTGCTGCCGGCCAGGGAGGGGACCCACATGGCGCGACAGACCTCTCCTGCTGTGCCCGCTGCTCCCCTCAGCAGTGTACTTCAGTTGATCTGCCTGTTCTTCTCCCCACTCTGTCTCTGGTGAATCCTCTCACCCCCCCACACCTCTGACCTGTACCCCAGTGCTTGAATGCATAAATAAATAAATTTAAAAAAAAAAGTGACCATAGATCTGAGGCATCCAGAGAGGTGAAGGTGTATCAAGAACTGAAGGGGAGAGACAAGCATCATGGACTATGGTGGAGACAATGCGTGCTTTGGTGGTGGGAGAGCTCAGGAGACCACACCTGACCCCGGGGAGAAATCCTATACTGTCAAAGGATAGGATTAACAAGGATATAAAACAATGGTACTTCAAATAAAATTTTTTAAAGCTTTTGCTTGTGACCCAGAAAATAATGAGTTGTAAGTAGGGAGAATCAAATTGCAGATGTTAGCAAGGGAAGGAGACACTTGGAAGAAGGGAATGTCTCTGGGTGATTACCTATTTTCATGACTTTTGATCTGATAGCTATCTGAATCTCTGTCATGTGGAAGGGGTAAACCTAATAGAAAGTCTGCAACCCTTCTGACTTAAAGAATAAGAAGGCAGAGTTTGAGACTGTCAGTCATTGGAATGTGAGGGGGAAATCATTCATTCAGATAATGAATAAATTCTACTCTCTCTTCAGCTGACCTCTGAACCATGCATTTGTAAGGCAGATTCAAAATGGCCCAAGAGAGACTGAAATTTCAAAAATGAGATCGTAGCTGCTGCCCAAAAAACAGAGTTTGTACTTTGAACTAAACTAACTGCCTGATGCTAACAATTTAGAGAATTATAATAGCATCTAGAATCTCTATAACACAACATTTACAATGTTCAGAATTAATCCACAATTATCAACATACAAAGAAACAGAAAAAGAAAAAAACATGCTCCATTCTCAAGATTAGAAATAAGCAAGAGGATGACCCTGCAAGGACTTGACTCCAGATGCTGGAATTAACAGACAAGGATTTCAAAGCAGTAATTATAACTGGTCAATGGTGAAAAGAAAATAGGTTTATAATGAACAGTAAGGAAATTATTTAAATATGCAAATTTAATCATTAAACTATACGATGCATGGGTAAACAATCCCTAGATAGGCTTAACATCAAAATGGAGATAGAAGAATAGCTCAGTAACTTCAAGCTAGATGAATAGTCATTGCCTAATTAATGTAAGGAAGAATAAAACATATTAAAAAGTGATCTGCCCCTCAACAACTTGGGGTATAATATTCAAAGGTATAATACATATGCAATTGAGAATGAGAAAAAATACACTTTAAAAATAATGGTTGAAAATTTCCCAAATTTGATGACATTTATTTACAGATTCAAGAAGGTCAGCCAGCCAAAATAGAATAAATACAAAGAAAAGCATCTCTAGGCATATTATAATCAAATTGCTAAAAACCAAAGAGAAAAACTTGAACATTGTTAAGATCACGTGATGCATATTGACAGGGAAACAATGGTTCAAATCAACCAATTTTACAATAAAAATGTCACCAGAGACCAACACATCTTCTAATTACTGGGAGGAAAATTTTCAGTCCAGAACTCCTTATAATGTAAAAACAAAGACAAAATGAAGACATTTTTCAGATAAAGGAAAACTAGAAAAGTTTATTGCCAACAGTTGTATAGTATAAGACATGCTAAAGGAGGTTCTCAGGTTAAAAGAAAATAATACCAGATAGAAAATCTTTAGGAAGGAATGAAGAGCAAGTACGTGGGAAAATACAAAAGACAAATTTTCTATTATTTCCTTTAAATGCGTTTGACACAACAGAGTAAATAATTTTAACATTGCTTTGAGGGTTTAGAACATATATATTCTAAAGGTATGAGGGGTGGCTAGAAATAGACCTCAATGTTGCAAAATTCCTACATTCTACAAGCAGTGTTAAATACTAAGTCCAAGTAGCCCATAGAAAGTTAAGGATGTATATTGTATACCACTGAAAAAAATGGGGCTAAGTGGTATAGAAAAAAAAGACAATAGATAAAGTGCATTTTTATTTTAAAAAGTAATTTTTAAATGCCAAAAGATGGTGAAGGAGGACAAAGGAAAAAGAAAAACAGACCAGACAAACAGGACATGACCCAAACATAAATCCAACATTATCAACAATTACATTAAATGTTAATAGACTAAACACTCCAACAAAAGGCACAGGATGGTAGACTGGGTAAAAGAGCAAGGTCCAAATATATGTGCTCTTCAAGAGATACACATTATGTATAAAAGTAGAATTAAAGTAAATGGATTGAAAAAGTTATACCACTTCAATAGAAAGAAGTCTGGGGGCCTCCCTGGTGGCACAAGGTGTTGAGTGTCGCACTGTGGGGCTTTCCACAGTCACTGCAGCATGAGTTCAATTCCTGGCTAGGGAGGGGACCCACATGGCACAGCAGACCTCTCTTGCCTCGACCGCTGCTCCCCTCAGCAGTGCATTACAATCCATCTGCCTGTTCTGCTTCCCACTCTGTCTCTGATGAATTCTCTCACCCCCCATGACTCTGGCCTGGCCTGTACCCCAGTGCTTGTATGCATAAATAAATAAATCTTAAAAAAAAAAAAAGAAGTCTGGAATGGAATTTAAGACAGGATATTATCAGAAATAGTGACACATTTTATAATGATATTGACTAGTCGATCAGGAAGAAGGAATAGTCACAAATATATACATCCTAATTCAAAACATGTGAAAGAACAATTGAAAAATTAGAGAGAAATAAACAAATCCACTTTAAGTAACTGATAGAACAACAGGGCCCCCCTACTACCCCCAAAAAATCAGTTAAAAATATCATAGCTTATATTAAAAGTTACAATCAGAAAACCTAAGCTATACATCTCTCCGTGGCAGTGTTCTAGGAGCATCTTTGAATTTCATTAATGAAAATAAGCGTTCAGAATTAACTAGACATGTCATTATGGTGCTGATCATGCCTCTAGTTCCCTCTTACAGAAAATGTCCCACTTGTGCCCTTGTTGGAAAAACTCTGAGGACGTCATCATTTTAACTGAGGATCCTCGTCCCTGCTGCCCTCCCTCGCCTCCCCCAAGCCCTGGTACATTGAGAGCCTCCCAGAGAGGTTGAGAAAGGGCCCTCCCTCCACGCACTGAGATGACCATACTCTTGCCAGTGTCCGACGATTCTGGTTTCAAGAGGTCTGCCTCAACAGATGTAATGATCATAAGTTGCACCTCTCTGCTGCTCTCACAGAAATGTCAGCTAGGAGATACTGAGAAAACAGGTTGCTAGCAGCAAGTGCCAGAGCTGAAAAGATGTATAGAAATGTCATAGCAACACCAGTTCTGAGTTATGAATAAGCAATCCAAGGTGATAGGTGAAAAAATACAGGAAGGAAGAAATGAGTAAGCAAGTCAGAGATGTAGGAGAAGGAAGCAGACACCCAGGGAGCAGATGGGTGTAAAAGATGGGAAGTGTCCACTGTCTGTGGATGACGCACAACTGCTGCTTCTGAGGTTTCTAGAGCTGCCTGGAATCTGCCTCCAGAGAGCACTGGCTGCACCATGCTCACCCTCCTTGGAGTCCCAGGATTCCTGTCATTCATAGTCAATTCCATTATGGCTGTCCTTGCAGTAAACTCCATCTTACTCGAGGCAATGCAAGGGGGCATTTGTATTGTGCAATTTAAAAACCTAATTAGGCCAAAGTTATTAATAAAATTCAAGCTCTGCGCAGTGCTTAGCAACTCTAGTGGTTGGCATTATCATTTTAATTTTGTGAAGACATTCATTTACCAAGTCAACAAGATCAGCAAATCCTAAGCAGGATCGAGACAAATAAAACCATCCTTAGGCCTATCATAGTCGAACTGCTGAAAACCAAAAATATAGAGAAAATCTTGAATGCAGCCAAAACACATAACATATATGTTAGAGTTTCACATTATCCTGAAATTTTAAATTCCCGAATGTAGAAGCATCACTTTCTTTAAAAAAAATTTACATTTTTAAATATATGATGAATTAATTTTAAGTGGAATAAGTATTCGAAGGAAAGTAAGAGAAGTTTTTTTAATTTATAAATCTTTCTGAAATTAATTAAGTTATAGTATCTATTTCTTCTTAAGTCTAAATTTCATTTGTTTTGAGAGACTTATAAGAGGCATTATTTCTTAATAATGTATAAGAAGAAAAATAAAGGCCTACATCCCAAGTTTATAAGTGAAAATGGACACTAGAGCTTGCTATAGAGTAATTTTGACTGCACTGCAAGATGTAAGCACTTGGGCACTAGAGTCAGAAAAAACTGAGCTGTGGGGGCCCGCCCTGGTGGCGCAGTAGGTTAAGCAATACACTATGATGCAAACCGCAGCCATTGCAGCACAAGTTCGATCCCTGCCTCCAGCCAGGGAGGGGACCCACATGGAGCAGCAGACCTCTCTTGCCTCACCCACTGCTCCCCTCAGCAGTGTGTTTCAGTCCATCTGCCTATTCTGCTCCCCACTCTGTCTCTGGTGAACCCTCTCACCCCCCGCGACTCTGGCCTGTACCCCAGTGCTTGTATGCATAAATAAATAAATCTTTTAAAAACAAAAAAACCTGAACTGTACCTCAGTTCTTCTACTTACCCACTTAAAATATCTCAGAACAGCTACTCTAAGCCTTGGTGTCCTCGTTTGTCAGGAATAGTAATATAATCTGCCTCATAAGAAGTTTGTGAGGAGTGAAAGAGACAGTATGTGTAAAGTGATTCACATAATGAATCCTCAACAAACGCAAGTTTGTACTATAGGATACACATAGCGATGACACTCAGAGCAACAGGGCAAAGTGAGGAGGCAAAATGAGGGAGGACAGAAGAAGAGATGGAAGGTACCTAGGAAAACCGAAGCTTGATTGCAGTGCATGCAATGAGAAAACAAGTCACTTTGATTCACACTCCTCAGGGCAGGATCCCAGAAGGATCTGGAATAGTCTCTGAGGGCACAGAATACTCTTGCCTTCCTATTTCTTGAACATGGTAGAGAGCTTGACTGGATAAATGCTAACTGAATGAATGGTATGAATAAATGCTACTGCTACTGAAGAAGTGTGGCAAAATGTCTAGGACTCTGAGGTCCTGGGAGAAAGTCCCAAGTTAGCAAAGCCCCAGGAAACAAGGAGCTTCCCAATGCAGTGCCCCATGTAGGACCAATTCTCCACTGAGATCTCAGTCAGTGAGTGGATGGCATCAAGTTATCCTAATACAAAGCAGATGCTCTATAATGCCGACTGAAGGAATGAAGGCATGAGTAGATGTGGCATCATCTGAAAAACTTATTCACCAACCTCACTAAAGGACCACTGATTCATGGGAAACAAATACGGACAATGTTTTCCTGGAGATTGATGGAAATTCTGGAACAAGGTCTTGATGAAGTCACCTTATACTTATCTGTTATGCTTCCTAATTAAAGTTCATTGCAATATGGACCAATTTAGAAAATACAGTTTGGTCTACAAAAAGCTTGAAAGAGCTAAACTGTTGCCAAGGACAGGGTAAACCAAATTATTTAAATGAAAATACTTGTCTATCCATTCAGCTCAGGAAAAGGTTGACATAGCAGCATCTAGATTATAGTTTCTATTTTTCTATTAAAAACTCAACTTTCTGATAATGCCCTGAAAGCACATTCAATTCTTCATGTATTTTCATAAAGCATACGTGTTGTTCTGAGGAAATGAGAGCAAATGTGAAAATATGCAAAATGAATTGTTTCAATTCTTGATAATTGTTCTATGATATATTTTCTTGACTTTTAGAAGTCGTAATAATAGGTTTTACCTAATCCAAGTGAAGGATTTTTAAATGAACGCAATCCACATGTTTGAAATGCTGTAAAAATCATGGGAACTTACTCCGGAACATCTGATACAAAAACTTTTCCATAATGATTCTCTTCTTGGTTGTTCTAAAAGCAGCATGAGATAGGGGAAAGGCAGCCTTGGGTCAGAATGCAAATCCCTGTTATTATAAAAGCATGGAAAGATGGTTTGGGACCAAGAAAAAGAAAGTTCTATGCAGGCTATAATAACAGGAACCCAGTATGGAGTTACCAATGCAATGTTCCTGATGCACCTCTCCCAATATTTCACAATAAGCCATTACCATGGCAACTTAACCTCCAACCACACAAAAGAAACACCTCAAATACTTTCTTCAGAATGACACAGCTCTCACACAGGATCAAGGTATTTGTTTAAAAAATACTTCTCTGATTCTATTTTTAATGTCTTTTTAAAGATAGATTTAGGAGGGGTGGGGGGAAGTCAATGTACAAACAGAATGAAGATGAACCAAGTACCTGAATGATTATTACACGTTTTTTTAAAATTTTAATGACTTGAAGACCTACTGTAATGATATAAATAATTAAAATCCCTATACACTGCTTAGAGGAGAAGTTTTACTAATGTAGGTGTCATTCTACCCCCTAATATCAACGAATAGAAGTATTTCGGTTTTATGCAACTTTGAAAAGCACTTCCAACCCATTCCAGTACTTGGTCCTTAAATGTCCACCATTAAAGAATCTTCCATGCAAGCAGTCATTTATCTGCATACACCAAAGTGAGACTGGGGGCACAGGCAGGCACTCATTTATCTAAGTCCCAGGTCATTCAAAATTAGGGACTTCGGTGCTAAACACTGGAGAGGGGAGTGTGCCAGATATTTGAGGGACTTGTTGACTAGTGCCCCTTGTGAAGGCTGGTTAGACCGGGCACAGCTGGTCCAGATCCACCTTGTGGAAAATGATTGAAAGTCTGGTCTTCCTCTTGGCTCATCAGTAGCATCATCTTTTAATAAAAGGATGGCAAACATCTTATAACCCAAATAACTTCCTCTAGAGCATGCTGGGAGCTAAGGGTGCAGACTTGGAAGTGATAGACTGGGATCCTGGAATACACATGTATGGTCCAAGGGTTCCTGTGTTCTTTAATATCATGTTTTTTGCAGGGATTCTGTCTTGGAGAACTTGACCATGTTTAAAATTGAAATACTCTACTGAGTAAGTGGGGAATAAGGAAGATGCCTGGGTTCTAGTTCAGCCGGAGTGAGCCCCCACTGGGTAGAAGGTTCTTGAAGTTCATGGGCTGCACACAAGCGACCACTTTCTCTGCATTGGAAAAAGCAGGCTGGGAAGTGGTTGTCTGCCTCCAAGGGGGAGCCTTCTTATTGGATTTTCAAGGGTAATTTAACTATGTTGCATAGACTTTGCAACATAACTGGCTTACAAGATGCATCTCTGCTATTTTTAATTGTATACAGCAGAAAACCTTCACTGTGTGGAGCCAGACTTTCTGGTTTCTTTAGAAGGCTGTTTCACTACCTGAAATGTAAATTGAAATTCAAAAAAATATCCAACTTATAAATAGAGTGAGGCTCAAAAGTTTATGTGCAAGCTGGCTGTTTGGAACTCAGATGCATTTTGCTATAAAAACAATGTTATAAGTGGTGCAAAAGGTATGTGGGTTCCCAGAATATCCCTGCACAGCTTTGTTCTGAAATGTATACATTTGCAAAGGAGTAGAGGGGAAAAGAGGCATAAGAAGGACATATGTTATACAGACAGATCGTCCCTACCTAAGCTGCTTCAACATAAGATTTTTTTTGACTTTACATTAGTATGAAAAGCATAACACATCCAGTAGCGACTGTACTTTGAATTCTGATCTTTCCTGGGGAAGCAACATGGAACACAACCCTCCATCCTGATGATTAGAGGGGCAGCAAGCACAGTACCCAGTGAACAGTGAACAGTGTTTGAGCACTGAACAGTGGACTGTGTTCACTTAATGACATAAGATACTCAGTATTTTATTATAAAGTAAACTTTTTGCTAGATAAGTTTGCCCAACTGCAGGTTACATAACTGTTCTGAGCTCACGGAAGGTAGGCTAGGCTAAGCTATGATGTGCCAGAGGGTAGGTGTTCTAACTACACTTTCTACACCGTATTGTCAGCTTCTTGGTTTTTTTGGGACATGACCCCATGGCAGGATGAGAAAGATTATAGTGGCTCAAAGCCCTCAAGTCAGGCTGTCTGTGTTTAAACAGCACTACTCGCCATTTTTTGGCCTTGACCAAGTTAATCTGTTGTAACTCTGTTTGCTTATCTGGTCAAGGGGCTAGCAGAGAATTTCCGCCAGAGGAGTTCGTGAAGATGTATTCAGATGACAGAGGTCTCACACAGGAAGTGCTGTTTGTTCCTATGATTGTTCCTCTGAGTGGGAACTGTTCACACATCCCGACATCGTCACACTGTCTCTACATCTCCAAACACCAGTCATTCCTGAGAGGGGGAACTCAGCCATCCTAACGAGACCATGCCTTGTACAGACACATGCGCTGTAGTGAATCTTTGATTTAATATGAAATGAAGAAAAAGAGGCCACGATAAAGGGAGGTAGCTGGATAAATTTCTTCTTACCATGGTACCATGCCCTCTTTTTCCCTTGGCCAATCATGTGAGCTCACCCCATTAGATTTCCCTCCAGTCTGGGGTGCCTACAGCAAGAGGCAGGCAGAATAGGTGACAAGGAGAACTTTCTCCAGGTTTCCCAAAGCCCGCTAGACAAAACCAGTGGGGCTGTCTTGCAGAGCAGTCTCAAGAAGAACAATGCAGTGCGACTCCCAGTTGACCCATGAAGAAATACAGTGTGAATGAGAAATAAACTTTGTACTTGAAGTGACTGAGATTTGGGGGCTGTGTGCTCCAGGAGCATAGTGTTATTTGAGGTGCTGACTGACAAAGGGAGGAAAGAAAACTTTTACCCCTCAGGGCTGACTGTGTGAGAATCACTGGAGGGGGCTTCCTGTGTCTTTCTATTTCTCTTTTGCCTCCTTGCAATTTACCTTTTCATTTCCAAGCCCTAGACTCTCCTTTGACCTCCTATAAAGAACATACCTTTGTTCATTCATCTTTATGGTAATATTGTTGTTATTTTGTATTTATTTTTGAAGTAGTAGCCAGGTATGACTGAGCGAAAAACCATGAGAGGGGAATTAGAAGGTGTGGGTTGCCTTACTGGTTCAGTTTATGCCATTAACCGTGAGTGACCGCTGAACCGAACTTCAGTGTCTTGTGGCTAGTTTCTTAGTCTATAGCTCAAGGATTCGCATCCCATGATTAATTATACCTGCCCCAGAGAAGTTTTGTTCAGTCCACGATAGGGTGAGTTTTCCCCTTTAAATTAAACCATGAAGAAAAAAAAGTTGTCAACATTATAATTTAAAATTACCACATAAAAATGCAGCTTGCTTACTTTGTTTTCTACAGACATTCATTTAACAGATATTTATTGATTACTTACTGTGTGCTCTTGCTTGTCTCCTTAATCTTCTAATACTGGAGTAATTGTTTAAAAACCAACCAGGCAAAAATCTATGTCTTCTAGAGCTAATATCCCTTTTTCTTTTTTAGAACTGACATTCTAGAATATTTTCAAATTCTTAAAAGTGGGGTGATCTGGTCTTACGGCACCTGCTCCCATTAGACTGGATTTTTGGTCCCATGCCTGTAGGCTTGGGGGAATCCCAGCCAGGCACTCACTTTTAAGCCTCATCCGCATTTGTGTAGCATTTGAGTTTGTGATGTTTAGATTAAGTGACCTTTCAGAATCTTTCATACGTAGTGTAGTACGCATAAAAATGGAGTATTCACAGTTTGCTGCAGAAAATCGGGAACTGTGGATATACAAAAAAAGGACATGGTCTCTGCCCGCTACCTCTTAGCCCACTAGCTCTGCCTTGACTAAGCTCTTCCGAAAGACAGAACACCCAGCAAGCTCCTTGGCTTCCATCCTGCCCCTTCCCCCTTCTCCCAAAGCTCTTCTGCTTCATTCTGTAGGTGCAGATTTGCTTTGTAAACAACCAGAAGTGCGTATACCTTAGGTATCTTAAATATTTAACTTCCTGTCTAAAATTTCCACTCAGCAGTCAGATGGGAATTAACATATCACTTTAACAAGATTCTGGAAAGTCCTATTTGTTCTGTAAGGATGTTTACCAATAGTATCATTGTCCTCCTTCCCAAGAAGGCCTGTGGGTACATAGTTCTCCTGAATTATAACGGTGACGAGTGTTGCTTTTCATGATTTAATTCAAGGAGGGAAGATTCAGCTTCATGTGGACTGAGCAAAACCTGTCTCGGGAGTTTCAGCTCCAGTGGGGCTGGGCTTGGTGAACAAGTGTGCTGGTAGATGCTAAAAGACCATACACAAGGTTATTGTAAGTCATCGAAAAGACTATTGACAAGGTTATTGTAAGTCATAGACTATTGACAAGGTTATTGTAAGTCATAGACTATTGACAAGGTTATTGTAAGTCATCGAAAAGACTATTGACAAGGTTATTGTAAGTCATCGAAAAGACTATAGACAAGGTTATTGTAAGTCATCGAAAAGACTATTGACAAGGTTATTGTAAGTCATCCGTGCTGTAACCATGCCTTCCACTTCTCCTTTATTTTCTTGTTTCTTTTGCTTTTTCTTCCCTCCTCCTTAGGTGGGATTGTAGATGAGTCATCTTTTGAGTCATTTCCGTATTAAGTAGCAGTGTTAGTGCTATCAAGATAGGGAAGAAGGAAGACAGAACACCAAAGCTATTACCACACATATTAATGGATAGATACACACATATCCACACCCACAGTGCACACAAATATTCCATTACTCAACTGAAAGACAATTAAAAGGTTGTTTTTCTCTGTAAAAATTTTCATCTGAAGCAGCTGAAACATAGTAAGCCAAATTTCCACCAGAGCAAAATTTTGTAACTAAGTTATAAAAGCTTGAAAATAGCAAGACACAATGGAAACCCTGACACAATCTTAATGACACTGTCACCAAACATGATGTTAAAATGTACCTATAAATGTTCTTTTTTAATGCTATGAATTACCCCTATAGATATGTCTGGATTTATATTTCTGATGTCTGACATAGCTATCCTACCTGTGAGAAGAATAATTATTCTAGGCTACAGATCAAAATAAGTCCCTTGCAGTCAAGTTTCTAGAAATATCTCACTGAGGTTGGAAAAAACACCACCAAACATTCATAGGAATAATAATAAAAAAAATTCAACAATTAACATTTGTTGAGAACTTGCTCTGCTCTGGTTTCTGTGCTAAGGGTTTTACCTGGTTTATCTCATGTGACCCTCACAACTGCCCTGAGATGTGGGCTTTCTGAGAGGTCGTCTCCACTTGTCCCTTCAGGTCCACTCTCCTTCTTTCCTTACCCTGTTCTGTGCCCTGGACAATAATATCTTTAAAGCTCCCATGCCTTTTGCCTCTCTCACCCAGAAAATCAGAGACATTCTGCAGGGAAAAGGGAGGGACTGGGAAGAGGCAGGAACACGGAGAGCACAAGGGACTCTGGTGATGGTGCACGGGGGAATTGGTGGTGAAAATTTTATGGGGACTACACCTAGAAAAGAAAGCAAATGCTGTTAAAAAAAAAAGTAAATTAAAGAAAAAGAAAGAAATGTAATGAAAGTAAAATCAAATCTGGGTTCTTAGTCTCTGAGCTGTGTGTGTGTGTATGTGTGTGTGTGTTTGTGAGTTGACTTTTCTCTGTTTCCCCACTTTCTGTCAGGGTCTCTTCTAGAGCTAGTACACTCTCTTCAGCTTCTGGTAATTGCTCGCCCTCCTCACTCCATTGGAAAAGGTGTGTATTCCCGGGATACATTGCCATCCTTTGTTGAATGCATTTAATTCAGCTTGCACTCTTTTCATCATCAGTCTCTTTTTAAACCGTCTCAGTTACTCTGAGTATGAAGTCTACTTTTTGGACTCTGGATAATATGGGACTATCATTTCCCTTTTATAGGTTAAAAATAAATGAGGAGTTGACATGTTACGTGATTTTTCCAAGATTATACAGCAAATAAATGCTAGCGTCAGGACTTGAATTGAGACTTCTGTCAGGTTTTTAACCAACATGGTACATGATCTGTACCAGATGCTTCACTGTGTTGGTTTTCTGTAAATATATCAGTAGATGCACCTAGATTTTCAGCCAAGGAAGATGAACTGGCTTTACATTTCCCCTGTTGAGCTGGGTCATATTGATTTTCTAAAGTCATCTGGCCTCTCTGTGCCTCAGTTTCATTGCCTATAAAATCGCTCCGCTTATTTTTCAGGATTCTTATAAAAATAAAAGTGAAATAATAAATGTAAAAGGAGCTTAAAAGTATGTGAGTAAAGAATGTGATATATTTTGCCTTGGGTCATCCAAGATGACCCAAGATGTTATCTGTGTGTGTGTGTTTGTCTACACACATGTGGAATATGCTGTCTTAGTCATCCTCTCTGTTAGAACATCACTGTTCTTCCATAACTCAAACATTTTGTGAGAATATCTACTATTTGTCCACAGTTCAATTAGTCTATTTTCCAAATATTAGGATTCCACATTGATATTCAAGCATTTTGGAAAGTACGAAAATTTCATCCACTGTTGCCAATTCTCAGTGTATGTAACAAGACATACCTATAGCTTCAGGACATATGACAATATAGGCATGAAAATATCATATATTAAAATAAAACATATTACAATATAGAAATGGTGTATCCTACTTGACTGTTTTCTTATACTGGGTTCATTTGTGCTCTAGCTGAGATCAAAAGACATGATTGCCATAATTGTGATAAATTAATATAATAATTAACATTAATAAATAGTAATAATATTAATAAAATATTAATGTTAGTAAATATTAATACATTGATAAAAGCTTCTGCAAGGGCTAATGAAAGATGGATTCCACTCCTCTACATCAACTGGGAGGTGAGTAGATATTTGACAATATTCGAGAGCTCCTGACTTGGAATAGAACCAGAGCTTGAATCCATAAGCCTCCAATCATGAGGAATTTGAGCACACCTCAGTGAAACCTGCATCGAGAGCTCCTGGCTGAGGACGTGGACCGGGGCTCAGTGATATAACCAAGGCTGTACTGTCACATGGAGGCAAAGTCCGAGCCCCTGTGTGTACCTTGTCCCCTGCTGACCAGGCTGGCTGGCCTCAACATCAGGAGCGGAAGACAGGTACTCACGCAGCCCTGGGGATGTGCCTGCTTCCTTCAGTTACAGCTCTGACTCGCTCTTCCATCAGGAATATCATTAAATTGTTTGATGACTCAATTTTTCTATCAAGAAAGTAGGTACCAATTTCCTAGCTCTTGCCTGGCTCACAGGATTTTTGAGAGACCCAAGCAAATATTCCAAGAAACAAAAAGGACAATGCATTTTATATGTTGCATTGTCTCTGCACTTACCCCTAATCTATGGCCAGCTTGTAATTAGGCAGCAAATTCTTGGCATTTAGTGTCTCTGAGGTATAAGATTCTGGCTTAGTGTCATGGGGGTCACTCATCCTTGAAGATCCTGCTTACCCCAATCTCTAGCTGAGCAGGCACTTGGACCACTAAAGTAGATGGTTAAGTGGCTGGACCCCTGAATCAGGCAAGTTGAGGAACCTTTTTAGGCCGTAGTCTACTCACTGATAAATGCAAATAACATACTATATAAATTTACTCACAATTTTGCCTTTTCATTCCCACCTCCCACTCAGATCTCCAGGACTCTGACTCATGCTTAGTATACAGCAGGTGCTCAAGAAATGTTGAATGAAATAAGAAAAAGTATAAGATGAAGCCCCCCCCCCTGCTGGAGTTTACTAGTATGTTGGCAGATAAGACATTTGCTCACTAGCAATTACACTCAGCAGAAAGCAGGTAGCAGATGAGCGGTAAACTCAGAGGCAGGCAGACTCCTGACAGACAGGAAGGAAGACAACACTGGGAAGGGGGCATGGGGCTTGAGTCACATCTTTCCAAGGCCATCCCCCCATGTCTGACAGTGCTCAGAAAGACTGTAATTCCACTCTCCGGCCACTCAAACACCGATGATGTCTTCCCCTCTCCTTTTCTTGGTTTTAGTTTGGTAGGAGGCTATGTTCATTGCCTCTTGCTGCTGTAACAAGTTACCACCAACTTAATAGCTTCAGACCTCGTGAATGCAATGTCTTACAGTTCTGGAGGTCAAAAGTCCCAATCAATTTCACTGAACTGAAGCTGTCTTGAGACAGAGACAGGACGGTTCCTTCTGCAGGTCCTCAGAAGACCCATCTCTTCACCTTTGCCAAGGTCTACATCTCTTCATTCCTGGCTCTGTCCTCCACATCCAAAGCCAGCAGCCTCACATCTTAAATTTGTCATCCCCTGTCATCATAGCACCTCTGTCTGACTCTTCTGTAGTCATCCTTTCCTCCTCCATCTTCTTGCAAGGATGCCAGTTCAGACCCACCTAGATAATCCAGAATAATCTTCCCGACTCAAGATCCTTACCTTAATCACAGCAATGAAGTACTTTTTTGCCACATGCAGCAACATCCACAGGCTCCAGAGATTAGGACCTGAGTATTACTAGAACATTATCCAGTTACTGCAGGGGTTGTAAAAGGGGGAGAGGAGAAGTGCCTTCCAAACACTTGGATTTTTTCCAGTCCATCTTAATGGTGAATCTAGTAAATGTATCTGAATTAATAAGATGCAGACCCTTTCATACTGTTTACAGTTAATCAGAAATTGCTTAAATTCTTCCATTGTATTTCATTTGAACGTATGCATTTGAGCTAATATTGTCTGCTACTGATGCTGTGGAAGTGTGAGATATTTAATATTTCCTGAACAATACAAACACGAAACAAAAAGATCCAGTTGTCTGAGACATTCAGGGTCAGGGGTGTGAAGGGTTAGGGGAACCCTCGAGCTGGGAGAAATACTCATAAAATTAGCAAAGCCTTCAGTACTCATCCTGGATGGATCCAGGCTTGTGGTCCTTTCTGTCAGAAAAGGTAGCTGCTGACCCTGCCCTAAGGAATTTCCACAGGCCATGGATAGGTGGCCCCGTAAGCAGTCAACCTGCACCCTGAGCTCACAGACTGCACCCCTGAGCTCGCAGCAATCACTCTATTTCTTCATTGTCACATCTGGGTCATTCACACACACTTAGAAACAAGCTTGTTATTATGAGATATCTGACATTTCCACAACTGGCTTCAGGACACACATAGTTAGGGGAAATTTGATTGGTAGCAGCATATTAAGTCTCTTTTCCTGTATTCTCAGTAGCTCACTTGTCCTGCTATTTAAAACCCCTGGGAACTTGTCTTCTTCAAGGGAGAGATGTAACTCCATTTTCTGTCTAAAGCTTAATATCCACGTCTCCTACTAGAGGTTATGTTCAACATAAACGTGGTCACAGTACCTGTCACCTGCTTACTCAGTGACAACATCCACACTGCCAGCTGTCACAAAACCACCTTCAGCCTGCAATTGTGCCTGCTCCAAGCTCTGCCCATTCTAATGGCATCACGTTTCCATAGCTACTAATGCATTTCAAGGGGGAAAAGCATAGAGCAGCTTAAAATTATAGGTAGCAGGGGGAGGGGGAAGTAAGCAGCATAAATAAAATTATGATGGGGCCTGTCCCAAGTTGCATGCGGCGAGTTCCAGGGCATGCAACCTTGGTTCCTGACAGGTAACTAAGTCGCTGCAGAGCTTTGAGTGCCAAGGCCGCCGGTGAGCTGGTATGTGCTTGAAAGGAAGGGACTGCATGTCGTGTGTGGTCAATAAGTAGACTAAATAGCAGCTGTATAAGTCACAGTGGGTTTTGCAAGCCAGTGTGCTACCCAACTCAGCCTCAATTTTAATAAAATTCTTGTTCTATACCTGAGTGGAAGCCCCTGAATCATTCTTTTGAGAAACTAGCAAGCTGGTGAGAGGAACTTCTTAACCAAATAAATAATTTCTCTTCTTGTGAAGGTAAAATAAAAAGAAATGACAAAAATAAAATAAAAATGCTCCCTCTTTCCATAAAAAACAATGTCTGCCATTCTGAAACCTACACAGTACAGTCCCTTCACAGCTCAGCCTGGAAACTTACTTTGGTTGGCTAATTTCCCATCTCGAAACAATGGCTGTGTCATCCTTCCTCCCTCCTTATGTATCTTCCAAAATGCACATGAAGCAGGTAAGAATTTCAGGCCACAACTCACGTTTGCAAGAATATGGATATCAACGTTTTTCTACAAATTAACTTATTTTTAACCCAGAGATGCTCTCCTGCCAAGCTGACAGGCAATTTAACGTTCAGACCACTTGCCCCTTCCATGCTATTGGGTTGGGTCAGGGTCCCAGGGTCTTCCTTCCAAGGCAACGGAAGCCCCTCTCACGGTCAGTTGCCTGTCCACTGTCACTCTAGAAATAGCCTTTGTTCCAGACCACGTGGTCTTAGACTCTGCTACTTTCATATTACACGGGAGTCTTCATAGATCTGAGGAGACGTTGAACCCCTGGCTGGGGATCCAGTCTCTCTGATGCCACAGTCATTCTCCTGTAGGAATCCTATAATAGTCTTTCCATGCCACAAAGTCTCAGGGGAGCTCCCAGATTTTACCCTGAACCCCCTTCCCCATCCAATATAATTGCAGTGTAAGCTTGGAAATACCTTTTCTCTCAAACCTGACTCTCTGTGGGCACAGGTTTTTAGAAACAAAACCATGCTTTCTGTAAATAAGGAAGCATAAGCTACTTGCTTGAATGAAGAAACCACATTCAGTAGTATCTTTATACGGTCTCACCAAACCTGCCCGGCCCCCTCTCTGTTTGTACATCTCAGAAGGAAGTGTTGTGCCTCAGGGTGAGGGCAGTGAGAGGATCTGGACTTGGGTCTCAAAGGTGGCTTTCTGTCTGGGTCCCCAGGGAATCAGACCTTCAGCAGCTGCAGCATTGAACAAAGGTGACAGTGACCAGATGTGCCAGGAGATTTGGCTGTTCCATCTGTCATCATATCATCCAAAACCCAAGTCACTGAACAAGCTGGAATTACTAGCTCATTTTTGTTAATTGACCAAAATAAACCTGTGAATCATATATGAGTATAAATACTTTATCCACAGTGTTGTAGGAAGTTTGAACCACTAATGTGCACCTGAGGCGAACTTTCTGTGGCTCAGTTCCTTCCTATCTAGTAGAGCTTACCTGGCCCCACCCCCACCCCAAGTGCCTGGCCATATGAAAGGCAGGAAGACATCAGCCTGTGAGATAATAGACACCTGAAGATCCTGATTAAAAAACTAGGATTATGTCCAGCTTCTTCTAGGAGGAATATAAAGTCAATTTGATAAGAAAAGGAAACTCCCTATTACAACCTATAAAAACGAAACTAAAAAAGAAAAGACAAAAGAATATATCATAAGTATAAAAATGTTGGAGTAAAAAGAAAACCAAAACCCTAAGAGAAGACTCAGTCCAGCAGAACTGCAGAATAAGCCCGAGGAGGGCGTAAAGTTAGCAGTTATAACCGTGCCTGCCAAATTTTAAAAAACAACAAAATAAAGGATTATCGAAAATAGGAACACAATAAAGATGTTTTTGGAGATTTGATCCCTTCAGCAAGGGTAATAAAAGCAAAATCAAACAATTGGGGTCACCTCAATTTAAAAGCTTTGACACAGCTAAAGCAAATATAAGTAGATTAACTGAATTAGGACAGAAAATGTGAAATGGGTTGGGGAGAAGGAGCTTATACACCTTAGGCCTGGAGCAAAGGATATTTTTTAAAATGTCTTCAAATGCCTAGAGAGAGAGGATTAAAAATATTTTAAAAACATAAATAGATTAGTAGATTTCTCCTGTTCTCACTTGACAGGAGAAAATATTGATACACAACTGACAAGGAATTACTATCCAAGACATAGAAATCAAAGAACCCAATTAATAAATGGGCAGCAGATATGAACAAACAATTCACAAAAGAGACTATCCAGAAGGTGAATAGATATGTGGACAAAGGTTCATTTTCTCTTTGAAGAAGGAGATGCGTGGGCCAGCGGGTTGAACGCTGCACTGTGAAGCATGGATCCCCGGTAGGGAGGGGACCCACATGGTGCAGCAGACCTCTCCTGCCTCGCCCGCTGCTCCCCTCAGCAGTATACTTCACTCGATTTGCCTGTTCTGCTCCCCACTCTGTCTCTGGTGAATCCTCTCACCCCCCACAACTCTGGACTGTACCCCAGCTCTTGTGTGCATAAATAAATAAATCTTAAAAAAAAAAAGAGATGCGTGTCAAAACCACAATGAGATGTCATCTCACACCCATGAGATCACACATATTCAAGAACATTAGCAAGTGCTGGAAAGATGCCATTTACAGCAACATGGAAGGAGTTCAAGAGAAGTATGTACAGTAAAGCAAGTCAGAATGACAAAAGCAAATGTTGGACATTTACATAACAGACGATTCAACAAAGCAAAATGCTTATAAACACTAGTAGACACTGATAAACAAAGTGAGTGTGTGAGTTTAAGAGGGAGAGGCAGGAAGAAAGAATCAAAGGGGTACAGTGGATGGTGATGGGAAAAGAAAAGAAGTAACACATTGATACATATAAATATATATTTATCTTATATATAAATATACTTTTAATAAGTATATATTTTATATATAGGTATATATTTGTATATCATATATAATATATAGTATACTATATATAGTATATATATTCAAAAGTAAAAGTATATATTATATATAAGTATGTATATATAGAGGTGTGTGTATATATATATATTATATACTATCTATATATAAAATTTGCCATAAGTGTAATTTGCATGAGGGCATTCTTTTTATGAGTTCATCTGTTTATAGTTTATAAATCACCTAGCTTTTCACTGTCACCTTCATTATAACTTGGGTTCCCTTCAGTGGTAACACAGGAATCACCATCTCACCCAGGCCCACAATCATAGTGGGAAATCAACAAAAACAAAGAGTCCAACGCAGTCCTCCCCAGGACCCTGCACACAGCTACGCTTTCCTCCCTGGAGGAGAGCTGCTGCTCTCATGGCCAGCTGATGCTTTTCAAGGTCATGTGCCCCTATTAGTGTCTGAGCAACAGGATAAATGCTACCCTCCTCCTTAATCCCGATCTTTCCTCTTATAATCCATGAGATTTTGGAACCACCATGCATTCTTCTCTAGAGCAAGGTTGGGTGCAAGTGGCTATAGCAGACACCACGGGGACAGAGCGCTAAAGGCAGGCACTGCCCCCAGCAAGGTTAAAGGCTGACAAGACTGCACCTCTAAAGAAAAGAAGATCTGGGCTGATAGGAAGAAGGCAAGTCTGGAGAGAACAGAGTTGGTGTGGAGCCGAGAGTCGGATCATAACATGCGAACACTGGACCATTCATAACGCTACTCAGCCATCAACAAACCTTCATCACCTACCATGTGCCAGACACTGCGCTGGGACAGGGAAGATTGAAATGGGAAAATGCTAAAGCAGAAAAGAGTTTAGAAAATACTAGAAATGCTATTACCCTCGTTCAAGGAGCCTCACTTATTTCTGTGCCCCAGTTATTGATATTAATGACACAAATACTGAATAACAGTTGGTGATTTGCATGCATCGCTTTATGCTAGCTTCCCAAACAACCGCATCAAGGATTACCAGGTCCTTGCTAGGCAGAGAAGTTAAGTGATTCACTAGAAAAGGTAAAGCTGCGTAAATGAATTCCACAGTATCCTTCATTGCTTCAAGTGTTCCCACCAAACCATGCACCGCTGACATCCCAGTTTTGTGTTTGTGCCTTAAGCAAATACACACACACACACAAACACACACCTAGCCTGACTAAATATGTTTGATGAGTACTTACCTAAAAGTCACCTTTAAAAGTAGCTGCCACCAACATGAGCTATATATACATTTACCTATTAACACCTGAAGATGCACTTACCCCCTCAAGGCAGATTTCTAAAAGCTCAACTTGCCAAAAATAAACATGACTGCTGAACTTTCTGTCTGCCTGTGGCTGTCAGGCTCCTAGTACTTCTATAAACCACTTGCCCCAGTCCTGTCTGCCCTGGTTCCTGGGCAGAGGCATAAGGGGACACCGGGCATCAGGACCATTCCCTGTCTCATGCCAATGAGGAAACAGAACCTGCACAGAAAGTTTCCTTGCCAATGCTGAGTTCTTTTGCCCTGAGTCACTAATGGCATAAATTTATGCTGGTCGCTTTAAGGAGCTGGCTAGAGCGTCTGGACTCAGAATTGAAACCAGGAGTCCCGTGGTCTTCACACTATGTCATTAGCTTCTGTTTTGGTACCTCTGTTGCTGTAGCTGACAATGAGCATAACTCTACTTGCTACTCCCTTTCAAGTTTTTCTAAACATTAAAACTAAGTCAATTGGGACCTCCCTGATGGCTCAAGGGGTTAAGCACTGCACTCTAAAGCATCCACAGCCATGCAGCACAAGTTCAAAGACTGGCCAGGGAGGTGTACCACATGGTACAGCAGACTCTCCTGCCTCGCCTACTGTTCCCCTCAGCAGTGTGTTTCAGTCTGTCTGCCTGTTCTGTTCCCCACTGTCTCTGGTGAATCCTCTCACCCCTGCACCTCTGGCCTCTACCCCAGCTCTTGTATGCATAAATAAATAAATCTTTAAAAATAAAAACTAATATTAATTAAGCTCTTCTAATCTTCTGGTTTAGATGTTTACATGTGTAAATAAACATAAAGTAAGGTTTTAGTAGCATAGAACATCATTCAGACATTCTAAGTCTCAGCTTTTGTCTTTTCTCCAACACTGTCCCCAAGGTATTTCTCTCTCAAAATAAGTATAAAGCAGGTTAATATCCTTGACTGGAAAAACCAACAAGAAAAATTGTAAACTAGCACTTCATAAATGTTTCTACTTCTAAAACTAATCATTGTTAAAGCAAGGTCAAACGCTTTGATCAATGGTATTGTTACATGGTAGTGTTGCCTTCCTGCTAAGAAATGAGATTGTGATCCACTTATTAAGCTGATCACGTTGACTTTATTAAGGCCATCGATGACACACACAGAGACTTCAATTTATTTTTCTTTACTGTTGTCAACATTAGCCAGTGTTGCTGCTGTTTTATTTGAATTAGGCCCCAGGACAACATCTGCTCTGTCAGAATTCAGGCCCCACTGGCAATAATTTGGGAACAGCACAGACAGGTGGAGCTCTTCCTGTCCCATCCTCAGTGTAGCAGGAGAGGGGCTTGGTGTGTCTGGTGGCCTTAAATAAATACACTTAAATAAATACATAAGGAAATGACGCAACTGATACCAACATGTCTGTGGTATTGTCCAGCCCTGTGCAGTCCTCCACAACAATGCTTCTGTTTCTCCTTTATTTTTTTTTAAAGATTTATTTATTTATGCATACCCCTCGCAGGAGGTGAGAGGATTCACCAGACAGAGTGGGGAGCAGAACAGGCAGACTGACTGAAACACACTGCTGAGGGCAGCAGCAGGCGAGGTAGGAGAGGTCTGCTATGCCATGTGGGTCCCCTCCCAGGCCGGCGGCAGGGATCGAACTCATGCTGCAGTGGCTGCGGCTTGCTTCTTAGTGCGTTGCTTAACCCACTGTGCTACCAGGGAGGCCCTCCATTCCTTCTTTAGAATCAGTTTCTCCACCACTGTATTTGAAACTTTGCTTAGCATCTTTCTCTACAGTCCAGTCTCTTTACTTTTACAGTCATCAAGGACCCAAAAGAGATGTTTCCTTGGTTCCCTTTCACTCAGGCATTTCATCCCCTACAGCCTCCTGGTGACAAAATCTGGCCAAGAGAAACTGAGTTATAAGTCAAGCTTGAGTTTTAACTCTTGACTCTCTTGATTTCTGAATTCTCAGCAAACTGCTTATATAACTCCCTTTGATCTATAGCCACTAATGTTTCTCCCCACATTTGATGCAACTTGGCATTTATTGCTTGCTTACCAAGAGAGGGTATATAGATGTACATGACGCGGCATCTTGGTATAATCTTCAAAGTCCAGTATTCTAGGCAGTGCTAGAAGATTGTGGATCTTTGGGAAGGATTGGAATGAACTGAACTACAACTAGCTTCCCTATTGATACAGGAAACAAAGTTTTCTAGAGGAACACTGTATTCGATTTAAAACATTTGAAAATTTGTACAAAAATATTGTTAATAACAATTTAATCACTATGATTACAATAGAATGACAGACTAACCTTATGGCTTCAAGTGAATAATATTTGATGGAAGTGTTCAGAAAAGGAATCTTATGTTCCTGAAAAATTCCACTCCCCCCATCCAGGTGCTACAACGAGTGAAAGTCCATATTTCCCTGATTATAGTTATGAAACATGAAGGCAGATATATTTTTTGAGCTGGGAGAATGTTAATTAGCGCTTGATCGTAATGGATATTTATTGATTATGCTATTAATGTCTGCCTCCAAATTTTCTGATTTGTACTTAGGTCTTAAAGGCAAAAATAGAAATAATTGCCAAGGCTAAGGTTAAACTTTTGAAACTTTTTCACACTGGAACTACACCCTGTAAATGAGAGCTTTTTGTTCTGTGGCCTTATATAAAGAACATTCCTGATGCTCTGTATTTCAGTGGTCTCATTATTCCTTTCGCTGTGTTGCAATACCTGAAGGAATCTTAGGTGCTAGAGACGGTGACAAGGATGTAATGCTTGCTGCTCTTCCCTCTCCTGCATAACATATTTGCATGATATGCATGAAGACTGTATAACTATCCCCCTAATTTCTGAAACCTGAGAATAATGTTATGTTATATAATAAAGGGAGCTTTGCAACTGTGATTAAAAGATTTTGAGATAGTGAGATAATCCCAGATTATCAAGGTGGACCCAATGTTATCACAGCAGTCTGCAAATGAAGACAGGTACAAGAGCAGAGTAGAAAAAAAAGGAAAGATGAAAACAGAACCAGAGTTGGGAGAGATGTGCTTTGAAGATGGAGGAAGAAGTCACAAGCTAGGAAGTTCAAGTGACCTCTAGAAGCTAGAAAGGTCAGGAAACAAATTTCTACATTGCTCCCCCTGAAAGGGACACAGCCCTTGCTGACACATTGATTTCAGACTTCAAACTTCCAGAACTGAGAGAACAAATTTGTGTTTTTTAAGGCACTAAGTTTGTGGTAGTTTGTTACAGCAGCAAAAGGAAGCTGACACAGTATAAAACGTCCAGGTGTGCTTCCTAAGGAGACCTGTGTGCTCCCATCTAAGTCACCACTTGCTCTGAGCCAGCACTACAGCAGGTCCTATGAAGTCCTCAGCAAACCTCTGGTGAAATCTGGAGTCCTCATCTAAATATCCACCGTGTCTTGGACTAAGGAATGATCCTGAGTTTTTTGGATTAAGCAATCAGAGTCTTCTGATTTCCAGAAGTCTCTTTACGACTTGATTATTTTCTCTTCATTAAAACTGAACAAAGACATTTTTCATTTAGATGAAAAGTCTCTGGAAGCAGGCAAAGGCTTCTTCAAAGCATTACCAGTCTTCTCAGTAAATGCAGACTCATAACGTGCAAGAGCTTGTGCATATAGAGGCAGGAAATAAGAGTAGGCAGTGAGTCAAAGATTTATTTTCATCAAATACCTCAGAGGATTATTTGCTGATTCTTGGTTTGAGAAAGAAGTAGCATTCATTAAAGTCATGTTATTTACACAGTTGATTTTTATAGAGAGCTTGTGGGTATGGTCTCAGGCCAAAGAAGCTAACAAATCCCCAGTAACATAAGAACCAAGTTTAAAGTAGAAACTAATCTCAAAGAAATGGAAAGGAGGATACTTTATTAGCATATGTTCTTCAGGAAAGCACTTGCTTTTCTTATGTAAGAGCCTGTTAAACCAGATGGGCCTTCCAGTAGACACAAACTCCTGAAGCAGAACTCTGTACTTGGAATTTCCTGCAGTGGAGCCCCCTCAGGGCCACTGCCCTAAAAAGTGGCAATTACCAAACCAGAAAAAGTCTCTTGTTAATACTACTAGTCATGCATTCAGATGGCCAGTGTGAAAAAAAAAATGGTCATGATCATTTATCATCAGGGAAACGCAAATCAAACCCGCAATGAAATGTAAATCTCACACCCTTGAGAATGGCCCATATCAAAAAGTTTAGAAACAGTAAGTGCTAGCAAGGATGTGGAGGGAAAGGAACCCTCTTACTCTGTTCATGGGAAGGTAGACTAGTCCAGTCCCTATGGATAACAGTATGGAGGTTTCTCAAATTATAAAAGATGGGTCTCCCACACAATTCAGAATTCCACTCCTAAGTACCTCTCAAAAAAGCAAAAGCACTCATTTGAAGGGATCTGTGCACGCCTGTGTTCATTACAGCACCATTTGCAATAGTCAAGTTATGGAATTAACCTAAGTGCCCAAGGAAAGATGAGTGGATTAAGAAGATGTGATATGCACAATTGGAATACTACTCAACTATAAAAATGATGAACTCTTGCCATTTGCAATGACATTGATGGACCAGGAAGGAATTGTGCTTAATGAAATAAATCAAGAAAATAAAGACAAGTAGAAGATGGTTTCATTCATATTTGGAACATAGAAAAGCAAAGGGAGACACAAAACCAAAACAAGAACAAAACCTATAAATCTGACTCTAACACTGAGGTTACCAGAGGGAATGGGGGAGGGTGGAGATCAGAGAAGGGCGAGGGCCCGAAGGACTATCGTGGGGGACTATGGGTGCTTTGGCGATAGGTATGGTATGGTAACAGAAATCTGGAGAGATGTGATCCTATGCCTCAAAAATCATGACAGTGTTGTAAATCAGTGTTACCTCAATTAAGTCACGTATGTTTACTTTTATATTTAAAACTGTTATGTTAAAAAGAAATCTCTTACAGAGTATATCAAATAGCAAATTAGTCTTATTACAAACAGTTATTTTTTTCTCTCTGGATATTCAACTACCATCAAAACCTAGATATCAAATTTGACCTTTTCATATTTCTTTACCCAAGAGATTTCATTTGTCACCATTATAATCTTTAGAACTAATGACCTTGAAAGAATTGCTGTGTATCAGCATAGTCATCTTCATTATTCTAAAATATTAGTTAGAATTAAAAATAATTTTTCCCAAGAATTCTGTCAAAGATTGGCTCAAATTTCTTGAAATTATTTCCCCCTTAAAACAAATGCAAAGAGGGGAACCAATCATGTTTTTATTATTAGGCAATCCTGAGCTTCTGTATTGACAAGTCCAGACCTTTCCTTGGAATTCTCTCCAACTCCAGATGACTTAGAGGAGCTACAGACATTGCATGGAGGGATTTAATGAGAGTCATAATCATAGTTGAGGATGAGAAGACGAAATCTAGGAGGAAACGACTGGACGCATTCTGGAAATTAGGGGTCTGAATCGAAGTAATGGTTTCCAAACACCGGAAGTCTAGAAAGAGCCCGGTGATTGTAGCAGATGATCATAGCTAGTTCATTTTCTTTTCAACCCGGAACAGGCCAACAAGCTCTGAAGGCAGCTAGAAAGGAGCTGAGTCAGTTGCAAGGAGTTTTGTACGGTGACCTTTTTTTGGACTCTTGGATAGTTTAGCAGCAAAAACAGGTCAGACGAGCAGGTGCTAAATGGAAAGGAATCCCCCTGGCCTGTGTCCATGGGCGGCCAGGGCTCTCACCTCACCACTGCACCTGGCTTTCTTGCCCCTCATTCTTCTCTTCATTTTCTAACCTGACTGGTCTGTTAGTCCAGCAAACACAAATTCTAACAACCTTCACCTTACTGCTTCTCCTGAGGATTTCAGGACTTAGTGAATGATTCTAATTCTTAGAAAGAAGAGCCAATTTTTTTTCATGACTGCCATGAAAGGAGATTACACAATATTTCTTCAAGGGCCTTTACAAGTAGTCACTGCACAGTGCAGGAAAAGCAGGACAGATTTCTCACGAGGACTGGACCAGATGGCCTGGGCGAGCGCTCTGAGTCCTCCCAGTTTTTGCCTCCAAGAAAAAAAATCACGGCTGGGCTTCTGTTGTGGTTTCCAATCTGAGTAACTGAAAGTCAACCTGCAATGGGGATTTTTAACTGTGCTATATTTTGATTCGATCGTCAGAGAGGCTTTCAAAGCAATCTCCAAAATCACTGGGAGAGTGAAGTCCAGTGTGCATGTCACATCTAGGCCTGGCAGGGAGCACCGTCTCATTCCCACACCCATGGTTCGGTAGCGAGACCAACCCTTCAGATGCTGTGACGCTAAGCACGCTGTCATCTGGATAGTAACTAACGTCCAGTTTAGAATATGCACAGGAGAGAGAAGCTTAGGCGGCATTTGGGCGTCCTCGCTACTCTGCAGGAGATCAAGAAATCTGGTTTGGCTCTCCAGGCACAGCACGTCTTCATTTCTAGGTACAAAACATGAACTACAGGGGCCTCCCGGTGGTGCGGTGGGTTAAGCAACGCACTATGAAAGCAAACCGCAGCCACTGCAGCACAAGTTCGATCCCTGCTGCTGGCCAGGGTGGGGTGGCCCACATGGTGCAGCAGACCTCTCCTGCCCCGCCCACCGCTCCCCTCAGCAGTGTGTTTCACTCTGTCTGCCTGTTCTGCTCCCCACTCTGTCTCTGATGAATCCTCTCACCCCTGCACCTCTGACCGGTACCCCAGTTATTGTATGCATAAATAAATAAATAAATCTTTAAAAAAACAAACAAACAAACAAACCATGAACTACAAACTGTGCTTATGGATAGAAGGAAATTGTCCCTCCTCCAGGTCTTTTCTCTGTGTTGAAATGGGACTTAATCAAGAAGCTGCAATGGGGAGGCTAAAGAGTGTCGGGAGAGCTGTGTTTGGCCGTGACCTTCCCATCAGCTCCTTCACTTTCACCAAGGAACAGGCCTTGCTGTATGAAATAATGTAATTGGACTAGATGGCATCTCAATTGCCCTCCTTGCTAACATCATTCCTAGCAATCATGTAGGATTAATAATTCTCAATGTGGAAATGGAAAAGACATTTGCCTTAAATTCTTCATTCTCTGTCACTTGATTTCTAATTCTACAAAGTGTGACGAGTTGGAAGCAGAAATATTTTTTAAGCATATAACATGATTAATTTGCAAAAATGAGTAATTTTAAAATGATATCTAATGGCTATTTATCTGAATGATTTGAAATTCTTGTAGGAAAAACTATGAATTGATGCTTGTGAATTCAGGTGTTCTCATAAAGGGGCTTTCTCTCCTAAGAGGAATTTTGAAGAATACTCAAGGAAACCAAGAGTCCTATCTTTCAATCCCATTCACTGGATCAATATCTCATACTGCTTATGAATGAATATACTAATGATGGGCTATGGATTTGAAATAGCATAGTCAACTTTATGAATCTGATTTTCCTTTTGAATGAAATTGAATTTTTTCCCTTTCAGAACATTTCTCAAAATAACACGAGTCGAAATGTTTGCAGAAATTTAAAAAAATAAATTCTAGAAGGCAAATCACCTTTATAGTTGATCTTTTTCTATTAAGGTAACAGTGGTTCACAACACTTAATGATTCAGCAACACTCCTCAGGTGGTGCTACCACACCACAACCGCCACCAGCACCCAGAGTCCGTGGTGTCCCCAACCCCCTTTCCCAAACTTCTAAAGAGGGTCATTGGGTAGACTTGGAATTAAGGGCTCCATCTAGAGCAACCCAACTAAGATTGTGGTTAGATGACAAGCTGATTCTGGAACACATTGAAAGTATTCCTTCACTTCTCTCTCTCTCTCTCTCTCTCTCTCTCTCTCTTACTCTCTCACACACATACATGCACATGCAGGTGCGTGTGCGTGCGCACACACACATGCACACACACTTCCAAAGCCATGGAACTGGAACAAAGTTTCCTAACAACTTCTGGGAGCCTCCCACCCCTCCTACCATTTTCTCACCATCCCATGGATGCCAGACTTCTGACTGGTGCCTTGCAGGGGTGGAATAAACTCTTTGAGATTGAATCAGCAACTCATTTTCAGGAAGATTTCTCCACCTCCCCATATTCCCATTTTGCTTTGAGGAAGAGAGGAAAGCCCACATCCATGGGTGTCAGTGGAAATGACAATGGTATTCTTTACCAAAAAAACCCCCAGAAAATTGGCACTTTAAATAACCAAGCTGCTCTCTTCTCTGGATCAAAATCAAATATTTCTATTTGAAACACAGCCACAGAGCTGGCTCTTCTCTGCCACCTCTTCAACCCACCTATTTCCTCCCACTTTTCCCCATACGGAGGTTTACAAGTGTGTGTGCCTGTGTATTCTCTTTCTCCATTCTCTCTCTCTCTCTCTCTCTCTCTCTCTCTCTCTCTCTCTCTCTCTCTTCCCCCTCCCCTTTTACGTAATCAGCTGACAAGATTGNACTCTCTCTCTCTCTCTCTCTCTCTCTCTCTCTCTCTCTCTCTCTCTCTCTTCCCCCTCCCCTTTTACGTAATCAGCTGACAAGATTGATCTTTCACTTCAATTGCTTTGCTTCAAATCTGCCCACCATTCGTGGGAGGTAAAGAGCAGTGGATGAGATGTGAGCTTTAATAACGAGGCTGAGAAGGGAATGGCATGGGAAAGGCATCTGGTCTGAAATTTTCTGTGTAGTTTTGATTCTTTATATGAAAATAGAGTGCTATGGAATTCAATGTAAATTCTCTTACTTCAAACTTACAACTCTTAGATTATCTATTTTTTTTTAACAACTGGCAATTAATTCTTTCTTAACAGAACTTCATAAGTAGACACCCTGTTCAAATATCCATTAACAGTCCACCATAGCTGGCATTCACCTCATGTTTAAATAACTTATTCCGGCCTCCAAGATGCTCCCACCCTCTTTACCTCTACAAGATTTTCTCTCACCACTTCCCAGCATAAAGCCTTCTGTGCAAGAGCATTATTTCTCATCACTACATGTATAGTCTTGGGGTCATACTTTCCTTCTTCCTCTCTTGGTATTCTCCTTTCAAGCTCCACTGACCTTTTTGAGCCACTGCTATCTCCCGCAATTAACATATATTCCATGTACGTAGTCACTTGTTTCCCAAGCATTTATTTAGTAGCTATTATGTGTCATGTTCCAGGTTAGACTCGAGAGTTATAGAAATGAAAAGATCCAGTCCTCAAGCCATTCATGGACTAATGGGGAAGACACAGATGCAAATAATAGCAACACTTCTCTGATCAGTCATTTACGTAATGCAAGTAAGAGTCAGATGTAACTGGGGATTAAAAAAAAAAACCACATTGAATGTGGTATGGGGTGAAGCCAGAAAAGGTTTCACAGAAAAGGTCAATGTAGAGTTGGGTCTTGGAGAGCAATTAGGAGTTTACCTAACTGATTATGAGGAGTAGAATTCCAGAGTACAAGGACAAGCACGATACATAGGCATCAATAAATAAGAAAACTCAGGGTACTGTGAGTAGTCCTCTTTCAAGTACTTCTGATAAAGCATGAGTGGAGGTGATATAAGAACAAAGAGCAGTGACTGGAAAGCCTGATGGAAGCCAGATAGTGAATGACTTCACATGTCATGTTACTTAGCATGGATTTTATCCCCTGAGCTTTTGAATGGCATTGAAAGAATCTGGGAATAATATTATAATCTGAAGCTGTCTAAAGCATGCTAAAAATCATGATTACAACAACCTGATTGACAAAGAATGGTAAAAAATTAAAAAAGAAAAACCCTCGGGAAACACACAGACCACAGAATTCCACTTGGCAATAAAAAGGAATGATCTATTGATACACACAACAATTTGAGTGGGCCTCAAGAGAATGATGCCGAATGAAATATATATGTATAGTCAATTCCAAAATACTGCATGATTCCATTTATATGATATTTTCAAAAGAGCAATATTATAGAGATGAATTACAGAATTAGGGTTGGGGAAGAGGAAATGGATGTAGCTGTAAGGGGTCATATGAACAGCTTTGTGGTGATGGAACAATTTTGATTCTTTGTGTAGTACTACGTCCACAAATTTCTACATATGATAACGTTGTATAGACTAATAGACATGCATACATATATGGTTAATAACTGGTAAAATCTAAAATAATTTCTGTGGATTGTACCAATGCCAATATACTAGTTTTGATTTGTTGTGCTATCATTCAAGATAGTATCACTGTGAAAAAACAGATTAAGGGTACAAGGAAATTTCCTATATTGGCATTTTTGTTGCATTTTTCCTTTGAATCTATAATTATTTCAATTAATGTTTTCAACGGTGACAAAAAGATAAAGTATCATTGACTTGAAAAACTGGAAACAGGATATTTTTAGTGAAATCTTAAGATGATTGCTCAGACAACAGTTCTTCTTAGAAAGAATTCGCTTAAGAATTTCAAAATATGCTTTATGTAATTGTACAGCATAAGATGATATTGACCAGGAGGAATATATTTCAGATAAATTTTTTCTAATGAAATCAGGCCCATTAACATCAAATTGTTCTAGAACTGAAGTAACAATTTCAGAATATGGGCAGAGAGTAGCTTATTAGTGCAACTGTGCTCAAGTCTGAATAACAGTCTCTGAGACCAGTCAAACACCAGTAGCTGGACCATTCTAAAAATTTTTTAAAAACAGGGGCCTCCCTGATGGCACAGGAGGTTGAGCGCCGCACTGTGAAGCATCTACTGTAGAGCAGCGCAAGTTCAATCCCCAGCCAGGGAGGGGACCCACATGGAGCAGCAGACCTCTCCTGCCTCACCCACTGCTCCCCTCAGCAGTGTACTTCAGTTCATCTGCCTGTTCTGCTCCCCACTCTGTCCTGGCGAATCCTATTGCCTCTGGCCTATACCTCAGCTTTGTATGGATAAATAAATAAATCTTTGAAAAAAATTTTTTTAAAAAACAAATCTGGTTGACATCTGTTCTGAGAGATTTGGTTATCACAGGATGAAAGGTTCATGTATGTACCTAAGTCTATCATGTATGATTACAGAGTAGACCTCAAACCAGCGTAGTGTGATGAACTCCAAGATCAACACATGCAAACTTAAAATAAAGGAACACTCATGAATTAATAAAGCACAGATGTAAAGTCTATGAGAAAAATAGCCCTGGGTTATTTACATACAGCATGGTCCCCAGGATAAAACTTAAGTGGGATCTTGTTCTTTAGGGCTGACAGCAGCAAACTAGCAGATTGTTTTTAATAGCTTTTTTTATCTTCAACCTTAAAACAATAGCTAATTTTATGCAAGATTTTTTTGCACAATGGTAGTGTGATTCTAATAGTGGCTTTGAGCACTTTATTCTTGCAAAATTCAGATGGTTCACACAAATATTTATTAATTCTTTCTAGAATCACAAGTTATTAAGTTCTTGATTCATGGATGATAATCATGAGCTAAAATATGAGTTGGGCCTTAGAAATCATAGGGCATTGTATAAGTAGAAGACATTCTACATGTTTATCAACATTGTAGATTGATCCTGGATTGTTAAGTGGCACCTTATAGCAATGTTGGAACCTGAAAGAAGTCCATAGAATGGTAAATAGGTGGCAGATATGGGGAAAATTACTCATGCCCCAAACTGCAGCTATTCGTCCTAGAACTGATGCGGAGGTAGAAACATAAAAGAGATAAGCTAAGTTTGTCCAGGCATAACTATTATCCCTAAAACATAGACTTCAAAAGATGTCTCCCATTATATTGCTATTTTCTTTGTTTTTCTTCTTCCTGGTCTGTCTCTTCAACTTGACTGTAACCCCAACCCTTGTCTGGTTTATGCATCTTCATGTAGCAAGTTCTAGAGGGTTCCTGATATAGAGTAGTTGCTCGGTAAATATTGTTTACTTAAGTGAATACCATAGCACTACTTTCTGAGCATTTTTTGAGTGGCAGACACTTTTTGACTTCTATGAGCCCTCGCCTCAGAAATATCAGAGAAAGAGAGTATTTTGTAATCTTCTATGGGGCTCATGGACTCTGGAATAAATTATATTTATGGAAATCATTTTCAAGTATGAGAATATTATTATAAACACATGCCATTCTTGTATCTTCAGACATCTCCTGATTAGTTAACTAAGTCAATCACCACCCCCCACACACCTTATGGCATTTTGTTTATGTTTTTGCTATTTGTTATCACTAATAAATAGACCTCGCATGCACATTATGTTTGAAGGGCAGCAATGTCAAGAAAAGGATAAGTCGACTAGTAAAAATGTTTCTAATTTTTAATAAAGTGTATGGTTAGTCTCTCTCCCTTCCACCTGTTTATCTGCCTGCCTGTCTCTAACCCTAAGGAAGTCTAATGCACATTTGGCACAGTCTCATCTCTTTTTTAAGGGTCACTCTCAGTAGAATTTGAAAGAGGGAGAGTATAAGTCACCTTTAAATATACAGAGAACTGTCTGCTTGGCATAGACGGAGTGGTTCAGAATGAGAGGGAAGTGGAGATGAGGTACTTGTCCAGCCACCATAAACAATAAAGAGCTCAAAGGATACTGAAGGCCACGCATGGCTAACTTTCTGTCAGAGAAGAGCTGTCCCACCTTGCCAGTAATAAAAGATGCCCAAGTGAATCTCCCTCACACACCGAGCTTTTGGCCCAGAGAGACAGCTCTTCATCCCATCTGAGCTGAACTCTATTACCAGAAAAATCTTAACAGAAAGTTCCTGCCTTCGGAAAACCCTCCTAAAATTGAACTCTTCCAATACAATGATCTACAAGCACCTGTGACATGCTGTCCCAAGCGAGGAGGGCAGTTACTTTTAATTTCTCCCAGTTTACAAAAAGAAAGGCCGTGACTCTACTGAAGTGCTGGAGGCCACAAGTCCAACCACCTCTGTGAAGGGCCTTCGCCCCAGGGGTCTGGCTGCCAGAGGCACCAGGAGGAAGGAAGCAGCTCAGTTCCACCTCAGCAGCTGCACTGCATGCAGAACCTCTGTGAGCCTGGGCAGGGCTGGGCATGTGCCACGGTGGCAGCTCTAGAAAATGCCAGTGTACTGGGGACTGCAGTCTAGTTAGTGACCTGTCATTGTAGGCGCCACTCTCCATCACAGGAATACTGTGAAAAGCAGATGCTGCCAGACACTGCCCAGAGTCGAGCTGCTTGCATTGCCCTGCTATTGAAGCAAGGGTTTTATAGGGTTTTTAGTGGGGTCTCCCCACAGACAACGGTTGTTGGTGCTTTTGCAGTGAATCTTCCTGTAACTCTGCAGAGAAACTCTTTCAATGATAACTTTTATAGAAATGGGTTTAATGCTTACTTCAGAAACTCCACATGGGAAACAACCTTAGGTGTGAATTCTTTTAATAGCATTAAGTTCCTTTACCCTAAAACCTCATTCCTAACAAAGAAGACAGATAGCTATATGTAAATAATGGACAAAATCCTATCTGCAAACTAGAGCAAGCAAAGCCTTTGGAGGATGCACCATCAGCTTCCTTACTCTGTGTCTGCAAACATTCTTAGAGATGAGAAGCTGGGTTATTTTAAAGAAATAAAGTAAGGAAGGGTCCGGAGAAAACATAGAAAGGAGGCAGGAGTCACACAATTGAATAATAAAATTTTCTGCTTATCAAATTTAAGTCATTCTTATTAAAGAGAGTACCAATGATTACCAGGAAGACTTCCATCTTCCTCTCTTGTTTTACCTAGAAAAAGATGGAGCTTAAAGTCATATGGGAAAATTGTAATAGCTTTACAAGGGACTCTTCCTCACAGCACGCTCTGCATTTCTTTCAAGCAGTAGTTGGATCTATGTGTGGCAGTGCCCCATCTAATTTGCCACTGTAGGTGTTTCTTTCTTCAATGAAACTTCCCCAGCTTTGCATAGCATTTGTTTCCTTGGTAGTTCTGAAGAGACATAAGAATGCGCTACACAAGAATGGTGACCAGAAACTATTTGTAATAGAATAAGGGCCGAAACCACAGTCTGTGCAGAAAAACTGGGCAGACACCTTTGCAGTTTAAAAGCTACCCTGAAAATAAATTAATTAATCAAACAAACAAACAAACAAACAAACAAACAAACAAACAAACAAATAAATAAATAAATAAATAAATAAATAAATAAATAAATAAATAAAAGCTGCCCTGAGCTCAGTCCAGTTTCCCTCAGTTGTGTTGGTCTCTGCAGACTGGAATTCATACCGAACTAAGGTGTCCGTAACACTTCCGAATATACACAATGGGACCCTTTTTTTTTTTTTTTTAATCTCCTACACAGACACCCAGCACAACACAGCCAGTGTGTGTTATCCACCCTCCTGAGGAGCTGATTTCGACACCTGAGAATTCTAAATGAAGCAATCCACCCCCTGGATAAGTGACTTTTCGAAACCACTGCACCTTCTCCAGGGCACCTGTACAAATCCTGTACCAGGGGAAAAGGGAATCTGATATCCATACCTATATTTCATGCCAGTCTGCTTCGCGGTGGACTCCTTGAGAGAAATGTGGTGCTGGGGGGTGAAGGTCCCCAGGCTGCGGGCGATGATAGCGACTGTGCGGAATTTGGCCCGGGCTGCGTTCACCACATTGGGGGCGGTGGAGCTCTGCTTGCTCAGAAGTCGGTCCTCGCCATTCCGACTCTTCAAATTGTGCTCAGTGCAGGCTATGGAGACTTGCATTGCTTCCCCGGCGGCGCACGGTCCCTCTCAGAACCCCACAACACAGGCGGTCACACAGGTTAGCAGCTGGGGGGCTCTGCTCGTCTTTTAACCCCTCCTTGCCCCGCTTGCCAGAGGTGCCCTCAGAGGACAGCTGGGCAAGTGGCGGGAGCGGCTGCGGTGCAGGACACAGTCCCTGGCCCCGGAGAAGTCAACGGCCAGTCCCGAAGTTGTCACAGCAGCTGGAGCGCGGATCACCCTCGCAGACCTCTCCGGGCGGTACCCTCGCTTGATTAAACAGCCAAAGCCCTGCAATCGGGGGGCTCCTGCAGACGCCTAGAGCCGAGCGCGCCGGCTGCTCGCAGACCCGCCGGGAGCCGGTGCGCCGGGTCTGAATGCGGGTTCCCTCCGGGCGCTGGCTCCGATCCGCGCTGGCAGACCGCAGGAAGCGCCCCAGCAGCCTCTGGACCACAGGCAGGATGCTCGCCACGCGCGCCCAGCATCCCCAGAGCAGCTAATCGCGCTCCGGGCCCCGGGGATTGGCAGTCTCCATGCGCTCCGGCCGCAGCTCCCTCCCAGCTGGGTTCCGGGAGGACTAGGGGCTCTCAAGAGTCCTCTCCATTCATTCTCTCCGCGAGAACCTCGGTCGCCGAGTCCGCACCGACACGCGTCTGCGGCTGCACGCAGGAGCAGGCAGGTCCCTTTAAGGACCTCCTTGCTTTGTGTGCGGCTGGGAAGGCAAAGATCACTTGTGCTGTAACCGAATCAATCCGGAGGGCTGCTCAGAAAGGGGCTCTGCCCAGACTCGACCGGATCCTGCTGCAGCACAACAGTTGGAGCTGGAGGATGGCTGAGTGGGGGAGCCTGGCGCGTAACGCGCCAGTGCAAAACACGTGGATCTGCTGTGACTGGCGTGCTGAAGCACAGCGTGAAAACCCCTGTTATTAGCCTTGCCAGGGGTTGTTTCCTCTTTGCACGCTATTTCTTAAGCTGATAAGTTTGACGTTTCCCGAAGATCACGGGCAGACTTGGAGGAGTGGAGCCTGCTAACTTGATGCTGGCTCCCTGAAGAGGGCGAGGTGGGGGTGGGGCAGCGGTGCAACCCTGGCCGCTGCGAAGGTGGCAGGTGCACATCTCCACCGAGGACAGCCCAAGCCCGGTGGTGGGCACCACGTCCACTGCCTCTGACCACCTTTGGCTGGCTGCTGGGACAAGCTCTGCCTCAGGTGGGGGTGGAAAGCAAGACACCCCCCATTCAACGCGGAATCCACATGCAACAGGAACATCCCGGTTTGGTGTCAAGTGCAAAGCAACTAACTAACTACTCAATAAGTTGAGCCAAACTAAGCATCATTTGACTAATAACGTCTCTCTCCATTCGAAATGCATGGAAGTCAGACCCCTCTGGGGGATGTACTGACAATAAAATTGTGATTTCTCCAAAATCTGTTTTCTAAACTTGGTTCTCAATAGTTTCCTGTCCATCAGCCCTATGTGTGAGCACTAACTCTGCACTGAGCAACAGAGATAAATACCAGAGGGAAAAACAAAGCCCCGTCCTTAGCAAGAAGCTGCCATGTTACATGAAGGACAAAGCATTTTAAGTCTTAAAAGGGACTAAATAACAATGTCGAGGGCACATTAAGACAAGTCTGAATGAGGGCTAAAGATTCTCAGTGTAGGGCTTCCCTGGTGGAGAAAGGGATTGAGCACCGCACCACACCTTGGGGGCTTCCTCAGCCTCTGCAGCCAAGTTCCATCCCGGCCAGGGAGGGGACCTACATGGCGCAGCAGACCTCTCCTGCCTCGCCCGCTGCTCCCCCCAGCAGTGTGTTTCAGTCGCTCTGCCTGTTGGGCTCCTCACTCTGTCTCTGGTGACTCCTCTTACCACCCACACACAACACCACCACCACACCACCCACCCCGCCCCCGCATAAATAAAGAAAATCTTAAAAAAAAAAAAAAGAAGAAGACTCTCAGTATACTGAAGTTAGCAGTGCAGTGGCTACAGGAGGCTGGAGAATGTTCTTTCTTTTGATTCGCTCCCCACTTGAACTGAATCCCCTTAGGCACCTGAACCTGCTTGTTTCTCAGGTACAAGATTTCACCCCAACCCAAGTTGTACCTTTAGAGAGGGACTGACTTCAAGGAGCTCTCAGATGCCTAGGAGCCAAAGCAGATGGATGGGGCTTTGCTGGGCGTGATTCTGAAAAGCAGGAAGGGAGAACGGCTTTCCTGGGGTTAGCAGGTATGGGGCGCACACACAATCTGGCTGTGTGTGTGTGATTTTAGCAAAAGCAGATCTGACCACTTTTTCCCAGTCAATCTAAGTTGTAGGAATGAAATGTCAAGTAGAATGTACGCCAGTTTTAGATTCTATGGAGACATAAATCTTAGCATTTATAACCTGTAGATAAGGTTTAAACCACACTGTGGAATCTCATTTTTTACAATCCCTGCCCTTCCCACTCCTTACTTTAAATAATACGTGTGTGCACATTGGGGGTTCAGGGGCAGTAACTTTAGGATGGGCTGAGGGCTGTGTAGTTGGACAGACGAACTAAGGTCAGCTTTTAATCTCAGCGCCAAGGAAGGCGTTCCCGAAGCAAATCTTTGTTCCCTGGAACGAATAACAGTGAGCAGAGAGGAAGCAAATCATTAGAACCTTTATTTTTTCACACTAAGCTGGCTCATCGGAGATGATCAATGTGAATCAGGAAAACAGTCAAAGTGAGAAGAGGAAGAAGTGGGAGGAATCGGAAGGAATAGCTCATAAAAAGGAAAATAAAGCTGTCTGGAAAGGAAGACAGAGGCTGTGATTGCCAAGGGGGCAGAAGGGTCAGAGCCAGCAGCCTGCTGGGGGAGGGGGCTTCTGGGGAAGAGAGCAGCCAATTCTGTAGGTGGAAGGGGTGATCTGGACACTTAGCCCCAGCAGCTTTCAGGTTTGCCAAGAACTGGCAGAGCAATGCCTGAAAGCAGTAACCAAACCAGAACTGGGAATAGGTTATCAGAATAAAGCATGCGAGGAAGAGTGCCTCTGAGTCACCTTTTCATCCCCCACAAGACCTAGCAGAGTGCCTTGTGCATTGCAGCCGTCACTCTATAAATAATTGAGAGAGGGAGATAAGGAAGCAGAGGATGGGAGGAGGCAGGGAGTAAGCAAGGGAGGTATATGGGAAAATGCCAAATTCTTGAATAAACTTGATTTCTTAAGAAAAAGAAAAAATCCTGCACATTCTAGTTTCACATGCCTATTTGCTTAAAAGGAGCAAATAACTGCCCCACATTCATGTGTGCACCTTTTGTGTTTAAACAAGTGTGAGCCTTTAGTACCAGCCTCAAAGAGAATCACAGACCAAAGCCAAGGATGCTCACAGCGCAGCCTTTTCTGCTGCCCGCAGTGCGCCTTTCCAGGTCTGACCCCATGGCACGCTGACAGCCAGCCTGCAGCAGGGTGGCTTACCCCAGGCTTCCAGAATTAATGGAGCAGGAGGTCTCAGGAGGCTGAAATTAAATAACTGTTGGCTGTCAGAATGCTCATTCCTAATAAGTTTGTGCTAACAGGCCACATGCTAATCAAGCTGGGGAAATTAGATTCAGAGTATGTAGCTTTTCATTGTCATACAACAGGATTTGCAGGAGTTCTTGCTAATTTTATTTCAGGTTCAAATAAGACCCATAAATATAGAGATAGATGCAGATGTAGATCAAGACATAGATGTAGCTATAAATGTGGATGTGGATATTGTGAGCTGAAATGTTTCACCCCCAAGGCATGTGTTGAAGTCCTGCATCTCAGTAACTACCCTAGAATGGGACTGCATTGGAACTAGAAGCTTTACAGAGTTTGCCCAAGTAAAACGAGGTCTTTAGATCCAACAACACTGGTAAGAAGAGGAGACTCAGACACACACAGCGGGAAGACCATGTGAATTTGCGGAAAGGAAGCGGTCGTCTAAGCACCAAGGAGAGAGGCCAACCCTTGATCTTGGACTTCTAACCTCCAGAAGGATGACAAAACAAATTTCCATTGTTTCAGCTACGTAGTTTATGGTCCTTTCTTGGGACACCCTCACAAACTAATACAGAGATAGACATCGTTTGGTTTTGTTTTAATACTTACGCTACCGTTCAAGAGAAATTCTCAGAGCTCTCTAAGGAAGATGCTCCTGAAAGTCTTATTATACCACAATGATCCTCATTCTTGTGCCACTCAGTGCATCCTAAGACAATAACACGAATGTCTTCCAAAGAACTCCACACCCAATTCACTGATTCCTTTCCACAAAGTCATTAGCCTCTACCCCGTACTTTCCCTCATTTTTAACGATATCTTTGTTCATTTGGCTTCCTACTGGACCTCTGGAAACCAGCAACAGCCTAAGTGCCATGAATTGGTGGGTAGAGAGAGCCCCCACCAGCAGGCAAAGCCTGGCTTCCCAGCCAAGCTCTGTCACTTCACCTGCGAAACTGGCCAGTTACTACAGCTCTTCATGCCTCCTTTCTCTCACCTGAAATATAAGGGTGTGTGCATATGCCTTTCTGAGATCCTCTCTTGTTCTCCAGATTTCAGGAGGTGCTTTTTCAGAGACAGGAAGGTTGCAACATTGGGTGGAGTCAAATTATCACTTACTTTGCAATTTAACCTGGGTCTCCACTGGTCTCTGCTCATTACCTGGTATCTGGAATTCTTTGGCATTAATATTAGCTGAATTGGGTCACAGCGAGGGAGCTACTTAGGAGCACATTGAGCTGCTTAGCTTAGGCCCTCTCTCCTTATGCTCTTCAGGGAGTCTTTGCAGACACATGGAGGCCTCTAGGTTTAGCGTCTATGGGCTGGTGTGAATCCCAGCTCTACCCCTTCCTTCCCACATGCCTGTGAACAACAGGACACTTAACCTCTCTGCACCTCAGTATCCTCATAGAAAAAAAAAATGCAGGAACATACCTCTCTGGATGACTGCCAGGATGCATGAAATGCATGAAATAATAAATTTCTTTTTTTATATTTCTGTGGGTTTTTTTTAAAAAGATTTTATTTATTTTTGCATAGAAGAACTAGGGTCTAGGCCAGAGGTGCAGGGTTTTCAGGGAAGTGAAAGGAGTTGGGAGCAGAACAAGTGGATCTACTGAAATACACTGCTAAGGTGATCAGCTGGCTAAAAAGGAGAGGTCTGCTGTGCCACATGGGTCACCTCCCTGGCTGGGGATCTGGGCGATCCATTCAGGTCCACTCAGTGATAGCATGCAGAGACTTAACCCTTAGGCCACCAGGGAGGCCTAGCACTTGGTAATTTCTAAGGATCATCTGAATGTGTGAAAAGTTGGGAGGTGAGGAAGTCGTTATTCACTATGGAAGGCAGCTCAGCATGAGACCGCAGCAGTGACTAGTGGCAGAGTCACTTACACAGCACCTCATGTTTCTTAGGGACCCTTAAGAACCCTTGACATGCATCCACTCATGTAATGGGTACATACTACCATACAGAGGTGCTGTGCAGTCAGCTCCACTCTAAAGATAAAAAAACGTGACGCACAGAGAAGAGAAGGCAAGTAAGTTGCCCACAGTGACACGGGCAGGGAGCTACAGAGCACGGATCTACCTGGAGTCACCAGCCTCCAGAGACTCGGTTCTTATTCATTGTATGTACTGCTCCTCCTGCTAGAACTTTCTTGTGAGAGGGCTTTAAATAGTGCCATTTTATGCATGTAATTGAAAAGAATGTCTATTCTTATTATAAGCGAGAAAAAGAAATTTGATCTTAAAAGTCTAAAATGTTCAGAACATTTAAATCATCCATGCTTGATAGCTTTTGAATGTCTTTTATCAACCTTTTCAAATAAGTCGTAATACTTTGTTCCTATTGCTCTTGAAAAAATATTTTCCCAATTACCGAATTTCTGATTGATTCAATTTCTTACAAGCAAAGTCAAAAACAAATGCTTTTTGTTGTGCCCACTTAAAATTGACCATTTATATTCCATTCAAAACCAGAAAGTCAGCAGAAGCCAAAAACACTCAATTCTGCAGCCAGGCAAAACCAGATTCATGCAAAAACAGAAAAGAATCTGCTAATATCTGAAGAATTTTAAAGATGCCAACGTACAGATGGCAAGCCACTTACTTTATGGGCTCACTATTTGTGATTAAAAGAGGAATTGTTAGGGTGAGACTGTGCTATTTATCAGAAATTCTTAACATGTGGGTAGGAGAGCGAATTATTATATTTTGACAAATTGAACCAGTCAGGAAAATTAGCATGGACCCACATTTGTATGATAGGCACAGGTTTTAGAAAATCAGAGAAAGTAAAATTGAGAGACCAAACTGGAAATACTCAAGGTTCTGCTGAATACAAGGAAAGTCCAGACAGATGTCTACCCTTCTGCCTCTTGGAAGAAAAGTTACCCAATAACCCCTCCCAAGAATCTTAAGGACAGGTTTAGTGCAAATATTCTCATGCACCAACCTCACATCCAAAACCGAAACATAATTAATGGAGAGTTAAGCTTTTCAATGAACACTTAAACTATATCACAGTCACTGAAAAATATTTTCTTAATTTGAGACTTCTGACACATCAGCTGTATCAGCAATATCTCCAATATTTACCCATCACTTTATACATTCAAGACAAGCTGTCATCATGCAACAGAAGCAGATAATGGAACAAAAGGAAATACCCAATTCAGATTATTCTGTTCAGGAGTCTTTATGGTGAATAGTTTCTCATTAGTGTTTCTGGAACCCACATATAGAGCTGGGAGGATGCAGGAACACATGATCTGTCTTCTTTTTTTTTTTTTTTTCGTTTTTTTAAAAAGAGTTTATTATTTACGCATACAAGAGCTGGGATACGATACAGGCAGTGTGTGGGGGGTAGGATTGGGCAGGGTGTGATGAAAGGATTCACCAGAGACAGAGCAAGGAGCAGAACAGGCAGATAAACTGAAATACACTGTTGAGGGCAGCAGAGGGTGAGGCAGGAGAGGTCTGCTGCGTTATGTGGGCACCTCCCAGGCCTGGGATCGAACTCACACTGCAGTGACTGCAGAAGCTCCACAGCATGGCACTCAACCCTTTGAGCCACCAGAGAGACCCTGTCTTCTTTTTTCTACAAGTGACACTCATTCTTCCTAAATTATTAGCCATTAGTGTAATTTTTGCTGTTGCTTTATATTATATTAGAACAAGGTGTTCAGGAATACTTGCCATTCTTTATAAAATTTTTCCTAAAGAGCTTAACTCAAGAAAATGTGTTTTCAAAGATAACTACAATTACTACATTTCATTCAATTTAAGATACCATTAGCCATAAGATACACCATTATTTTATATATCATTAAAATAAAAACTGGCCAGTTCATTTTAACACTGCTTTTTTTCTATCCCTTAGACATTTTATTTTTAATTTATCAAGCATCTTTTTAGTCTTAGGTAGAATTTTCATCCAAAATTTCACTCTTGGACATACATAAAAGAAAATATAAGGGAAAATATTCCCATAATACAATGTTCACACTCAGACACTTCCATACATCATCCTCTGTTTTTATAATATAATGTTGCTTTTAAAAAAGCCCACTACTATTGTTTCTGGGATTTTTTTCCCCCAAGTTGTTGACACTCACTCTGCAAGTTTTGAGACACATTTGCAGGCTTTGGTAACCATAGCTAATGGCCACCGGGCCAGCAGCAACTGAAAATCACAATTTCAACAAAGGGAAATTAAAAAAAAATAAAAGGGAAAGTATATACTTGAAGAAATGGATGAGCTATGATGACATCTAGGATAACATATTGTAGACTCTTATTTCATGCTTAGATTTCTAAACCTAAAATACTGTGGAAAGGAAGGGAAGAAGGAAGGAGAGCAAGGAGGCCACACTCTTGACTGCTCACGTGTATGCTCAGTGTCGTGTCAAAAGCTGCCACATTCATGATCTCAACCCAGAGGAAAGGGAGGGAAAACAGATTCTTTTAAGCCTCTAAATTATTTGCGCTGCAAATTAAGTCTTATATAGGTGGAGTCACATAAGCATTTATCTTCATCCTTGCAAAACTAAGAAGTAAATGAGACTCTGGAAGAACTTTCCACTAAAAGTCACCTTGCCCAATGAGGATGAGAAAAATAACCTGAAGACCTTTCCAGAAATAAGTGAAGGGGCCAAAATTCACATTTCAGTTCCAAAGTGTTGGTCTTCTTAGGGTGAGAAAAGCCGTTATTTACATGCCTCTACCCCATAATGTCTAAAATATCTTTTGTGAGTGGTGAATTCCCTCACCTCTTTACTCATTTTTGAAAGGGAGATGTTGCAGAGAAATCAGAGCTAAGATCCTACGAGACACCTTCTCATTCAAATCCTTTCTTCAGGCAGATGATTGTGTAAGTGATGCCTCAAACTTTGAATACATTTAAAAAGAAATTTATCAGGGCTTTGTATAGATTAAGCTCTCACCTTGCACTCTATCAAATACTGTATTGTCTGCAGCTTTTATAATATATCTGTATTACTCTTGTAAGTCAAGAGTATGGACATTTGTGTTGCATCATTTCCTTCATAAATCATTTTATCAAATAGGTTCCATCCAATTTTAAATTTAAATTTAAATTTTATTTTATTGACTTACAAGAGTAATTTCCATGAACTCATAATGGAAAAATTTAAGAAAGCAGAAGTCATTTCTCTTAAGTATGTATGGGATACGTGGCAACAAGAAGGAAATAATGCATACATGAAAATAACTTCCAGCTTTTTACATTCTTGTCATATCTTTTGAGGGGTACTATTTTTTACTTTCCATGCCTGGTTTTGTGGTAACTGATACTGATGCTGCTGCTGTTATTTTATATAGTTGAATATTTTTCAATGTATCTGTTACTTCATGTTGTTTGCATTTGTTCACTTTTCTTATTCTTCTATATTGTCATCCTCATGTAAATATTTTGTCACCACTATCATCATATGTATTTTTCATTGTTCAGTGACAAGTTCTATAATCTGTCAAGGCAAAGCTCCAACTCTCCTCACGTGGTCTCAGGTCCTGACTGGGTGTTTGGACATTCATGGATGATGATTTGCCACCTACCCTGTGTGTCAGGACCAGGGGTAAATTGATACACACTCCAGAGGAAGAGGGAGAGAACACAGAAAAACTATGGTTTCAGGAAAGACCTGGATATTAAGAGAAAGAAGAACCCAGGCAAGGAAGGAGAGCAGGACGGAGGCTACACCGGCAGAGGAAACGGAATAATGCGCAAAAATGGATGGAACCTACTTGATAAAATGATTTATGAAGGAAATGAGGCAACACAAATGTCCATAAATCCAAAGATCTGTAGGGGATGGTGGCCTGGAATAAAAGGCGGGGTGAAGATACCGCACCTTGGGGCAGTTTTGGGAGGTTGGAGAAAAGCTGGTCCAGAGTGAGGGGTTTAAGAGGATTCTGGAAGTTCCATCTGGAAGTTGATAGGGTGGCCTGGAGGTATAAGAAAATCAATGCGGAAAGACAGTGGGACAGTTGAAATCTGCCTGCTGTGACTGAAAACCCACGGATGGAAGAATGATGCTTCTACTGCCAGCTCCAACAGAAAGATAATGAGAAATGTTCACAGTGACTTAGGGCTGAAAAATCAGTTCCAAATGATAGGTACTTTATGAGTGTACTTTGACAGGTGCAAAAGTTAACTACTTCTGCAAAGAAACAGATATACCCAAATATAGTTGGTTAATGGGTATTGTTGATATGTTCAAACATTATCAATAGTTACCCACAGGTCGTGGAACTATGGGAATTTTTGTTTCCTTTATTTCGATAGGATATGATTTTCTGCTATGAGTACGTATTACTTTTGTGTTAAGGAACAAAGAGAAAAATTGAACCCAGAGCAAAGAAATGATGCTTAATACAAGGAGCCTGTGCGTATCCGTATGTGGCGCAAAGACCAATGAATTTTTCTGTTTTGCAGTGCCCAGTACTATGGGATTGATGTCACTAAGCTGACTCAGCCTGCATTTTAACAAATGATTATCCAGGAGGCGATTCACCAGGATGTGACCATGAAGCTTTGCTGACATGGAAAAGAGTTTAGCAAATGAAATCACTATTTGTTTCTTTAAATATCTGATATGAACTCCTGCTTGGAGAGACAGACAAGGCATGGTCGGACCCACTAAGGGAACAATTAAACAGACAATTAGGGAATTTTTATCAGTCTAAACTTGGATAAGCCTCCCTAGACTTGGCCACTACTGAAGGGAAGAGAACTTATATAAGTCCATTGTTAATCAAATTAATTTGAGCTGTGCTCCTTAGGAGAAAAGGACTTGGCCCAATATATCACACAGCTGTGCAGAAAGGGGCTTGATTAATTCCAGTTGACTAAATAGATTTATACCAGCATCTGGGATAGTGCTGGGACTGAATGGGAATGGGAAGCCTCTCTTGACATTTCTGAGCCACCTCTAATACCTGTGGTTTGACTACAGTCTTCTCTTTTAACCCTATGCCCTACCTTCAACTTGTTTTCTGTGTAGTTCCATGTGGTAACATTCGAGAAGATGGAGTAATGCAATATACTATTTCTGTATAGATGCAGGAAATAATTGGCTGAGGAATAGAAACAAGGAGGGGACTGGGACAATGTAAAGAATTTTGGCTAAAATTGAATATACTAAGAGATTTAAAGACAGATTAAGCTGGCTCATAATCTGACTGAAACCCATGGGGAAGGAGTTGGTCTGTATGGGAAAAATAAAGACAAGACTGTTAGTCTTGCAGAGCTGCGATCACAAATTATCATAAACTCAGTGGCTTAAAACAACAATGTCTATTCTCTCTCAGCTCTGAAGGCTTAGGAATCCGGAAACAGGTCAGCAGGGCTGTGCTCCCTCCAAAGGCTCAGGGGATAAGTCACTCCTTGCCTCTCCAGCTTCTGGTGGCTCTCATCACCCCATCTCTGAGCTGCCTCCACAGCACCTTCTTCTGTTTATATCTGTCTGTGTCTCTTCCTCCTCTGTCTCTTATAAGGATCCTTGTAATTGGAATAGGGCCCACCTGGGTAATCCAAGATGCTCTCATGATATAAAAAGCCTGCCCTTTCTATACCAGAAGCAAAGCTGGGATGTCTAAACATAAGCTTTTTATAAACCATAGCAGTTACAGGTCCAAGGTCAAGGCCTAGGATATCTCTAAGGGGAGTTTCAAGGCAGAATCAGGAAGAACAGTGAGGCTGTGCACCCCTATGTTTATGGTAGCTCTATTTGCAATAGGTAAGACATGGAGACAACGCAAACGCCCATAAATAGATGACTGGATCAAGAAGATGTGGTACATAAACACAATAGAATATTATTCAGCAATCAAAAAAGAAAATCTCATGCCATTCTCAGCAACATGGATGGCGCTAGAAGGGATTATGCTCAGTGAAATAAGTCAGAAGGAAAAAGAAAAAAATGTCAAAATATCGGGATGGTTTCACTTCTAGGAGAGATCTAGAGGATAAATTAAGGAATGAGGGGAAAAAACAGCAATAAAAAAATTAACAGGCAACCATAAGTCAGAGACATTCTGCAGGAGATGTGGGGAGAGGGATCAAAACAGGGGAGAGAAGAGCACAAGGGACGGACCAACGCTATGATGCACGGGGTAATTGGTGGTGGGAATTTTACCGTGAGGTAAAATTTTACCTCAGAGGAGAAAGCAAACATTGTAGAAAAATGAACAATGATGCAAAATATATATAAATAAATTATATATATATATTTTAAAAAGTCTTCAGAAATTGAAAGAAAACCAGCAAACAGTACGGTTAGTTGCTATAGGGCTCTTCTCATTTTGCGCCTCAGGCAAAACCCTAGCAACAGGGGGTAGTGCCAGGCGTGAAAATGCTCTGCTTCTGCAGCAAGTGCCCACAGTCTCAGATCCCCAGAGCCTGCTGGATGCATACCCCAGGTGTTTCCAGGTTCATTTACAGTTCAATGAACCCATTTGAAACTCTTTAAGTGACATTTGATAGTGAAATGTCATTAAACAAATACCAGTTGGAAGCAAAGTTGTTCCATGGAACTGGGATCACCCACCTGCAGAGAGGGACTTGCCTGCCCTTCCACAGAACACCTACTTAGGCCCGGTGCTCACACCACAGCCAGACATCCTGTAAAACAATAGACCTGCTTGTTTTCAAAGTCTCCGCATGCTGGAGGGTGTGTGGGTATTTGGATTCCCAATGTTTTTGGCTTGGGTTTCTTCATTTAATTGAATGGGATGAGTTATTTAATGTTATGTGTAGATAAATGAGAAAATTTGCTCCTTCTAGCAAAGGACTACCTGACTGAAATTTCCCTGTAATCATCCTTAATTGTTAACTGTCTCCTGAAATTCAGAAGGTTGTCAAGTGGAGGAGGGAGGACATTTGAGAGTGTTGTTATGTAGGACAGAAATAGGACCCAGGAGGACCAGCTGCAGGCAGGTTGGGGCATTGTGAGAAAGAACAAGCTCCACACTTGGCAAGAGAGAAGACAGAGGATTTGTTGCTGGGAATGGAGTAGTGTGCACCCGGCTCTGGGTGGAAAGAACTGAAATGTGCTTAGATGACATGCGCTTGTGTTTTTGGAGCGTCCGATGCCTCTTCTCCCTCATGCTAATAGCACCTTCTGTTTCCTGTGGGATGGCCCTACTCCCTACTCCTGGTATGGGCAAGTAACCCAGCAGTCAATGAGGTACTTCTGTAACCAGATCACAGTTGTTGACTCAAGATAACCAGGTGACCCCAATTTGCTCAGTAGTATTCAATCCTGGCATTTTATCGAGGGAAATTCTCTTTCTTCTAGACTTGGAGCTAGTTTAGGGTAAAGCCACCTTGAACTGTTGTAAGGAAAGGACTTTCTTAAGAATAAGTTGGAGTTCACCAGAGAGACCATTCAGACCAGAGAGACCATTTGGACCAGAGAGACCATTCGCCCTAGTGTCTCCCCTCAACCTTCCTCAGCAGGAGGTGTCTACTCTTTGCTATTCTGATTTCTCATCCACTCTGCTTCAGTGACTCAGCTCCTGGGCCTCTGCTTCCACTGTTCAAGGACTATGACTGTCTAATCCTGCTCTTCCCCTTCAAATTCATCACAAGAAGGAATCTGACTGCACCAGCCAGTCATCACTCATGACCCAACAAACTGTGGCTCCTACACTAGGCCACCATGGAAGGCTGTCAGTATGTCAGGCTCTGCTATGGCTGGATATTTGTGCCCCTTAACATTCAAATGTGGAAGCCCTAAGCATGAGAATGACTGTGTTTGAAGGTGAGGCCTTTGAGAGGTGACTAAGATTTAGAAAAAGTTAGGAAGATGGGGTCCCCACACTGGGATTAGGGTCCTTAGAAGAAGAGGAAGAGACCAGAGCTTCAAACTTCTTTTGTACAAAATGGTGTGATAGAAGTTGTCTGAAGAATGGGACTCCTGACAGACCAGATCCCTCACCAGACAATTGCCAAGATCCTTGCCAATTTACAATTCCTTTTTTCTTTTTCATTCTCTTTCAGTTGTTTTGTTTGGGTATTTATTATTGTCAAGATGCTTCCCACAAGGATTAATAAAGACAGTGGTCAGGCAGAGAAATGCACTCTGTGCCTTCCCTCACTTATTATTCCACACCATCCTGCTAAGGGATCAGGCACCAGCTTTTCACAAGAGGAAGGAGTGTAGGCAACAAAACCAAATCTGGGACATTTGTGCTTGCCTGACATGACATGGTTCAATCAGGTCATAGCAGGAAAATGATGACGCACCCACAGGTTATCTGAGGGAGTGAGACACAGACAATATTTACAGGTACAACAGGAGTTCCCTTCTAGGGGAACACATCCCTAAACCATGGTACCTCAGGCCTAGAAATAACTGGACCTCTTACCACCCCCAGGCTGAAGGCATGATTGGAAGCAATGGTCGCCGGAACCCAGAGGCAGTGGAGACTGTATGATGAGGTCTACCTAACAAAACTATGAGCTTCAATGAAAGGACACAGTCAGTACTCAGAAAGGGAGCTCAGATAATGAAAACCTCAGCTCTTCTCTCTTCCCCAGGCTTCTGCTAGTTGACTCAAACCACTGGAAACCAGGGGCCACAGGAGCACAGAGTAGTCTCCTGGGGGATCAAGCAGAGTAGAAAAGAGCAGGGTGTGGATTTGAAGGGGTAAATGGGAAATGTACCACATACATGGGGGTGGAGGGCAGGGCTTAAGCTACATTCTCCCCAAGCAGGCACAAATATCTCAATACTTCATAACCCACTGATAAGTGTTCATTGCAGTGGGTTGATCCAAAGCTGCTTTGGGCATAAAACAGAAGGCACTGACCTACCAGACAGTGAGTGTCCACTCACATGGGTGGGGCTCACTTGTGCTGCCAGAGGGTATCATGAAGTAAGAAATACCCCTCCGGTAAACATGCAGGGACCCTGAAGGGGAACACAAGGAGGAGATTCAGTTCATTGCTGAGAACCAACATGTGTTTATAGTGTCCTCACTGCTGAAAGTCTAAACCCATCCCACACCACACCACTGTGCCTTTTAATCCATATTTACCCACCTCCTTGCCCCTTTCCTTCTGGTAACTAACAATTGGCCTTAAAGTCCAAAAGTTTATTTTTGTTTAATTTCATTCATCTCTGCCTATTTTCTCTATATACCTCATAAGAGTGAAAAGACACAGTGTCTGTCTTTCTCTGTCTGCCTTATTTCACTAAGCTTAATTCTCTCTAGGGTCACCCATGCTGTTGCAGATGGCAAGATTTCATCTGCTTTTATACCCGTGTAGTATGCCACATCTTCTTTATCCACTGGTATCAGTGAGCACTTAGCTTGTTTCCAGTTCTTGGCTATTACAAATCATGCTGCAACAAACATGGGGATGCAAAAACACTTTCAATTAGTGTTTTTTGAATTAGGTTTTGTATTTCTCAGAGAGATAAGCAGAAGTGGGATAACTGGCTGTATGGAAATTATATTTTTAATTTTTTGAGGAATCTACTCCATACCGCTGTTCATAATGGCTTCCTAATTTACATTCCCAGCAACAACTGTATAGGGCTTCCCTTCTCTCCACATCCTCTTCAACACTAGCTGTTTCTTGTTTCTTGACTGGAGGCCATTCTTACAGGCAGGAGGTGGTATCTCATTGTTGTTTTGATCTGCATTACCCTGATACATAAAAGGAGATGCTGAGTATCTTTTCACAAGGATCATACTCGAGCAAGTTATTTAGAGTGGCCTCGGCAAGAAGTTTGCTGTCCTATACTCTAGTATTTTTCAGAGGTAGCTGTAGAGAGTACTTTCAAGCTTTCACTCAAATATCTAATTTTAATCAAAATGTGGAGAAATCTTGTGTTTGAAATGGATGTGAAAAATATTACAAAGAAGAAAGGTCAGGTTTCTGGAAGCATTGCCCTGTATTTAAGATTAAAACTAGAATACAGTTGGTGCTGAAAACATAATGCCTTTTCCTTTTTTTTAATTTAAAATTAATCCACTAAAACCTAAAGACACAATTTCACGGAAATTATCCAAACTCAGCAGTCCAACTAAGCTGCTTTTTACTACCTTTTTCTAGGAAGAGTCCAAAATGGGTGAGAAATCACATTACTGTCCCATTATTAAACAAATATTTACTGAACATCTACCACATGCCAGGTGCTGTTGTAGGTGCTGGAACAGAAGAAATATTCTAAGATAAACAATATTCTTCTTTCCATTAAACAGCTTAAAGTCTAATAAAGTAAAAATAACTAGCCAATATAATGCAGTCAGAATGAAATATGTGCTAAAAGAAGCCCATGTGATTTTGGGGAGGGGCATGGCAAGCAGAGTATCATGCTGACACTGGGGAAATCAAAGAAGACTTCATGGGGGAGGTGATATTTGCTTGAACTTGAAATGAAAATGAAGGGGATGTTGCTAAAGTGCATAAGAGCCCACTGTTAGATAAGACAGGAACACTTCAAGTCAGGGTCCTATGTGAACAGAAACATGGATGTATAAATGTTGGACAAATACAAACCAGCACCAGGCTGGGTGGTACGGTTGGATGGGGTGGTAGAAGATGATATTAGAGGGAGACAGAAAAGGAAAGAGTCTTGGAGTCAAATCTAAATCATAAACATTAATTTATTTAACTCCACTCCTGTGGCAATAGGGATTGATCCGGGTGGGGGAAATAGTACCTCTATTTTTTGTGGCTTTATTTTTAACATCCTGGTCCAGAGCAGCACTGTCTTATTGCCTCATGTCTGTGTCCATTTTGCTTGTGCGACAGTAAAATCTGTAGTGCATCCATCCCTCATATGCCACATTAAATAACTTCCATCAAATTATGTTGATGGCCTCAAACTGTAAATAAGATCTGGCTCACAACACCCTCATGGATAATGGAAATAGTTCAATACCAGCCAGACCAAGGAGTGAGAGTGAAAGTGGATTGTTGGAACAAAGCAGCCTATAAATAGTCATATTGGGTCAGAGAGGCCACATTGCTAAAAGGCCCTCAACTAATCTGCTGAATGTCCTGTAAATCAGCGTGAGTACAGAGAGGGGACCCACGTGTCGCCCACACAGTCAACGTGGCAGGGGATGGAGAGGGAGCCTCCTAATTAATCTCCACTGTATTCAGCCTCTGTAACTCACTGCAGGGTCCTCCCTACCAGGACAATTAGTATTAAAAATGAAAAGAAAAAAAATCAGCCTGCTTCCTTTAAAGCCCTAATACTTGACCCCAAAGGCCAAATCAGGAAAGGCTTTTGAATTTGGAGGTGAAAGAAGGCTGGAGGCTGGAAGCGGGTGTGAAATCAAGTGGACCCATGAAGTTAACTCTGAGAGGAATGGAAGCCAACGTCCCTGGCCCAGCTCTTAGCAACCAATACTTCATCTGCTTTAGGGCTCAGTTAAGAAAATAGAGCCAAAGGAAAGGTCACGGTTTCAGCAGTGAGCCTTTAAAACTAAATAGCAAATATTGGAATACCCTGTGCAGAGTCCACACTGAGACTTCTCAGAAGTCCAGGAAGAAGACAAACAATTCTCGACAGGAAGGGCTGAGCAACTCAAACACCGTTCCCGGCCTGAGCCCTAACCACCCAGCAGCTCCTAGACAGTGCTGAGGCGCCCTGGGTGGGCTGTCATCCCCATGGCCACTCTGCACCTTCTAAGGAAATGTCCTTTCAGGTGACAGAGTGTTTGGTAAGGAATCTGCACTCCCTGAGGCCAGAACCTGACCCTGAGGTGACATCTGGTGGGTCCCGTGCTAAGATGACCTTGGTGGAGGTACAGTGAGGCCTGAGACTCTGTCCTTCTAGCAAGCAGCCACGTTGCTGCTGCTGCATGTCCACCCACCGAGGACATGGCTTAGACAAGTCCAGGTCAGCCCACAGGTCCAGGGAAGAGGCTGGCCCTTCCTTTAAACACAGGCTGCAAGGAGGAAAGGACAAAGTTCAGGATTCCCTCCACAAGGGCGGGTGTGAGAGTGGAATGGAGACTGATAGGGAAGGTCACATTTTCAGCACTGAGCCTTTATAACTAAATAGCAAATGCTGGAACACCCCTTTTCTTCTAGGTCTGCAAGTCCCTTTCCTTCTTAAGTGCAGAGACCTGAACCTCTCAGAGTCACGCAAACCTGACCCTCTTCACAATCTTGTGTGGTGTGTGTTGACCCTTGCATTTGACTGTGGCGCCTAAGCCCCCAAGGAGAACTCGGAAAAGCTAATGCTAGAGATGGCTAGTGGCCGTTACACCCAGCTGGAGCCCCTGGGCCCTGAGGGAGGCCCTGCTTACCAATGCTCAGCCATATAGGGTGCGGCCATGCAGCTCTTCTGAGATGGGAAGGATCCCAGGCCAGGGGCAGGACAGGATTCAAGGACCAAAATTTTGGTGTTCCCACAAGCTGGTAAGCAAGAGGTTAAAAAAAACCAGACACCTGCTGTCATAAATCCCCTTAGTTCATTGTTTCTTCTTGCTATTTCTGAGCTCTCTTTCACAGTTATCACGTTGGCTGCTTTGGGAAGGAAAGGGACTTGCAGACCTAGAAGAAAAGCGTCACAGACCTTGAGATCAGACCGTTCAAGTTGGAGCTGCGGGCACAACCTCCACGAGACGCTCACCATGGAGATGGGCACGAGCCCTGCATCGCCGCCGGGCTGCAGCTGATGGGCGCCCACGGCCAGCAACAGCAAGTGGGCTTTAGCCAAGTCTGCTGTCCTTGATTTCTTAGTCGATACAGTCTAATTCCTTCGTTCTCAAGGCAGAGTCCTAAAACCTAGATGGACCTCCTTGCCCCAGCGTCTCAGAGAGTCGCTCTCATGTCCGAAGTGGTCTCCCTGAAGCTCTCTTTTCTGGCTCTTCTGCTATCAGTCAGTGCTGACTCCTTTCCTGTCCACACTGGCGTTTTTAGGATCCTCTTGTCAGTCTTGACCAGAGGGTCTCAAGAGCCCTTGCCCAAGCTTGAGACGAGGACCCCCTCAGTTCATCCCTCTGGATTCCAGTGCGGAAGCAGCGCACTCTCAGCTCATCCCCTTGCTGCTGAGGGATGGGATCAGACGGACCGGCCCCAGGCCCACCTCCCTGTCTGGTGACACTTCCAGTTCAGTGTCTTGGGGAAAGTACCCCCATTTTCAGAGGCAACAATAAAAAAAAAAAAAATAAACACTGCCAATGATTTGAGCTGCTCCTTGAAAATGAAAAATGCAAAAATTAAAACAGAAGCCTGGCACTGGCCCTGCCCTCACTGTGTGTGCGGTGACGCCAAGCCCAGCCTCACGACAGCGGGGGCAAATCTCACAGTGCCATCCACGCTCTTGAGAACACAAACCATCCATAGTCTGCTAACTGGACCTTTTCTTAGCTGTCCCTCATGGGATGAGTTTTGCTCCCGCACAATTCTGATTCTCGTGGCTTAGGGTTTAGGTTGTATTGGGAAGGAATGCCTGACTCATCGGACAGAATTCAGATGTGCAGAGGCTGACAGAATAGCTTTCTTGTTCAGAAAACCCAGCAGCTCATGAAAGTTTATAGTCCGATGTGTACTGGGGAAGTGTTGATTCTCTTCTGCCGTCAGTCAGCATCCATGTCCCCACACTAAGACAGCAGCTCTGCTGAGTGCTTTGGGGGTTGGGGTGGGAACGTTGTAGGTGCTGCATCTTGGGCATGCAACACTCCACAGCCACCTCATCACCTGGGCCCTGGGTGATTCTTCCCATACATTTGAAGTGAGTGAGAGGAACTTTTCATTCATGTGCCAACTCTAAAGAATAACGACTCTGAAGACACCTGCAGATACTCTGTATATCGAAGGAAGACAGCATGAGCACTGCCTTTAAAACAAAGGGTATTGGTGCTTTCAAAATAGCCTGCTGCCAAAGACCAATCCAGTTGTCATGCCTTTCTCCTGTAAATTTAGGAAGAATTTGAAACACTGAAAGAATAAACAAAAAAAGAATAAAAGTCGTGGCTTATCAACTCTCCACAGTCTTGCTCTACTTTCCGGTCAGCAGGAAGGCAGAGCAAACACACTGATAAGAGGTAAAAGAAAAGACCACTTTGAACGCAGCGGTTCAGCTCCTGCGTGCATGTCATTACTGCCACACCTGGGGCAGAGCACGCGTGTGCTGCTTGCTGCCAGGCACGTGTTTCTTGCATAGAAGCTACAGGGAGCCGTGTCCCCAGCAAGTGACTTCAGCTGTCTGGCTCCATGGTGCCCTCCGTCACAGGGAGATGTGCTCTCTGTCTGCCGTGCCCCACAAATAAATACTTTCTCTTTCCTGGGGCTCATCGCACCAGCAGTGAGGAAGCTCGAGCTGTCACAGAGTGGATGCGCCAGGACAGAGCTTCTTAGAGCAGTGGAGACTGGAGGTCACGGTGTCCTTCTTAAGGACTGAGTGACAAATACCAGCTCTTGGTCTCCAACACAGCTTGACTAACAAGGACTTTGACAGGCCCCCCCAGGGTTTTACCTACATATAGTTAGACCAGGCAAACTTTCTAAATCATTACAAACAGGTTTAAAATTCAGTCAGCAGCCTAAACCTCCACTTTATTGACTATCTAATCTCAAGGAGCACAGCCGCGGAGATTGAATCTACATTTATACTTCAGAACAGATAGATAGTCCTTTTTTCCTCCAGTATAAATCCATCCATCCCCTGAGGTCTCCATTCATGGCCTCAGACACCCCTCAAGGACTAGACTGAGGGGATGTGGCCAGATGGGCAAAAGCCATTAGCTCTTCTGGGAAAGCTGACACCCCTCTCTCCAGAGCCAACTGTGTTTCTGTCTTTCCGCCATTATTATAATTTATGCCTAAATACTCAACACAGTTGATATGCTCTTAGAATTTTCTCCCTCCCTCCCTCCCTCCCTCTCTCCCTCCCTTCATCCCATTCTCCTTTCCTCTCTTTCTTTCCCTTCCAAGGCAAGTAAGGGACTAATAGAACACACCACCAACTTAACTTATATGTGGCAAATCACAAATGCAAATTAAATTGCTGGCACATCCTGATCCAACCTGTGTTTTAGTATTTTAGAGCATATATACTCAATCACCTAGAGTTGGAAAGAAAAAATAAATGACAGACACAAACAAATATCATTAAACAGTTGAACATTTCATCAAATAGTTTTTCAAATGCATCCACAAGGAAAAGGGTGAATAATATTTATTTCAGGTGGCTCCATTTTACTTTTATATATTTATTGCTGTTGTTAAGTTTATTGAGGTAATGCTGATTTATAATACTGTATATGCCTTAGGGTTATAGGTTCACACCTCCCCAAATATATGTTATTTCACCACATCCACCACCAAAGCCCCAGTAATTCTCCACTGGAACCCCACTCCTTTTGCTGCTACTCCACCATACTCCTCTTCTAATAGCCTTAGTTCTGCAGTCAGTTTTCAGGGGTTTGTTCTGATTTGTTTTTGTCTTTTTTTATGTTCTGCATCTAAGTAAAATCACCCAGTATTGCTGGCTTATTTCACTTTTCATAACCCCCTCCAGCTCTACCCATGTTATCAAAAAATGGCAAGATTTCATCTTTTTTATAGCTGAATAGTATTCCATTGTGTATTTAGACCACATCTTCCTAATCCATTCTTCTCTCATTGGGCACTTAGGTTGTTTCCATAACTTGGCTATTATTAATAGTGCTGCAATACACACAAAACTGCTTATATCTCTCCAAATTAATGTTTTTGCAATTTTCTAGTAGATACCAGGGAGAGGTGTTGAATTATATGACATATCTATTTTCAATGTTTTAAGAAAGTCCATACTATTTTTCATAGAGGTCAGGCTAGTCCACTGTTCCACCAACATTGTAGGAGAGTTTCTTTTTACCCAAACCTTTACCAACACTTGTTTCTGATCTTTCTGATATGGACCATTCTCACAGATGTGAGGTGGACACTTGTAATTTTGGTTTTCCTGATGAAAAGTGATGATGAGCATTTTTTCATGTGCCTGTTGGCCATCTGTATGTATTCTTTGGAAAAGTGTCTATTTAGTTCTTCTGCCCATTTGTTTTCTTTTTGTTGACTTGTATGATTTTTTTTTTTTTTTTTTTGTAGATCTTGGATAGTAGCCCTTTATCAAATGTTTGATTTACAAGCTTTCTCTCCCATTTGGTAGGGTATCTTTTTGTTTTAATCACAGTTTCTTTCATTGTGCAGAAGTGTTTTAATTTGATGTTGTCCGGTTTGCTTATTTTTACTTTTGTTTCCTTGTCATTTAGGTGACTCTATTTTAGAACAGGCAACTCTTACCTTGTATATAATTGCCCAAGTTGAAGGTTTGAGCCTAGAGAACCAGACTGGAATTGAAGGGAGAGATGAGCCTTGGCTTCGAGAGGTAAGAAAAGCCTGTGTGAGCCGCAGGGTGTCAGAACAAGGCCCCCACTGTGGTAGGCAGAGAAGAGACCACATAGTGGGATGCGAGACAGAGTCCCAGAGGATGATGCATCGCTTCAAGAGCAACTCTCTCCTTAAAGTGATTTAAAGCCTCTAACTTACAAATGGATTGCATTTGATGGCCACTAAAACTTAGAATTAATCATGTTTCTCACTTTCTTCTGTTTACCAAGAAGATCAAGGCTTAATTTGTTGCCCAGGCACATACAGAGTCAGAGCATATATTTCTCCTTTCTAGCTTTAGTCCTGGTGTTAACCTGTCCGAACCTTATTATCCTTCCACCCCAGAAGCCTTTATAGAATTCTGCTGATTACCTTAAATATGAGTAATAAGGACAATTCAGCAATTAAACACACTTACTTTCAAGGGATTTGCAGCCCAGAACTTTGGCTGGGATCTACTGTGTGGAATTCAGAACATATTTTACTATAGAAATGACTTGAACCATCTATCGCACACAGCCTATTGAAATGTGTGTTGTAAACATACTCAAGCATTCTCTTTTCTGGCCATGTCTCTCGACTTCAGGTTTTTACCAGGTGCCTAATAAGTAATTCAAGCTCTTCAATGAACTGAATACCTACTGTTAGTTTCTATTTCTTGTAAAGATCCCTCTCTGTATCTTCCAACTTCACATTTATCAAAGAATGATGTGAAACAAAGCAGACTCAAGAAAGTCCTCTGCAGATAAAAGAAAATGTTAAAATAAACAGAGCTCCATCACAGAGACACAACAGCACTGGTCAATTTGAAGCAAAAAGAATTAGTTCATAAAGGAACATTTTAGTTAAATACATGAAAGCATTAGCCTAGTGATGGGGTAGAGAGGTCTGACTGTGACACTTGTTATCCACTCATCCCCACAGTATTTCAGCTCATCCAACTGAGAAGACAGAAATTCTCTTCTTATATCATCCCCTGAGACCAAGGAGGAGGACACATCTTCTAGGTCCAGACCCAGGAATGTGGCCAGAGAGTCAAAACCCAGCTCTCATGGGATGTTGACAGCTCTCTATCCAGCAACAGAAAAAAGAGAAAGTCGCCTCACTGGTGGTACGTGCCCCTACTCCGGATGCCACTCTATGCTCTTAGGGGACACCCACACATGGTAGAGTGGGTGTCCAAGAAGCTGGGTGAATGAATCAATGGTATTCACTAGAACAATGGGATCTGAGAGCAGAGGACCATATGGCACACAATAGGAGGAAGAAGAAAAGGAGGAGGAGAAAAATAATGAAATCCCTGTTTCCTGAATACAAGCTGGCTTTGGGCAAATTTGTAAAATAGGCTTTTAAGACAGAACAGATTTGGGTTTTGACACCACCATTTACAAACTTTTTGAACTTGCTTCCCTCACTATTAAAAAGGAGAATTGTCCCTGGTGCACTCAATGGGCGGACCATTTCCCTAGTAGACTGGGTTTCTTCCGTACCTTCCCTCTCAAAGCTTTTGATCTTACACCTCTCTTATAGTGTCAGTTTCTCCTTCCAAACTGGGTCATTGCTAATAGCATTCAGAGATACTATAGAGTCACTCATTGTAACACAATCTCCCAGACCCCATGTCCCTCCAGCCTCCACGCTATCACTTACACATAATAGAAATCCTCTAAAAGTTACAATCACTCTCATCAACATTTCTCCTGGTTTCACTCAGTTTTTGATAAGGTGATCAGTGACCTTCATCTTGCTGAAAGCAGTGGCCAGTTTTCTGCTCATTGACTAAGTAAAATTCCCCCAAAATTCTGTCCTCCCCATGTGTAGTGTGGAGTTAGTCTGAGAGATGACTGAGCTAGTGTATATGTTTCTCAGGACCCTACTGGGCCCACAATCTTGTGTCGCCACACCACCAGTTCACGCCAGATGACAAAAGGTATTACAGTGCACGGTGAGGAGTTTGGATTTTATTCCAAAATTCATGTGAAATCTTTGAAGCAATTCTGACAAGGCTTTCTTTCTCCCTAAGCCTGAAAAACTCATTTTTGTGCAGATCCTCTGTATTTACTGTTATTTACTCCCTTTTACTATTAATGTTTGCATGGTTAGCTATAAGAATATCTTTTTATATCTCTGGCCAAAGACATCTCCATTAACTTACCCATACAAACAGTGCTCCTTTGATTATTTCTCACTCTATTAATACTTCTTCTTAGTGCTTACCATTGCCTGACCTTATATTCACTTATTCTCAGTCTTCAGCGTGCATCAGAATCACCTGGGCACCTGTTTAAAACACAGATTTCTGTCCCAAATCTCCAGGATTTCAGATCTGAGAAGTGCACAATAATCTGCATTTAACCACATGCCTCTGACCCTCCCATAGGCTCACCCAAGAGGTACCCGCAGAGCGGCCCTCCACACTCCATCCTCCAGAGGCCAACACCGCACTTTCAAAGAGGAGGAATCTGTTAAGGGAGGACTCATCACATGGGGCTTCACCTGGTTTAACTAGAGGAAAAGAACCATCTGGATGAGCAGCTTGTTTCTCTAGAACATTTATGAATTATTCCAAAGACTCAAATCCTGTTCCTAAAGCCCTAAAGTCACTGTGTAACTTTGAATATGTCACTTCACCTCTGTGGGTCTCCATTGTCGCTTCTTTAAAATGAGATTATATTGAACTAGGTGATAGCCTTGATCCCTCTCAGCACCAGGGAGTTCTAACTCCAAGCACTCTTTTTACAGTGCTTATGCCCTCACGCTGTGATCTGCAATAAAAGGCAAACGCTGAGAAACAGAGGGTTTGTTGCAAAAGGAAAACATCATTAAAGGCCCCCAAAACTATGTAACAATTTCCCATGGCACCAAATTGCCAGTTAAAGAAAAGGACTTTCAAGAGCCTTACAAAACTGCCATAAATATTTCTGAGCTTGCAAATGCTAAGAAGGTGGGTACTTGGGACTGCACCACAAAAACAGGTAGAAGGACAAAGGAGCCGCCAGGAACTGAAGAGTTCAACTAAAAAAGGCAACATTGTCATTAGTAAACTTCACAAATACTCAAAACTCTAGCTGCAAAACAGAGGGATTGCTATGGTGAGGCATAGCATGGGACTTTAGCAGGGCTCACTGAGGCACACGGGAAGCTTACATAATGGTAGAATGCAACGCTACTTCAATTTTAAAAAATAGGAATAGGTTGTCATTGTTCCGTTTTTCACAACTTGTCAAATAGTACAATTTTTGTGAAGGCACTCAAAGAGAGAAACTATTAAGAGAAATTATAATTCTCAAAGAGAGAAATTATTAAGGGAACAAGAGTTGCCTCAAAATGACAGCATCCATGTGGGTGGGGAAAATAAAAGAACTGAGAAATGGCCATTACCTATTTATTCAGAAAATGTTTGTTGGGCTAAGTACTGTGCTCGAAACTAGAAGCTAAAAGATGATCAGAAAGTAGTCCCTCTCCTCGAGGCATTGAGAACTCCAAACAGCAGTGGGTCACGCGGGCCAGGCTGTGGGCGGTCAGCTCAAGGGGTCAGAGTAGGTTTCCCACGGGATGTGGTGCCTGAACTAGGACTTGAAGGATGAGTAGGTGTTTGCCAGGACTGTAAGAGAAAACAGCTGTGTGTTACAGAAAGAAAAACCACCGCGGGGCCTCCCTGGTGGGGCAGTGGGTTGAGCACTGCACTGTGAGGCATGCACAGTGGCAGCGAGAGTTCGATCCCTGGCCAAAGAGGGACCCACATGGCACTCTCCTGCCTCACCGGCTGCTCCCCTCAGCAGTGTACTTCACTCCATCTGCCAGTTGTGCTCCCCACTCTGTCTCTGGTGAATCCTCTTATGTCCCACGACTCTGGACTGTACCCCAGCTGTTGTATGCATAAATAAATAAATCTTAAAAATAAAAAAAAGAAGACGAAAGAAAAGCCACTGGAAAATAGCGATCATGTTATTGTGTGAGGATTTTCCTCTCAGCCATGGAGATTAGCCCTGAGTATGGACTGGCTTATGACTTAATTTGGTCCATAGAATGTACTAGAATTAAGGGTGGTCAGTCCCACACTGATATCGCTATCTCAGTTTTGAAATCACCAGGAGAGCAAGCCCAGGCTTTCTGGAGGACGAGTCACCATGTGAGAGAGAGTTACCCTAAGTCTCCCAGCCCAACCAATCCGCCAGCTAACCACAGCAGTGGTGGTGAGGCCAAAATCAGCCTGACCCATCAAAATCACGACTTTTTCTCCCAGCCAGCCACTCACTAAAGACAATAGTAAATCATTATCATTCTAAACTACTGAAGTTTGGAATGGTGTCCTATGCCTCCTTCAATAACTGAAAGCACTCTTCTGACTTGAGTTTACAATTTTATTTAAAAAGCTTTAAGAAAAGGGAGAATGAATTGCATCCTAACTTAATGTAGTAATCAGCCTCTCGCAGAATTTCCATGAATTCTTTTAAATCACATGGTTTCACTGAGCATCCTTTAATAGTGCCACTTCATATCCTAAATCAGCACCACAGACAGGGCGAAGCAAAAGGCAGCACAGTAAAAACAAAGGTTTGTCTTGTTACTGCTTCTGTTCATCAGTGTCCACCATGCTCACTTCCTCCTTTGCCCCTTGCTGAGCAAACACAGCAAATGAAAACACTCTTCTCTTTCAAAGGCAGCTTCCCAGAAGAGCCCGATAAGAATCAGGAAAAAAATAGTATCCCTTTTCTCACCAAAATATATTTTGTAATAAAGCATCCTATATATTAAGTACACAGGAGAATGTTGGCTTTCATTTACTGCCTCTGTTGACTTTTAGTTCAGATGGTGCCTGGTTTTGATGGTCTCCTGCCATCTCACCTCCTACTTCTTAACTTTGAGTTCAATAACACAGCAAATTTTCCATGACTGCATCAAATTGAGTCCAACTGGACCAGGGAGACCATTTAATCATCTGACCTCCCAGCCACTAACAGTGATTTCAGGTGGCTCAGATACAGCCACACATCCAAAGGCAAATCCCATGATCTCTCTATTCATGCATGCTACGGGGTCATTAATTCTTTATTTTTGTAGAAATCAGATGACAATTTTCCTCTTTTTAAAACTACTCTTCTTGCCCAGCCCTGATTAATACAGTCCATATATTATAATTCAATGTGGATGAGGAACCCAGCACAGAGAAAATGTGACATCATGACCCTAAAATATCTGTCCAGTTTTATGTTGCAAAATGCCTTTCTCTGGGGTGATGGAGGCAGGTGGAGGTGGGGAGAAGGGGTAAGACAAAGACTATTTACAACCCAGTGAGCTAAACAAAGAGCCTTGTTAACTGATCTATCAATCTGTCAGCAAGACTGTAAGAAGATAACATTTGGCCCTGCTCTGCTCTTGTCATAAATTCAAAATAACTCTCTACTGAATTTCCTGTCATTCAAGTTTCAGATAGAGATGGCACATGCAACATCACAGCATCTAATTTCACTCCTTCTAAAATGCCACTAAGATATAGTAGGGGACTGTTTTAATAAAAATATATAAAATACATATTATAAAATTGCATGAAACTGAATAAAGGCATAGAACACACATATGTGTGCATATAAAGCTGGAGAAATCTGAATAAGCTCAGTGGATTCTATCAATGTCAACTTCTGATTCTGATATTGAGCTATAGTTATGTGAGATGTTACCATTAGGGGAGAGAAACTGGATGAAGAGAATATGAGATTTCTCAGAATTATTTTTTATAACTACATGTGAGCCTAAAATTATCTCAAAATGGTAAGTTTAATTTTAAAAATAAAAACCTTCAAAAATAGGAGGAAAAAGAATGTAAAACATCAATAAAATTTTGAAAGCAGTTGGTGAAATAGCAGTCTTGGCTGACTCCGGAAGCCGAATCCTAAGAAGCAATCTTATTTAACCACAGAATCATCAAAAGTTCTGGGAACTGGTAACAACAGAAATGGAGTGCAGGGTCAGTGACAGCTAATCAAAGCAGGGGCTGTAAAAGGCTCTTTGAGAAGCAATCAATTTCTTAGAGCCACTCCTTCTCCCTGCCCCTGAGATTCTGTTCCATCCTCCTGTTACAGGGCAGGGAGAGGAGCACCCCAGAATTTTTAAGCCTGCCCTTTTTGAATGGGTTTTGTTATTTGCTGTATTAAGATAAACATATAAAATTTTTAATGGAAAGGAACTTTAATATAACTAGGGTATAATAAAGAAAGAATAAAGAATATAGTTACTAAGTTAAGCATTTAAAGTTACTTATTTTTTTGAGGGTAAAAGTTTAGCCAAATAGGATTGGCTTAAAGCAAGGCTTAAAAACTTGGCATACATTTAAAGGACTTTTTAGTAGAGACTTATAGAAAAGGGTTAGAAAGCGTTAGATAAATTTGGGAGGAAAAGAGCAAAATTAAAATTAAGATGATAGCTGCTATTGTTAACTTTTTTAAGGGTTTTTTACCCACATTTGTTTTAACTAGTTTAAGACTAAAAAGCAAGCACAGTTTCTTTACATGTCCCTCTGCTCCACGTGCCTCCTCCAGGTTTCCTTGCTGTTCTCCATCTTCCTTTCTTCCTTCTCTCTTCTCTGCAGAAAATTTTCTTATCCTCCTCAGCTCCACTCACCTAGGGTGGAACCAGGATTTTGGAACTTCCCCTTTTCCTGGGATGACCCTGTTACACTCTGAGCACTGCCAGGCTGTGATGGACAAAGCAGTAGCCCCTGAGACACCCACAGCCTTTTCCCAGAACGTGTTCCCTTCCATGGCCAAAGAAACTTTGCAGATGTGAAAAAGCTCAGGATCTGGAGGTGAGAGATTATCCTGGATTATCCTGATGGGTCAATGTTATCGCCTTATGAGCAGGAGGAAGGGGATCAAAATGAGAAAAAGACTTGAAGACAGAACCTGGGGTTGCAGTAAATGTACACCGAGGACAGAGGAAGGAGCCAGAAGCAAGAACATAGTTGGCCTCTAGCAGCTGGCGAGGACAAGGAAATGGATTTCTCCCCAGAAGCCTTCAGAAGAAAACACTGATATTTTAGTCTTCTGACCTTCAAACTATAAGGAAATATATTTATGTTTTTTTAAACCACAAAGCTCCTTGTAATTTGTCACTTCAACCCTAAGAAGGCAAAGACTTGCAACAGCTGAGAGCTTGTGCAGTACTGAGTGTATTCGAGAAAGAGTGTGTGCTTGGTCACCAGCAAAACAGTAAGTGGGACGCCCACGGCAGGGGTGTGACGCTAATGCCTCTTGGGAACTGTGACCATGCACTTGGTGGCTGGGGGCCACTATTGGTCAGTAGTTAGGTGCCACTGGGACCGCTGTTCCTGCACACTGCATCACCTCTGAAAGGAAAGGCTTGTACTTTTTGCTTTCCAGATCTGATGCAAATTTCTCTTTTCACCCAAACTCATCACTCAGGAAATGGGGATCTAGGAAAGGTATCGTCAAAAGTTCTGGGAACTGGTAACAACAGAAATGGAGTGAAGGGTTAGTGACAGCTAATCAGGAATGCCAGTGTGCCAAAACACACCAAATTTGCAGGATTTCTCCACAAATGGCCCAGATAGCTCCCCTGCCCTCATCATGACAGCAAAGTTCAAAGTCAACAAGTACCAACTATATATGTTTGGATTCTCAATTATCTGGGGAAGCCTTGAACATGAAAAATATTTATCAAAAGTATAAATCAGTATTATTACAGAAAAAAGCTACTTGAAAGAAATAGAGCCTATGCACAGAGAATAAAATATAACACAACAATGGCAACTGAAATAATTGGTTTATTTGAGGGTTAAGAGAAAAAACTGCATCCTTGAAATACTGTGAATATGATGCTTTTAAAAATGAGCTTTCAGAAAACTAAAAATATCTTAGAAATGTAAACATGTTATCAAAAATGAAAAACTAAATGGGATAATTAGACAGTAAACATGAGGAAATCATTCAGAAAGAAGGATTTTTAAAGGAAATAGGTGGAAAGTGAGAGAGAAAACATCTGATTGAAGGATTATGATAGAAAGTCCATTATCAGAATGACAGGAGTCCCAGGAAAAAAACAGAGAAAAATGTAGGCCAAAAAAAAAATTTTTAATGAGCAAAATAGTAACATTTCCCAGAACTGAGGACATGAGACTGTAGATTCAAAGGACCCAACTCACAGACCATAAGCCACTTAATGGATGAAAATCAGTCAACACGAAGTGGCTTCATCATAAAAATATCAGAATCTTGGAGCCAAAAAAGAAATTCTAAAAGCTTCCAGAGTTTTAAAATCAACATCAGCATCAGGCCAAATAAAAGGGCACATATATCAAAATCATTTTATGCTTCTTCATGGCAACATTGGAAGGTAGAAGAAACGTCTTCTCGATTTCGAAGGTAAATTATTTCAGATATGTAAGTTTTAAAACATTGTCCTTCCAGGTATCTTGTCTAAGACATGAGGAGGTTTATTCCAAGAAAATGAAGGAACAATTCAAGGAAAAGAAAACATAATAGTGAGGAGAGAGAGAGAAAGAGACAGACAGACAGACACAGCACGATCCCACTCAGGAGTGCATTTTAGGACTCTCCCTGGGGCTGGAAGCGCCACAGACTGCCTCCCAACCCAACTATGCTCTGAGCCGTGAGCGCTACCAAGAAGTAAACCAGTAAGCAAGGGAATACAACCCAGAAAGCACAGCGTTCTTGAGGTGACAGCAGGCAGTCTGAGGACATCAAAGGTGCAGAAGTCCCTGAGGGCAGGTAGTCCACAGGGCATCATAGAGGCCCAGGATGTCTCCAAGGAAAAAGGTGGAGCTTATAGATTACTGGTGCTATCAGCTGTGTAAATTTGCATTGAGAAGCTTTGGGAGGTATGGGGGAAATTTGCAGGAGGTACCAAGGAAGCGAAGCAAATTTTCAAAGGCAATTATTAGTTTTGGAAAAAAGCAAAATGAAAACATAATCATGATGTATGATATAGTTGACGTTCTTGGCCAAAATCCAGCCAGGGGCATTTGCACATAGTGGGCTGGAGGTGCTAAGGAATTAATGGTCCTTGAGAACAGCCTTCAACAGATAACTGACAAGAACTGGGGTTTACTCCAGATAAGATGAAGGAGTGGAGTGGTCCACTCATTGGATCCCAGAGTGTCCTTCATTGGATTAACTTTCAACTGCTAATAGTGTGGAAACCACTGAAGAGCACACCCTTTATTACTCTCTTTCCATCCCTGGATGACTTCCCTGTTTCCTGCTGCTGTTTCCTGGCCCTAAATCGTTGTCTCAAGGACTGCTACTGGAGAATCAAGACAGCGCAAATTTTATGAAATAAAACTTACCTAGGCAAATGACAGGAACACTGAATATATATCTAAACAAAATTTGTAATAAAACTATCCATAGAGAATAAAGGCGGAGAAGCAGGGCAGATGGTGATGTAGGAGAATTAAGTCCTTGCTTATTATACTAGAAACTAAGTAGTGTATGTCCCAAATTGACAAATTAAAAGAGAACAGTATTCACACATTATTTGGAAGTATGGAAATCTAGGAGTGTTAGAAGGAACAGCTTAGATTCTCAAAAGTGGTTGTTTCTGGGAAAAGAGGTTCAGGAAAATTGAGAGGCTGGGTTAAGAAGTTGTCCTATTTGGATATCTAAGTCTTTTAATATCATTTGACTTTCTAATAGTAGTGTTGCTTTTAATAGTGTTGCTACTAGTCTGTATTATTTTGATATAATATTATTGGGGAAAAAAGAAAAAGAAGGAAGGAAAAAAAGACAAGGGAAAAAAAGATAAAGGAGGCCAGCTCCCTTAGAAATGTTAAAATACTTTACAATTGAAACTGCTTTTGCTCAGCTGGACTATAACTCCTTAACCGTGAGGCCTGTGCTAAATCCAAAGCTAGGCAAAATAGTTTACAGAACCACGAAGTCATAAAACAAAGCTATGGTAGGAAACATTTTTAGACAATGAACTATGTCTATTACTCAATTCATAAATGTAGCCATTAGTGTGTGTTTCTTATTCTCTGTCTTTCCCTGCCTCAACAACACATTTTTTTCTGGAGCAACAAAAATTTAAAAGATACCTATTACTCACAAAAGGGGCATGAGGGGACAGTCATTAAGTCTCCATTGGTTTGGAATACGGAGATAGAGAAGATGAACAAGGGGTTTTGCTTTTATGAAAACCACATCCTGTGGAAGAGACAGAGAGTACTCGAACAGATGGGGGGAGGGGGAGTGTTGGAATTAAATAAATAAGAAACTTGCCCCTATGACAAATGCCCTGCAAGGAATCAGTGATGGCATATAATTGAGAGCAAGAGCAAAAGGACTGACTTAGATCACATGCTGGGCCTGCCTATGAGGCCTGCAAATGAGGGATCCTGTGAGGTGGCCCCCACCGCAGAGGAAAGATAGCTGTGGAAAACAAGGCCAGGGGGGCGAGGGGAAGAGTTTGGGGGGAGGAAGAAGCGATCAGGTTAAACAATTTACAGTTTCACTAAGGACTGACTCTGCTCATTGACTGCTAGGAAGCTCCCATAACAGTAGCAACACAATGTATTTCTGAAATAATTGTATAGAGGTGCAGACTATTACTTTTAAGTTTATTCTCTTATATCTACATTACGTTTGCAAGAAAAGGCAGTAAAAAAGTAGCATTTCTCCAACAACCACAAAATACCCAGAAATGGAACAAGTGGAGACATATCTGTATATACATTTATTATGTGTTTCAAATACAATGCAGTCTGTACTTTTGACTGCTAGAGAGAACTGACTGTTAGATAAAATCCTCCAAGTCGGGCCTTCCTGGTAGTGCAGTGGGTTAAGCAACGCATTATGAAGCAAACCACAGCCACTGCAGCACAAGTTCTATCCCTGCCCCCCAGCTGGGGAGGGGACCCACATAGTGCAGCAGACCTCTCCTGCCTCGCCTGCTGCTCCCCTCAGTTCACCTGCCTGTTCTGTTCTCCACTCTGTCTCTGGTGGGTTCTCTCACTCCCCCACACCTCTGGCCAGTTCTTGTACGCATAAATAAATAAAATCTTTTAAAATCCTCCAAGACTATTACAGTTCCCATAACCAACAGTTTATTAGAATATGATGATTTTGGAGACTAGAAATTTTTTATATCCATTGAATGGCTCAGTCTGCAGTGCTTTGTCAGATCCCTCCAAGTGGTTGTTTTCTGTTCAACATTCAATGCCTCAAATTAAACATCACCTCCTCAGAGAGGTCTTCCAGGACCACTTCATCTATAGCTGCACCCCATATTAGTTTACTTGTTTTTTGTCTCTTGCCCATGTGGATCTCACCATGCTGAGTTTCTATTCTATTCCACTGTGTCCCCATTTCCTAAGACAATGCCTGCCCTGGAGTAGGGGTAATAGGTATTTATACAGTAATAAGTAAATGACTGATGACTTGGTGAGTAAATGAGACTATTGACTATGTAGGTGAATGTCAGAAGTGCAGTAGAGAAACTGAGTCGAGGATGGGGCTGGGCAAACAGGGCAGGGAGCTTAGAGAGTGTCTGAGTACAATGACTCACCTGCACAGGTCCAGCAGCATCTCAGGAGCACAGCTCAGCAGTAACAAATGGTAAACAAGCAGCAAAAGTTGAAAACCATTTTAAGTCTCAGACCCTGATTGAAGGTTTGGGAGAATTCAAATGATTCTACAATCACCTTAGTGCTTTTAGATTCATAGCTTTCTTTTCAGCTATTATTTTGACACATTCTGATAAATTATTTAGACTGAGAATGTGTGGCTACTCATCAATTTCCAGTACTTGACTCTAGAAAAACGGGTAATTTTTCCAAATGGCATTGCTTTAGTGTCGTTGATTCAGCTCGTTGACACATCCTTGCTTGTGCCCTAAAATTATGAAAAATGAACAATATCTTGAGAAACAAAATTAAGTGTGAAAGCTCAGGGTATAAACTAGCTAGTTGATAATGAGGTGCTCTGAAAAAAGTCTACAAGACTATTTCCCTCTTGGGCCTCCCTGGTGGCGCAAGGGGGTGGGCACCACACTGTGGAGCTTCTGCAGCCACTGCAGTGCGAGTTTGATCCCTGGCCAGGGAAGGGACCTGCATGGCAGCAGCAGATCTCTCCTGCCTCCCCGCTGCTCCCCTCAGCCATGTACTTCACGCGATATACCTGTTCTGCTTCCCACTCTGTCTCTGGTGAATCCTCTCACCCTCCACGCCTCTGGCCTGTACCCCAGCTCTTGTATGCATAAATAATAATAATAATAAAAGAATACTTCCCTCTCATGTCACATAAGTCCTTGACTTGACACAGGTAGGAAATTAATTTTAGGGGGGATTGTAACAGAAGAATCTTCGTAGAAAAGAGAGGCTCCAGGTTCCCTACCCTACCAAATGAGGGGTGTAGCTGAGCAGCCAGGTGAAGATATAGAGAGACATGAGGAGATACACAGAGACAGAAGAGAGACACTTGGACCAGAGCGACCTGTGAAGGAGTTTACACTTGCTTTGCTGCTGTGGATTTGCATCGGGGCTTTGGGGGACATGGAAGGAGGCATGTGGAAGACAGACATGGAGAGACTGGAAAGAGCTACCTGGGCAAGGGACACAGGGAGGCTGACAATAGCAGGCTTTATCTTCATTTGAATTTGAATTTTGCTTTCATCCCAGACTGTCCTGACCTTTTTTCCCCCTTTCCTACGGTTCCCACCAGAAGGCGCCTTAGACCTGTGGCAGGCGATTAGGCTGCAGAGGCCCCACTTTGGGCCCATCATGTTTGACTGGGCATTGGTCTATGGGGACTGGGTAATTTGGGGCATTTTATTGGGAAACTCTATCCTTTCTCTTCTCCTCTCTCTGCACCATCATTCCATTAAGTACCTTTCATACTAAGAATATGCTTTGTCTTTATGCACAGATGGCAGAATCCTTTAGAGTGTGCAAGTTTGGGGGTCCTGGGATGCCCCTCAGTCTGCCTGTTAACATTTATAAGTTGTAAAACGAAATGGTGTGCTGTGTGTGTGTTAAAAGTGTGGAAGTTTATTCCACAAAGCAGCAACGGTGATTTTCCTGGATGTCAAAAATATGAGCAACTTTTATTCTCTTTATAATTCTTGCAATTTCTAATTATTCTACAATTCACATTAATTACTTAGGTGTCCAAAAAGGAACTATTCTGAAAAGTTCCACTTATTTTCTTAAGAGCAATAAGGTATAAATTCAGAGAAAATAATCATTTTATCCATTTAGTAACCTCATAGAGTTTTTAAATTGAACATTTAGGATAATTCTAGGCATATTAGAACTGAAGTTTGCCTTGCTATCACCCATGAAAATAAATTATTTGGAAGTGATATGAAGACAATGATGAGTCTAATGAAGGACTAAAACCAATAAACTGTTTGCAAGCATCTTTTCTAGGTTTCCTACTCAAACACCATTTACACTGACAATAAATGGTTATCGACAATAGCTGGCATTCCTCACCAAGAACCCAGCTCTGCCCCAGCTGGTTGCCCACACTCAGGAATGCTCAGTGTGCAATTCCATCTGATGTTCTTTCAACCCAGCCTTTTACCAGGTCCCCCTTCAGCCTCTGCCCAATTCAGAAACTGGAGAGGAGTTCTGCTGCGTTTAGTAATTTTAGCATGTTGAAAACAACTAAGTCATACACGTCTTATTCTAAAAAGCTAGCATCTTGAGATCATAGAGTAGCTGTGCAGTTCTGCAAAGTAGATTATTCCGGGGCAGAAGTGCATAGGTCACCAGACAGGGCAGTGACAGGGCACTGGAGGTCACACGAAATGGCAGCCACAGGCAGCCCAAGAGAATAAACAGAAACGTCCTGGGAGCCCTCGTGAGAGAGGAAGAAGTTTGAGGAGTGTGTTCATGGGAGGATTTTAGGGAAGCAGCAAAGTGAAGCGGCAGGTGGGAGATGATGAGATGAGAATTTTGAGGGCACATTTGCACTTAATCGACCTGGCAGTTTCTGGAGGCCCTCTAAGGGCTACTGTGGCACCTGCACACTTGAAGTGCTGCCTTGGGCACAGACAGCGGTCCCCCAAATTTGCCTCATACTGTAGTCACTGGAGATGAATCTAAAAAATCTGAGTTCTGGATTCCAACCTCAAAGACCACAGTGTTGGTGGTTATAACTAATTACACAGCACTACCTGTGTCCCTAAAGTAATTGCATTCATCAAGTCAGACTTATTACCAAATTAGCTAGTTTTGGGTAGTAAGTGAATAAAACAACTTCAATTAATATTTTCACAATATTGGTTGGGTTGTTGAATTAAATAAAAAAATTCCTTTGTTCTTCGGTAAATAAAAAACATCAGGTCAAATTAAATTAGATACTACCATGAGAATAAAAAAAAGCACATTTAAGATTTTGAAACTCCTATGAGTGTTCTCCAAGGTCAGAATGATGACTCTGGATTCTGAAACGTCTTGGGTTAGCATTCACATTAAAACAGTATCTTACTGTGATATATAACATCACCTGGGGGGGGGGAAGAGGTAAACAGAAACATTTCCTTAGGGTAATAGCTGGAAATATGCCAATACCATGCTCTGTCTGTTTACGTTTCTGCTACTTAAGCCCCTATAATCTATCATCATGAATACAAAAAGCCAGGAAATAGAATCATATGAAAATTGTTTTCTCATTATATAGTAATGTTAAGAGCCCAGGTCTAGAAATGATTGAATATTTTTCTTTAACATAAAATGTTACTCCCTGCTTTCTCCAGCTTGGTAAACAGCATCATCATGAATTCATGCACAAACAAAAACTGTACCATTTGCCCTTTTTCTCTCTCTCCCTCACTCCTCGTATCCAATCCATCAGCAAGTCCTTTTACTGCAGAACATACAAAATGTCCTGGAGCCATGCCTTTCTTTTCATCTCTCAGGTCCCCTTCAGGATCCCAGTACATTCTAGTACAAACTGCAGCAAGTGGTCCTGCCTGCACTTTTCCAGTACATTCTCCACACAGCACATACACTACCATTTTAAAACATAAATCAACTCATGTCACATTCAAGCCTTTGAGCTTCCATGCATGGGCACACTGGTAAAGATGGCAGATTAAACACACATATTGAGTTTTTGTCCCCTGAAGCCTCACTAAATCTACACTGAAGCAATTTTTCAAAAAGACCTAAGGGCAGAGGACAGAGAAAGTAAAAACAAAGGTAGCTACAATCATAAAATTTTGGAGAATGAAAAGAATGAAGACTGACAACTGTTCTGAGAAAGATGTATCCTAAGGTGGCATGTGAGAGCCAGGAAATAGCCTTATTTTATTCCTAAAAGTTTCATTAAAAAGTGGCCATAGGCATCTTGAGGTGTGGGATGAGTGGGTATGAAGTAAGCCAAACAACCTGAAGTTATAAAACTCCCTCCCTACTTACTCCTACTTATCGCCACACACCAATAAACTATCATTTTAAAACACAAATCAACTCATGTCACATTCAAGCCTTCAAGCTTTCATACACAGACACGCTGGTAAAGATGGCAGATTAAACACATACTGTGACTAGGGAACTGCTTTCTCCCTTCCTGTCCCAGTAAGATACCAGAAACCCGTTCTCTAGGAAGGATGGAAAATGGAGCACCTGCACTGGGGAACACTACATATAGTTGAGCGCAAGGGCACCATTCAGAAAATGGGAAGAAAGCAAAGGACTCCATAGTATATGCTTAGGCCTCCCATGCCTCTGGCCCAGAAAGAGATTGGAAAAAATCTTACTGGGGAATCAATCACGAAGACTAATATTGGGAATTTGTCCACACACACGTACACACACAAAATCCATCTGGATTACCCTTGGAGTGCTCCACTTTGAATTACCAAGCCGCAGTCACTTGCTCAAAGTTTCCCATCAGTTTTTATATCTTAAATGAGCCAACAACAAAATCTTGCCACCTACATAAAGAAAAACTAATAAAAAAAGATAATTTTTTAAATAGTAAGTTAGGGAGGAAATTATCAGAAGATGTAGAGAGAAGGGCCTTAAAAACTCATTAATAACTTTACAAATATAAGAGAAAATGAAGAGAAAGAAGAAGAATATGTTATTTTATAAAAAAAGATGCATTCGGCAAAAAAAAATGGATTCTGGAAATTACAACAAGATGGAGGAAAGAAATATTCTAAGGTTTGAAAATAAAATGGAGGGTATCTAACAAAAAGATAAAAAGACAAATTAACACTAAGAAAAAGCAATAAAGGGCCTCCCTGGTGGTGCAGCGGGTTGAGCACCGCACTGAGAAGCATCCACTGCACAGCAGCACGAGCTCAATCCCCAGCCAGGAAGGGGGCCCACATGGCAAGGTAGACCTCTCCTGCCTCGCCCGCTGCTCCCCTCAGCAGTGTATTTCAGTCAGTCTGCCTGTTCTGCTCCCCGCTCTGTCTCTGGTGAATCCTCTCACTTCCCGCGCCTCTGGCCTGTGCCCCTAGTCTTGTATGAATAAATAAATCTTTTTTTAAAAAAAGTAATAAAAATATTAGACAAACATTTCAGAAGGCCTCACATTTCAATTACAGGACTTTTTTTTTTTTTAAAGGTTTATTTATTTATGCATACAAGCACTGGGGTACAGGCCAGAGGTGTGGGGGGTGAGAGGATTCACCACAGACAGAGCGGGGAGCAGAACAGGCAGGTCAACAGAAGTACACTGCTGAGGGGAGCAGCGGGCACAGCAGGAGAGGTCTGCTGCACCATGTGGGTCCCCTCCCTGGCGGGCAGCAGGGATCGAACTCGCACTGCAGTGGCTGAGGTTTTGCTTCATAATGCGTTGCTTAACCCACTGCAACGCCAGGGAGGCCCCTACAGGATTTATTTTAAAAAGAAAGAAAACAGAAAACTAAGGGGAGGAAATCAACAATGAAATAATTGAAGAAAACTTCCTGGAGAAGAAGGACAAGGGAGCCTGGAATGCAAGCACCACAGTGTGAACAGCTTAATGATAAGAATAGATTCTCACCAGGGCACATTCAATGTGAAAATCAGTTTACTAAATAGATCTTAAAGGCTTGGGGGTGGGTGGGTGGGGAGCAATTTACATACAAAACATAAAGACTCAAAATAGCTCTAACAGGCCACAACAATGCTGGAAGGTAGAAACAAGGAGGCGATGCCTTCAAAATTGAGGGCAAGAATTCCTAACTTTAAAATCCATACAATCAAACTATCAGCAAAGTGTGAAGATAGAATAATTAACAGAAGATAGAATAGTGATATATCTGAACAGGTAAAAATCCAGTAATTTCACCTCCCATGAGCCCTTTCTCAGGAAACTAGTGGAAGATATGCTCCAGTAAAATGAGAGATTAAACCAAAAAGGGCTTGGGGAAACCAATCCAGCAAAGCTGAGCAGTCAAGGGCCAGGGCAGTTTATAGAGACCAATCTCGGGTGGAACAGAGAGGAAGATTTCAGGAGTGAAATCATGTTCTGCCTCCAGAATGTGAAATTGAGAGCAGTTCTGATGTGAAAGGATATTTTGAGAGGGTATTTCAGCAACTGGAGGAGTATGTGAGGTTGACTAAGAGGTAACACACATGGGAAAATAGTCTTAATTCCAAAATGAGATAATTGTTAATTCCAGGAAAAGCAAAAGGTTGTACAGGAAAAGAAAAATAATTATATGTGATTAAGAGTAATTTCAGCTCAGCTGTGAACAGTGTTTAGGTGGTCATAGTGATGTGAATATTGAAAGTTGCTCTAATCAAACCGAAGATAAAGCCCTAGTGAAGGATGGGAATGGCACAGTTTGCCAAAGGCAGGAGGGGGAAAGAAAGCTAGAATACCCAAAGGTAAACATGGGAGGTACCAATGTGTCTAAGGGTGAAAGGCGGTCCCTCCCCCAAGGGAAAATACAGAAGGCAGCAGGCTTGCTGTTTTACCCAATGGAACCACAGAACTGATTGAGTTGCTAAAGCAAGTGCACACAATGCTAACCCAGTTTGTTCTGTAAATAACCATTTTTACTGATCTGCATGATGTCCTGTCCATACCGAAGACAGTGTAATCATACTCACTCTCCCAAAGAACATATCCTGTGTCTATCAGCAGGATCAGAAGAGGACTCCTTGGCTTCTTTTGGGGACTACCTCTCCCCATAAATATTCTTTCCCTTGTGGTTCTGCTGATGGTTTGTCCGATAAACACTCAGATTTTCATAAATTGACTTGATTGTCATCTAGCTCTCCCTCACCTGTGCAAACACCACAAGTGAAGCTCCCTGTCTTATTTTTCACTGCACATCCAACGTCATTGGGTATTACACATAGTGATGGCTGAGTAAATATTGTTAAGTGAAGGAGTAAATGAACATAAGATTCCAAATAGGATCCAATAGCAGTATCATAAGGAAACTTAAAACTGGAAGGGAACCCAGGGAGCATGTAAGCAATTTGAAATTTGTAGATGAGAAAACTAAGTATCCGAAGCACTTGTTCAGTGGCTGACTTGCCCAGGCAGACGCACCTTACATGGGCAGAGCTGAACAGATGCAGGCTCCTGCCCACAGGCCAGTACTTTCCCACGACACAGCCTGTGTCTGTTGGAAGGTAGATGGACTCAGTTATTATAATGGACCACAAGGCATGACATTCAAAAACAAAGGAGCATACAAAAATTTTCATAAATTGCAAACAAACCTTTCTTTCCCCTCTTCCCACCCCAGGCTCACTTTCCTATGCTGCCAGCACTGACAAATTGTGTTTTGAATTCTATGCTAGTGTGCAAAGCTCTCAGGATGTCAGACTTATCTCATACATAAGAAACAAGCCAGTGGTCTTATCTTTACAAGTTGAATGTTCAGCACAACGCCTGAAATGGAATTAAGACACTGACAGAAACACATTACATGTTGAATGGAATGTTTTCCTAAATTAAATCAACTCTCACATTTGGGGAGACCAGATTCCTTCTATGTGAGGAGGTCGTCTGGGTTTCTTTAAACTCTCTCTCTCTCTAAATTGTAAATTGCAGGATTGGCAACACTCTGCCTTCCAAACAATTGGGCACAACAGTTAGGACCCCAACCTAAGTGGGGGTCCCACCATCCAAACTGGAGGTCTTCACTACCTTTCTCTCTACCACCATTATTTCCTTTTCTGTGCCTTTCTGCTCTCCTTTATTTCAGACCTCCAATGCCTTTCTACTTTCCTCAGTCCATCTTCCAAAAAAATTAGGGAGCAGTCAACATCATTCTGCTCTTTGGCTGATTGCACTTCAGGATGAGTAAGTGCCCTTCCATTAATGCAGCCAACATAATGGTGCCATGTGTTTTATCTCTAACCGTAGAAAGAAAAATTGCCTTGTTTCTTGTTAAACAGCATTTCAAGACTCTTCTTAAAGAGACTCTGTTGGGGCTGAACTTCCAGAACCTCCCCCCAACAGAAGAGTAGAAGAGCTGTTGTGGGGAGCAGTACAGCACCCTCTCTTGGCGCTCAGCACTAACAGCACCTTCTCAGCGTGGTCCCAAATGCCTGTGGGGGTTTTAAGCACACAGCCGGACTCGTGGGTGTCTTGCCAGCAGTCTTTGCATGAAGAAGTAACCACCTGTAAAGGGGAGCTTGGGTACAGGTAGAGTGGAGGGAGGCAATATGTGGCTGTCAGAAGTGGGGGTGGGGGGTACAATTCTGAGAGTCTCACAGTGACTGGTACTAAGGTTTTCTCTGGTCCAGCCCACACTGACTCCAGCCTGGAGCTGGAAGGAGAAAGTTCTGGAACCCAACCTGAAGGCGCTGTTTGGCTAAAACCAACAGACAGCCACATGAAGAAGAGAAGAGTGCTCCTCCTGTTATACACCTCTTAGCTTTGCACGTGAGTGAGGGCGTCTGGGTGGATGTGACAGGACCCCAAAGAGACAGGCTTAAGGAAAAGGAAGAAGCAACGCATGCTCTGTGAAGGCAGGCCAGGTGTGTGTGACCACATGAGACATGTTCTGAGGGCTTCCAGACATGCTTGAGGAGCACATACCAGCGGCTGGGAGCCCAGAAAAGTCAGGTGGCTGCAAAACCATCCAGTGCAGCAGTCCCATAGAGAAGCGGGTGGCCTTCTGCACCTCCAAGATGCAGAGTGTTGGCTCCCTAGCACCTTCAGTCAGCACTTGCTCCTTTGTCCCTTGGGGATGGTGCTTCATGAGAACAGGACAGCGTCTGCCTCACACCAGCACGGGGACCCTCAGGCCCAGTGCCTCACACCAGCACGGGGACCCTCAGGCCCAGCGCTCAGTGCAGATGAGAGCCCCAGGCTACTGGATGGACAAAGGAGCAGACTCCAAACCACCTTGGTATAAGAAACCATTGTGCAAACTCTTAAGGGAGAGAACATTTCTAATGTTTAGTTTATTTAGGCATCAGAAAGGTAAGTTTAAGCTGGTCCTACCAGGGAAGTAGTCCATCCGCCACATGTCCAGGGAGTCGTGGGTGGTTCCCACACCAGGTGCTGAGTTGGTGTCTCTTTCAGGCCTTGGGCCATTAACACGAGAGCAGTGCTGTAAGGGGGCATTGACTGGACAGAGAAGCACTTCAAGGAGGGACTGCAAAGAGCTCTGAAGAGGGTGGCACCTTTTTAGCAAGAACTGACCATGGCCTGCTATTGGGGACCTTGCTTCCTTTACATCGAAGGAAGAATCACTTGGTGTCAGTGACCTAGGTTCCCATCAGGCACTTCTGTTTGCCAGCTGCATGACTGGGGCCAACCTACTAACTTCTCTGGGTCCTATTTTCCTTCTTTCCCACGATGGGATGATAATGCCCACCTTACGACATCAACGGTTGTCAAATCAGGCAAGACTCACATGCTAAGTGGTATTTAAAACATGTATATTAATCCAGACTCTAGGTCAAGAGTATTTTGAGAAAAGACAATTGTTACTGAAATGAAAGACAAAGTCTCTTCCAGTCACTGAGAACCATCACACTTTACCGCACCCTGGGGATGGATATATTCCAAGAACCTTTTTTCTAAATCAAACTTTTAGGGCTTATTAATACCTCTGAGAACAATGTCCTTGGCCATTTTCCTTGAAATTAGTTATATTCTTGTAAATGGCCCATCATTTCAGCACTAAATCAAAACAGGTTCATGTTGTAAAAGAATAAAAAAGAACTTTTTCCTTGCATTAGCTCCTGATCAGTGGATTTATGGTCTGCACATGTTCACACAAAGACCTAATGGATCATTTCTTAAACAACATTGTAACGAAGCAGCACTCAGATTTTGGAAACCATTAAAAATTTCACAGTAGAATAACCCCGAAAGTATTTAATCATCCATGCTTTTTAAAAATCTGTAGTTGGATTCATGTTTATGTGCTTTTATTTCAGTGCCATCCCCACCGGATGAATGTTTATCCCTTATGTCTGTGTCGTTTGATTTGCCTCCGAGTCAAAGCACTCTCTTGATTGTTGTGCCCTGAATTAACCCAGACTGGCATGACCGCTAATGGTGCTTATCTCTTCCACAAGAGAGAGGGAGAGCCCAGAAACCGGGGGTTGGCTGCTGGGTGTTTTCTAAATCGGAGATGAAAGGATGCCATCAAGAACATGGGGACTTGTTCACAAGCTTTTGGAGATAAAGCTTTGCACCACCTGGCCCTAGCATCCCTGTGCCAGGGGACTGGAATCACGCAGCAACCTGACAAGTGCGTAGCTGCTGGATCTTGTGATTGGTCTTTCAGATCTGCGGTCACAGGGGCTGGGCATCCCCGAGGGAGGAGCAGGAGCATTAAACGAGGAGCTTTCTGGAAGTCAATATTAGATACTAAGGCATCTCCGGGACTCCATGCATTTTTAAGGCAATACAAAGAAAATCAGCTAGCCTTATACTCCCTGCACCCCTGGCTCCCAATTAGGCAAAGAGCTGCTGATTTTCTTTATTGACACCAGATTATGGTGGAATTCAATGACTTTAAGAGAACAGAACATGTTCAGGATGATCTTGTTGGTACAAGTTCTTTTTACTCAAGTCTACAGAAATTCATTTCCTTTAGTGGAGGAAATGAAAATTTTTGCATATCACATGACATGAGGAAATTTTAAGCCACGTAAACCCTTGTTATTGTTTTTTCTAATCTATCTGGGATAGAGAATCCAATTGACCCAAATTAACAACACGACCTCTAGGTTGCAACTTCTACAAACTTATCAAGACAGGCACCAAATTTGCGCTATGGCTGCTGACTTTGAACAATACCCTTGTACCTTCTCTTAACATCGCAATCCTGGCGGAAGTGGACTTGCAAGAATGCTGCCACGTTATTACCTTGGCTATACTGTTTTCATGCCTTTGGCAGATGCCAGCCGCCTGGCCTTGACACTCTAATTCTATCTCTACAGCTTGTGTTGCTACTGTCAACAAATGGCTATGATTACACTATTCTCTTTCCATTCTGGTTGAAAAGAAAATAAGCCTCAGGACAAATCAGCATTTGATCCATCAGGTTTGTCATGCAAAACCTAAAACCATTGAACTGACCCCCCTTCTCTGCCTCCTTCCAGCTACTTCTATGACCCCCAAACAATATCTCAATCTTTCTGGGAGTCAATTTCTTTATTTTTCATAAAGGAGATAAGGTCTAATTTCCCCAGAGGCGGGGAGGGTGTCTGGATCTAATCAGACCCCCATGAAAAAGCATTCTCTTCCTTGCACCCTTGGTCCACAGAGATACTACTCAGCCATTTCACGGACAGGGTCAGCAACAGACCATCTTTCTGAACAAAGTTCAATTTTCTGTTACTCATTCTGGTTTTCTCTCAAAACCCAAAAACCAGATAGGCAAATATATCTGGTTGAAATCCAACAATATCCCCAATGCCTAGAAGTGTTCACGAAACATTTAGGCTCAGAAAATATTTGGTGGATTAAGAAGTGTAAGCACAGGCCAGGATGCCAAGGGTTTGCTTGGAAACGTGGCAGGGAGTAGTACTCTGGCTAGTTCTCAGTAGTGATCTGCATCATTGTTACGGGGCAAGGAGAGGGGCACCTTAGGAGCCCCAAACCTGCCCGCTCTAAATGGTTTTTGCTATTCGCTGCATCCAGACAAACATATAAGGCTTTTAATGGAAAGGAACTTTAATACAATTTATAAACAATACAGAAAGGACAAAGAATATAGTTACTAAATGAAGCATTTAAAGTTACCCATCTCCTTAAGGGTAAAAATTCAGCCAAATAGGATTGGCTCAAAGCAAGGCCCACAAGTTTAAAGGCTCTTTCAGTGGAGACCAATAGAAAAGGGTCAGAAAGAGTCAGACAAATCTGGGAGGAAAAGAGCAAAATTAAAATTAAGATAAAAACTGTCACTTTTTTTTAAAGATTTATTTATTTATGCATACAAGAGCTGGGGTACAGGCCAGAGTCCAGGGAGGTAAGAGGATTCACCAGAGACAGAGTGGGGAGCAGAACAGGCAGACTGACTGAAACACACTACTGAGGGCAGCAGCGGGCGAGGCAGGAGAGGTCTGCTGCGCCATGTGGGTTCCCTCCCTGGCCAGCAGCAGGGATCGAACTCGTGCTGCAGTGGCTGCAGTTTGCTTCATAGTGCGTTGCTTAACCCACTGAGACACCAGGGAGGCCAAAAAAAGCTGTCATTATTAAGCTTCCCACTGGTTTCTTATCCACATCTCTTTTAACTAATCCAGAACCAAGAAGCAAGTGCAGTTTTTTTACATGTCCCTCTGCTCCACTTGCCTCCTCCAGGTCTCCTTGCTTCTCTCCATCCTGCTTTCTTCCTTTTTCCTTCTGTCTCCAATCTCCTCTCTAGCATTTTCTTATCCTTGCTCAGCTCCACCCTATTTAGGGTGGGACAGGGATTTTGGAACTTCCCCTTTTCCTGGGGACCCCCCTGTTACATAACCAGTGTCCTGACCACCAAGGGCCTTCGTAAATCTTCACTCTGAGTCCACACCCCTCTTCACAAATACCAGAATTCCTGACCTCATCCACAACCACCCCAAGCCTCTGTTCTCCATTAAGCAACCAGGATTGCTTTCCTGAGTTCAAGTTCCAGTCTAAAATAAATAAAATTTCATTTCATTGCCTTCCTAGCTAGGCTAAGATCTTCACATTAGTCATTAGACCCACGATAGTACAATGAAGCCGTCCAAAGGCCAAGAGACCCAAATTTATAGCCATATACTATATGCAGAGGTTTTTCCAAAACCAGGAGAAAAATCCCAAAATGTATTATTAGGGTGAATCATATTGTTACAGGGTAACACCTAGTATAAAATGGGTTTACTTGACTGGATTTTTACCCGTGTGCTCAAAAGGCACTTATAATAAGCATCAACTGTAGGAATACACAACAAGGTATTCCTTTTGTAAAAATAAAGGGTTTTATTTTACAAAAGAAGGGAAAATAAAGTAGTAATAACACAAGGAGAAGAGAAGGATACAAATCCATAAATACTTTACAAAATCATCCTAGCTGGAATCTAGATTTGTGGTTTTGGAATATTGGTGGTTTGGAGTGGGGGTTGAAGTTTATAAACTTATTTGTGTAATCCATTCAGGACTACCTTTCCCCCTAACAATATGAAGTTGTCATTTTTGTAGGTCAAAATAAATTAACATCAGCAACATCATATTGTTGTATGGCACCTCACTGAGCTTTATTTAGCAAGCAAAACCCAGAGCTCTGCTCTTCCCACAGGAAGAATAAGATCCTGTCACCTCTCTCCTTGGTCATGCCCCTTTCTCCTACGGCTGCCGAGTCCTGGAAACCCCTCGGCCAGCCCACCCCTCTCTCTGGGTGCCCCTCTGCCCACTGACCCGGTGGCCTGTGCAAACCTGGTGGCCAGCTTGCACAGAACCACAGAAGTTAGTTCTAGAGCAGGCACACAGCACATACCCCCACCCCAGGGGGGAGGTACCCTTATATCTGCTACCTGTGAAATGCTTGCTGGTCTTTCCAGATGCAACTGAAATGTTGTCACCTCTCCTGCACTTTTCCTAAGTTCCTCCCACCCCCACCCTAGCCAGAGTTCACCTCTGTTACCTCCACGCTCTCATTGACTCTGACCCACCTCCCATTTGTACTCAATAGAATGTATCTGCTGCCGGTTTTAACTTTCCAACAGATTTCTAGCCTTATCAAAAAGAAATCCAATTTATCTATCTCGCAGCCCTACGCTGAGCACTGATGATTCGTAGTACATGGTCATTAAATGTTGACGGGGGACCTCCTTGGTGTGCAAGGGGTTAAGCACCGCACCAGGGAACTTCTACATCCACTGCAGTGCAAGTTATCTCTGGCCAGGGAGGGGACCCACGTGGGCAGTAGACCTCTCCTACCTCCCCTGCTGCTCCATCAGAGGTGTATTTCAATCCATCTGCCTGTTCTGTCCCCCTCTGTCTCTGGTGGAATCCTCTCAGCCCCCACCTCTGGCTTTGTGTGCATAATTAAATAAAATCTTAAAAAATAATAAATATTGACTGAACTGAGATGATTCAGAGTCAGAGACCAATTTTCCTTGACTTGTTCAGCATCAAGGTCAAGGACATGGGTTTTGCTCATCCCCCATCTCTGCCACTTAATATCCTAGCTACATTCTTCAAGTTACTGAACTTCTAGAGCCTCCCTTTTCTCTTCTCAATATCAGGCTAATAGCCCTACTCTGAGCCAGTCTGAGAATTAGCTGAGATAACAGGCTGACTGGAGAGAAGAGTGAGCACTCAGAAGGAGTCCATCACTTTTATGGTTCTGGTTACATATTAAACAAGCAATAGATAGGTAATGGGTTTAAGAAAGTAACACTACACACAGATAGAAAGATAGACTTTTGAAGAATCCTTTACACCCTACTAACTGGAGTTTAAGATCCTGCTAATGGTGGATGCAGACTGACGTTGTTTCTTGTAAACACACAGAGCCCACTGTGTGACAATGAATTTTTCAACTTTATTTTTCACATCCATGAGGAAGAGATGGGAATTTAAGCTTTGGAGAAGCTAGCCTTTGGCTTTGATGGAGCTTTAAGTGCCTGTGAATAGCTCCATTCCATTGTTGTTTGAGAATCTGCAGGCAGAGCCTCTCTGGTGGTGCTGCGGGTTGAGCTCTGCACTGTAAAGCAGCCACCGCACGCAGTGAGTTGATCCCCAGCCAGGGAGGGGACGCACATGGAGCAGCAGACTCTCCTGCCTTACCCGCTGCTCCCCTCAGCAGTGCATTACAGTCCATCTGCCTGTTCTGCTCCCCACTCTGTCTCTGGCGAATCCTCTCACCTCCTGCTACTCTGGCCTGTCCCCCAGCTCTTGTGTGCATAAATAAATAAATCTTTTTTAAAAAGAATCTGCAGGCAGCGCCCTGATCTGCTCAGCCTGGGGCTGGATAGGGCTCTGTACCCGGAGGTCACTGAGCAAGTAGCCACACCACTTGTCTGTCCTTCAGAAATGGGGGTGATGATACGAAGTTGGAGAACTTTGATTCCTCATGAGGTTTCCTTTTTTTATTTTCATGGGAATAGGTAAGACACACTGCTTTGTACACCCTACCAGGTTCACTAAAATACAGGCGAGTGACGGGGTGGCAAGACTTCCCCAACAATAAGAGGACATCTCCCATTTGCCCTGAGGCTATGCAGAGATGTGTGGGCTGGGCTAGATCTTCCAACCAATCAGACGCAGGCTCACAAAAGGAGAAGAGACCCGTGTGACTCTAAGCTATTTTATTTGGGCAACCGAGGAAACATGCACTAGACTCAGGCACTGCAGGAGAAGAGTGCCCTCGCCTTGTCCCACACTCAGGCTCAGCCCCTCACCAAATCCCTTGCTAAGTAGCTTTGAAAATCTGGCCCTGATCTGCCTGCTCCCCGCCTCAGCCCAACTAAACCCCTTCTTCAAATGGCAGACTGTTTTTATTTTGAACCTTCACTACATTTCTTAATAGCTGCCCATGGCACCCCCTTCTCTGCACTTTGGGGCCCAGTTACTCTGCACCCCCTTCCCCTCACCCTCTTCCATGTGACCTGTGCATTAGAATGTTTTGCTCTCTCCAAACTCCTTCCCCTCCTGGGCTTTATGCCCGGAGGGCACCGTCCACAGCACCCCCACAACCCTCTCCATGCTCACCCTTCTGATTTCATCACATCTTGGGAGGAACTTCTTGATTAGGTCAAGTCTCATCTACTGTGAAATCTGAGTAACAAGTTTCATCCCTTCCCACCTAGTAGTGGCTGCAAATTCACAATCAATTCTCATTCTGTCTCCCTCATGCCTCTCTCCTTCCTCCACTGCCCCCCAACAGAAATCCCCACCAGTGCCCCCTTTATGCTCTTTCTACACCTCTGTCAATATTTCTACAGGTTGACCTTGTGCCTGAGCCTGAGGACTTCAAAACTAGCTGCTGATTATTGAATGTTGAAGGAGAAACAGCATTTTATTTTGTATTCATAAAAAAATATTTACCACCTTTCAAAGAGCCTGAAACCATCACTAATCTTTATCCTTTAGTAGATGGAGGATTTTCAGATTTTCTAGGAAGGTCAGTAAAATGGAATTATTCCTATTATCCCTTGGAAAGATCAGAAAATTATTCTCTGCTCCCAGAAAAGAGCCCCAGTCATAACCGCTGGTCATGGAATCAGGGAATCGGAACTGCCTGTTCAGGTCGCGGCTTCAGCACACCTTCTCTGACTCCACTTCCCTCTCAGTTTTCATATGAGAGTCCAACCTGTTCCTCTACTTCCAGCCCAGCTCCCCCAAGATCCCTCTTCTGTGACCAACCCTTGCTGAGGTACATCACAGATGAGCGGGCTCCGCTGGGCGGCCGGCCACATGCTCGGGACTGTCGCAGACGCAAACGTATCTCCAAGTTGCCTAGGTTCATTCATTTCCTTGAGTAATTACTGTGGAATGATGAGAAGCAAAGAGGTGATGATTCCTTCGACCATAGGTAAGTAAACTAAATTGTTTTTCCATCACTGCATCATCTCTTTGGATTTTCGTGTGAAGAGCAAACTGCCCTCGGATGCTTTTTTCCACAATGGTGCTTAGTGGACGATCTTGTATATGTGCATTAGTGTAGCAGCTGGGGTTATAACTGAGGATGTGATTTCAGAACTGAATCAATTACATTAGGTCTGAGAGGCATCTATCTACACCTTCTGATGAAAACCAGAAGCAACCACTGATTATATTAAAAGCCACCTCATTGCATTGACCATGTGTCTAAAAATAATGCATGTTTGCATATTTCAAGTATTAGTCGTTGCAGATAATTATTCCACAAATCAGAAAGTGAACATTTGCTGGAAAGCTTCTGGAAGTAAGCGTGCCTTGAAGACAAATTCTAATCAGCAATCTATTTCATGACTCTCTTCCTCATCTTCCCTCTTTGATTTGCAGTCTTTAGAATCAGGTGTTCGCAAGCACAGCTAGAGTTGCTATGATTTGATCCTTGTGCCTGACTAATCTGCACTATTGTCCTCAGCATGAGAGCTGCCCCACTGCACCCCCTGTCTCACTGCACCCCCTCACATTGAGGACTGCTCAGATCAACCTTTGTCTGACATCAAAAATAGCCTGACTGCTGAGATTTTATTACCATTCACAAAGGAATTTTTCTTTTAATATTTGAGATCTCTAGTTTGCTTTTGTTCAACCCTACTTCCTGGACTGAACCTTGTGAAAAATTTGTACTTTGAGGCACCACCCACTTGTTTCTCCACCTCATGTCCTTTCTGAGCAGGTAAAAAAATAAAGAGAATGTGAAAATGGAAGGGAAGTTTCCAGAAGGGCAACACACAATCAAGGAAGATTGAAGAGTAGCTCCAGAGACACCTGCCATGTCCAGTCCATCGCCCACCTCCAGGTTACATAGGGAGTAGAAAAGGCACAGGGTGTGGGGCCAGAAGACATGGCGTTCAGTCTCGGCTCTGTCACTTCCGTTATTGCTGGACTCAGCTTAGTGATGGATGGTGCCATTTTGGTTAGCATGATTGCTCCTAGCGTGGTGCCTGGCACATCATAGTGATCAATAACTACTTTTTGTATGAGTGGATGAATAAATGATGTGCTTGGTAAATATTAGGCATTATTCTGTTTTCTACAGAGCAGGCAAGGGAAACAAACTCCAACTCCTTGATCCCAGTGATCTCCAGGAAACAGACAGAACCTGGGGCTCAGGTACTATCAGCCACATTTTCAGTACCATGCATGCAGCCCTGTTCACTGCAAGGAAAGGAGGAGAGAGAATTGGAACCCTCTGCTCCATGCACCTCTTCCTAGTCTTCTTGCTCTCCATCCTTCCTTCTTCCTTCTCCAGTCTCCTCTCCATCTTCTCCTCCCTGATCAGCTACACCCTTCCTTGGGTGGGGCAGGGAACCTGGAATCTTCCCTTTTCCTGCTACAATCCAGGACACTTTGGAAACTCAGGGTGAATTCTGAGCATATTAAGATCTAGCCTGAATTCTGTTCTTAATCCAACACTGCAGAAAAAAATGAAACCTATGCAAAGTAAAAAGGAGGGACACCTGGCTGTGCAGAGCACACCAAGTGCTAAAACAAAGCAAGGGAAAGCAGAGGCTTTCCTGCCCAGCAAGCTCCCCCTTGGGCAGCAACCTTCAGCTCATCAACAGGGTTAAACCCATGCCTCATTGCCGTCAAGTCAATATTCAATACGACTTGACAGTTGCTTTGTAAACATCTATGCTGAGTCCAGATCCCTGCACATATCCTAGAGGGGAAGTGGCAGCTGGCACAGTCTACTGATGATTTAGTCCTTTTAAGGAAATAACATCAAGGAACTGTTTTTAAAATGCTTTTTCAAGAAATTTCCTTTCACTTAGAATGTAGAGTCCAGTAGTACAAAATTAGCTCACTTGACTTCCATCACCTACTCACAGCTACAGTTTATCTCCCTTTCTGCTGTTCTTGAATAGGCTTCCTATGTAATGAATGGCATGAACAAGATGTGGGAGGTGTTTAACCTTGATAAGAAATAAGCTCTTTGACATGGATTTATTTAGCAGGCTTGCTGACACACTCATCGTGAGCATGTTTCTCATCCCCCACACAACATGCTTCCTTATGCTTTTGAGCTTTGATGGAATTTTCCAGACATTTTGTGTTCCATTCACATACGTGACTTAGTATGGAATGCTTATACCCCAGATTCCAGAAAGCATCTGTGTCAGTGTGAACTGAAATATATGCAGTCTATAATTTAAGATATTAAAACGATAACATCTATCACTGATGACAAGCAAGTCTTTGTATAATATTTTCTATCCTCAGAGTGTAAGGTTTATTGGCATGGGTGTTAGCTAGTTAATTAGTAAAAAAAAACTGACATGTGCAGTAGCCCCTCTCCCCCAAAACAATATATTCTCCACCATCCTGAATAAACCCCAAAACAATATATCCATTAATATAAATAAGTAGTCTATTCTCCTGCCACAAAACCTTTGCAGATGTTATTTGCTCTAGAAGGTCCATCCCAATCCACCTTCTAAAGTTCATTCAACTTCTACATTCCTTCTAGAAACCTTTCCTGGTTCTCGTACATCTTTCCACCAAACTAAATGTGGAATTTTTATATAACTCTCTATATAACTCTCATCATACATCACCTTGAAATGCAATTGTATAAAAATTGACTTCTCTATTGAGCTATTTCTAAAAAAAAATAAAAAATTAAAGACAGAGACTTGATTCCTCCTTTGTCACTCAACTCATGACAACAGTAAATGGTTAACCATGAGTCAGGCTGAAATAATACCAGCCTGTAACGCCCATAACATGTTTTTGTTACTGTGTATTCTTGAAAACTACACACCTGAAATAAATACTGTAGAGCTGATTTCCTGTTAAGTCTCATTACCAGTCACTTCAGTTGGTATAAATGAGTGAAGTGCCACGAAAGAAACTTTCGCTAGCCTTGCCTAGATATCATGGCCTTAAATAGTAAGAATGCTGGCTAATTAGTGTTACAACGGGAACGGGGCAGGTGGTCAGGACATCCTCAGGACAGCTGACTTGCCCAGAATTACCATCTTCTTGTATTTGCTCACAGCTTGAAATTCGGATCATCATCAGCATGGGCAAGTATTTTTTCCCTCCTTATTAACATAAATATATACTCATAATATACTCAGAGTACAACACAGAAACACCTCTCTCCCTCACTGAGTTGTCAGAGGTGTTCTTGGCCAAGCGTGTTGATGACTCAGAAGAGGCATTCAGAAATGTAAAAGCTCTTAGCGAACATGCTCTCTGCTCACCTCCCTTCCCGCTCCCGGTCTCTCAAGACATCATTATTTTAACTCACACTGCTACAGCTGCACGTCAGAGAAAGCCAAGCTGAGTCTGAGGCACAGCCCTGTCCACAGGGTGGGAAGCAAGCCAAAGAAACATGGTCGAGAACAGTAAGAGACATCTAGAAGAGGAGGCATGGAAAGAGGAGAGCTGCACACAGAACAAAATTACCACAAAGATCAAGTGCAATCAAAGGCAACCCCCAAAGAATGGGAAATCATGACAATGGATCCATTTTCCAAACTTGGAGAACCCATTTTCCAAGTTTGGGGACAGGAGGCCCTGGTCAAAGATCTGGGCAAAGATTCAATATGACAGGTCTGGGACTTTTGCCAACTGGTGTTAAAAAATGTTTTAGAGGTCACTACATATTCTAGCCTGAATCAAACCTCTGAAGCAAAGCTAACTGTCTCTCTTCACTTTGTCATACGACTCTTAGTCTGTACTATTTTAGATCTATGGAACCAACGGAGCACACTTCAAGGCCAAAAGAAACTTAATGGTTTGGGAATTTCTTTTGCTCTTTGTAACTCTTCTTGGTACCAGTTTTAACCTCATTTCACCCAAATTGCTTGATTCGCTCTCATTTGCTTCTTACTAAGCAGAATGCTCCTGGTTGTGAAACACTCCTAACGTTAGCCTGAATCATCCTGTGAATGGCACCCATGGGGTTGCGTAATAGGAAGACTTACTTAAATAAAACCAAGAAAACCCTCTAAGCATCTCCCTTCCCTGGTTTATCTTTTTAGTCATCTTCACATGGGCTCAGCTAACGTGATCTTTAATCTTTCACTAGTCTGAAAAGATAGTGTTTCATGTAGCAGCATGAAAATGCATAGCTCTATAATTGCTCATGTCTAATATTTTTATTTCTGAAATAAATATATGTCACTGAAGATCCTAACAACAACAAAAAAAAAAAGATGGCAAATTCAGATGACATGATTCAAATCAGGTTTATTTGCCTAGGTATAGAACAATATAAGGGACACTACATAATTCAGGGTGAGAAGCAGGAGTGAGGAGGGAATGGTTAATGGTTGCCTGAATAGGGTTGAAGGTGTCATGTAAAGAGGTGTCATGTCAATCACTTACAACCTCTGGTCAAGGTATATACATAAGGTGATCCCTTACAAGGTAAAAGTAAATGCCTCAATTTCACTTTCTTCCCCCATTGCTGGGGCTTCCCATCAGCCTTCCAGATGGTTAGAGCTACCATATTGGCCATGTAGGTCAGCTCCTGTGGCAGAGAGAGGGGGGAGAAGTGCAGAAAGTGCACCTAAAGAAGAAAATGGAAGATAACTGGAACAAAATAGAAGCTTTATTTTAAAAAGTGAAAAGTAATACTTTCTTGCACCTAAAATAGCTGTAAATTCCCAATTTAAATTTCTTAATTTTCAGCCTCTTCCAAAGTTAGACAATGTAAAGTTCTATAAACTTCTTTTGGTAATCTCTTCTCAACATCTATAAATAAACCCACAACTAACAATGGTAAAAACCTGAAAACTTTTTCTCTAGGATCAGTGATAAGACAAGGATGCCCACTCTCACTACTATTAATCAAAAAACACTGGAAGTCCTAGCCAAGCAATTAGGGAAGAAAAGGATGTCAATAGAGTCCAAATTAATAAATAAATAGAACTATTACTCTTTTTTTAGATAAGATATACAAACCCTAAAGATTCCATGCACACACATCAAAAAAAAAAAAAAAACTTAGTAGAAACAATAAATAAGCACAGGAAAACAGCAGGCTACAAAATCAATACATAAAAGTCTGCTGCATTATTTATACACAAGAAAGAAAAATTTAGAATTCCACTTACAATTGTATCAAAAAGAATAAGATATCTAGAATGCACCTTAACAAGACCTGTACAGTAAAAATTGTAAAACACTGTTAAAATACATAAAAGAAGACACAAAAAAAGAGTCATCTTACCAAAGCAATACACAAATTCAATGTAATACTTATCAAAATTCCAATGGATTTTTCAAGGAAATGGAGCAAGTAATACTACAAAATTTGTATGAAACCACAAAAGACCCCAAGTAACCAAAGCAATACTGAGAAAATGGAGGTTTCACAGTCTCTGGTTTCAATTTATACTACAAAGCCACAGTAATCAAAATAGTAGGGTACTGGGTTAAAAACCCATACAGAGGTGAATGGGACATATTGAGAGCTCAGAAATAAACTCATATAGTATGGACAATTAATTTACTACAAAGGAACACAGAGTATATGATAGATGAAGGAAAATCTCTTAATAAATGATGTTGGGAAAATTGGATAACCATCACAAAAGAATGAAATCAGACCACCATCTCATTAATTCAGAGTGGATTAAAAACTTGAATATAAGGCCTAAAGCCATAAAGCACATAGAAGAAAGGAATTCAGTAAGTACACCATTGGCCTTACTTAGGGTTATCTTTGGAGATACCATTTTGTTGGCAAGAAAAACAAAGGCAAAAATAAACAGGACTATATTGAACTAAAAAGTTCTGTACAGTGAAAGAAAATACCACAAAACTGAAAAACAACCTACTGACTGAGAAAAGATATTCACAACTCTTACTCCCAATAAGGGATTAGTACACAAAACACAACTCATAGAGCAAAACAACACAAAAAAATAAAATCTAATCAAATAAATGGGCAAAGCATCTGAATAGGCATTTCTTCAAAGAAAATATACAGGCAGCCAACATGCACATAAAAAAAGCGTTTATCATAACTTTTTATCAAGGAAATGCAAATGAAAACCACAGTGCGATATTACCTCACACCTGTAAGAATGCCCTGTGTCAAAAATACTAGATACAAGTGTTGACAGGAGTGTGGAGAAAGTTGGTGGGAATGTAAATTTGTTTGTTTGTTTGTTTGTTTTTTATAAGATTTATTTAATTGTATTCGACATCATTTGTATTCCCCAGAGAGTTCTCACCACCATTTCACCCATGCACCATCACCTCAGTCCCTTGTGCTCCTTCTGCCCTCATCCCCATCTTTGCCCTCCCCTCGCATCCCTACCCCCATAGTCCCTTTGGTTTATCTTTGACATTTTGGTCTTGTTGAGGTTTTTTTTGTTGTTTGTGGTTGTAATTGCCCATTTCCTTGAGCTTCCTCTTTTTTTTTTTTTTGTAGTTATTGCTCTTTCACATTCCTCCCAAAAGTAAAGCCATCTGGTATTTTTCTCTTGCCTTCTGACTTGTTTCACTAAGTATAAATCCTTCTAGCTCCACCCATGTTTCTATAAATGGCCCTAGTTTATCATTTTTGATTGCTGAATAATATTCCTTCATGTCTATGTACCATATCTTCTTTTTTTTTTAAAAAAAAAGATTATTTATTTATGCACACAAGAGCTGGGGTACAGGCCAGAGGTGTGGGGGGTGGTGAGAGGACTCACCACAGAGAGCGGGGAGCAGAACAGGCAGACTGACTGAAACACACCACCTAGGGCAGCAATGGGTGAGGCAGGAGAGGTCTGCTGCACCATGTGGGTCCCCTCCCTGGCCGGCAGCAGGGATTGAACTCGTGCTGCAGTGGCTGCAGTCTGCTTCATAGTGCATTGCTTAACCCACTGCGCCACCAGGGAGGCCCCAGTACCATATCTTCTTGATCCAGTCATCTACTTTTGGGCTTTTAAGTTGTTTCCAGGTCTTACCAATTACAAATAATGCTGCAATAAACATAGGGGTACAGGTGCTTTTTGGATCGTTGTTTTTGTGTCCTTTGGGTAGATCCCTAGGAGTACAATTGCTGGATCATATGGTAATTCCGTCCCTAGTAGACTGAGGAACCTCCATACAGCCTTCCATAGTGGTTTGATTAACTTGAGGGAATGTAAATTTGTGCAGCCACTATGGAAAACAGTATGAGATTTCTCAAAAAATTAAAAATAGAACTACCATATGACCCAGAAATTCCACTTACATGTATTTATCTGAAGTACATGAAGACACTAATTGAAAAAGATAGCAGAATCCCTATGTTCCTTTGTGCACTATTCACATCAGTCAACAAAGGAAACAACCTAAGTGCCCAGCCCAGTGATGGGTGAGTGGATAAAGAAGATGCAAACAATAGAAATTCCTGAGGATTTTCTTTGTGTGGGTCCTTTGGGTTTTTTGACACATTTTCCCATTCTTGGATCAAGAAGTAAATGTATAAAAGTATTAAAATGCAAAAGTACCAGAGTGAAGCTCTGCTATTCACAAGCTAAACATAAAACATTTATAAAACTGCAGTTCTCATTATTTTGCATCTTTCACAGCATTTATTGAGCCACTACAATGTTTTAAGTATCCTGTAATACACTGAGAAGCAGAGATAAAATAAACCCTACAAGTTTGGCTTAGTCAAAAACTAAGTTGGGTAGGTAAATTTTGCTTGTTTTGGCTCATAAACAAAGGGAAATCTAATAAATAGCATTAGCTTCAGCCTTAGTCTGAATTGGGATTTCCAGGTAGTTTACTGGGATTTCCAGGCAGTTAAAAACAGAAGAAAGTGTGTCTACTGTATGCCAACAAACTTGAGAATTTCTGTAAAATAAAACTGATACAAGGTCAAAATAATAAACTTAACACACCCTGAGTTGTGACCTATAAATGAACTGCCCACCGGAGAAGTAAGTGGATGGGCTCCTGAGCCAAACTCCAATAAGTGGCAGGAGCGACAGGAAAGGAGAGGCCGTGCAGCAGTGAGTAAGAAAGCAAACCTCTCTCCTGCACCATTGCCCCCAAAATATACACTACTGGCCCCGAACCATATAACTGTTGGAAAGAGGACCCCGCTCAGCTAACTTATGAATGCAACCACAGTCACAGAAAATAAATGACCTGGACAGGTCACCCTTTGGGCAAACACACATCTTGATTTCTGCTCTAAATTCTTTCTTTTACCCTTTGCCCAGGCCCAGAATATTGGAGAAAGATCCAAATAGGTTCAGTTTTGACTTACCTGCAATCTGAGCAAAGAATGAAAAGACATCCCCCTGACAGCATGAATAGAAAAGTCACTGAATATATGAGGAATCCCAGAAGATTAAATTAAAAGTACCTGAAGAAGAAAAGCTAGTGTTTTCCAATGAAAGAGACTATGGAAGAGATGAGAGTAAACTTTAGAAATCTTTCATTTATGATTTTATTAGTATTGGAAGAGGTATTTTATTTAATAAAAAGAAAGAATCTAGACTAGAAAAAATATTTTCAGGGAAAAAACTAACAGTACTGTATTTTAGAATGTATCATTGGCACCAACCAGTCTGTTGGGTCCTGCAAAAATAAACCATGACTTAAGAGCAGTGCTAAGAAGCTCCCTCCAAAATAAAGTTGTATTTAAGAATTCCTAGCATTCTGCCAAGCACTTTTAAAATGCATTAACATATTTCATCCTTATAGTATTATTTTAAGCAAGTATTATTATGACTACCCACACTTATAGTTAGTTGAGGGAAATGTCCCAAAGGAAGAGTAAGTATGTTCTCCAGCTGCAAACACATCTTTGATTTTGTGGGCTGGATGCTGTTTTGCTCTGGTTTCATAGTAACCTACTCATCAAGTAGCTTCTCTACATTATCAAGAAATAGACAGAGTTTCAATACCACCCGAAGTATTCTAGACCAGGGGTCAACAAATTTTTCTACAAAGGATCAATGAGTTGCTATTTTCTACTTTGTAGACTGACCAGTCTCCATCACAACTACTGAATTCTACCAGTCAGTGGAAAAGCATCCTCATACAACACATTACTGGGTGGTCAGGAATGGCTCATTCCAGTGAAACTTTATTTACAAAACAAGTTATAGATCTGATTGGGCCCATGAGTCATAGTTTGCCAACCCCTGTTGGCATACAAAAAATAAAAAACATACAAAGTATTACAACTTTTTATAAAAGATAAAATCATAATAATTTTTATGAAGTTAGAATGTTAATACCAAAAAGTGTCAAAGATAATGTAAAGAAATTAAAAATCACCTCACTTATGAATATAGAAGTTAGAATTACAAGTACACATACAAATTTTACAGAAGTAAGCAAAAGACCATTACACAGTTGACCAAATAGAGTTTATTCCAGTAATGTAAGGAGTCCAACTTTTAAAATTATACTAGTATAATTAATTATATGAATTAATAAATAAGATATATTATTATTTCTTCAGAAATGTCTTTCAGAATTCAGTAGCCTTTTCTGATTTTCTAAAAGACAGATGGTAAGATAGACTTGGAGTAGCAATACTACCTTAATATGATAAACAGTATCTCTCACAAAAAAATTGCCAACACTGTGAAAAAGACATATAAAAAAGACATCTCCAGGGAAGCAAAATATTCAATAAAAGGAGGAAAGGAAGAATTTGGAATGCTTAGTTATTATGAAGTATTTGCACTACCTGTGAAGCAATATAGTATCATTTGAAAGTAGACATGGAATGCATGAAAATATACATTGCTTTACATGTCATAACCTTTAGAGAAACCTCTTTAAAAAGTGAGAAAAGTATAAGTGTTACATTAAGAAGGGAGATACTAGAATGAATTAAAGTGCTCAATTAAAGCTGCAAAAGGTAGAAAAGAGTAGAAGAAAAACTACAAACAAAGAATACTGGCAAAAAATAGAAAACAGTGAAAAATGAGACAGTGATTCAACTACATCAATAATCACTTTACTAACTATGGTTCAAATACACAAAAAGACAGAGATTGTCAGAGTGGATTAAAAAATCCAATTATTTGTTGACTATAGGAAACCACTCTTTAAATATAAAATCACATAGGATTAGAGGCAACAGGATAGAGAAAGATTCATCATGCCCACATTAATTAAAAAAAAAGTGGTGAAGGTTGAGCATGTAGGGAGGGTCGGGGAAAGACAGAGGGTCATTTTCCACGCAACTTTTCTACTCAACTTTCCCCACTGAACCTAAAACTACTATAAAAAAATTAAGTTTATTAATTATTACATATTAATTAAAAGAGTATAAGTATGGAGTTAGATAAACTAAATATGTGTGATTAAATTCATGAAAGGTATATGTTGGAGAGGAAAAATATCAGAAGAAAAACAACTAAAAAACATACAATTTATAAAAACTATAAACACAGAATCCAAGAAGTTCAACTCTAGTCACAAAAACAAAACAAAACCCTCTACACCAAAGCACAAAAGAATCAATTTGCTTAAAATCAGTGATAAAGACAAAATCTTCAAAGCGGTAGGGGAAAAAAACACATTTTAGTCACAGGAACAAACATAAAAAGTAAAAACAACACAAAGGGACAAGCACAGGTTGACAATAGACTTCTTAGGAGAAACAATGCAAACCAGAAGACTGCTGAAATACTGAAAGGAGAAAACATTTCAACATTTAATCCTGTGTGAAGTGGAAATCAATCAAAGCCAAGAGGATGTAAAGAGGCTGAAGTTATTCAGCAGCCCTGCAGCCTCAGCAAGGTGAGGAAAGTCAGCAGAAAAACAACACGTGGAAACCTCATTCCACACAAAAGAATGACAAGTGTCAGAAATGATAAATACATGCATAGCTTAGAGGTAAACACAAAGATTTTTTTCCCCTAGTATTTAAATGTTTTTAAAAGACAATTGATAGGGACCTCCCTGGTGGCACAGTGGGTTAAGCAACACACTATGAAGCAGACTGCAGCCACTGCAGCATGAGTTCGATCCCTGCTGCCCGCCAGGGAGGGGACCCACATGGTGCAGCAGACCTCTCCTGCTGTGCCCGCTGCTCCCCTCAGCAGTGTACTTCTGTTGATCTGCCTGTTCTGCTCCCCGCTCTCTGTGGTGAGTCCTCTCACCCCCCCACACCTCTGGCCTGTACCCCAGTTCTTGTATGCATAAATAAATAAGTCTTTAAAAAAAAAAAGACAATTGATGGGTTCATTCAAATATAGAAGTGCATTATGGATTTTAGGATTGAAGCCTCAGGTCCTGTGGTGACAGATCACAAACTCTCAGGCACTGACATTTGAAAACGACGAACTTTACTAAGACCACTGCAGAGACAGGGAGCCCCTCCTGCACCACCCTTGCCAAGGGGCCTTTTCTGCACATCCTCAGTGCGATGATCAGAGGCTCCACCTCTGGGATAGAGCCAGTTGACCCTTGCTGACTTACACAAGTTATTTACAGGTGACTCCATGTCTTCTTCAAATCTCTAGCAAGTGCAGAAGTTCTCAGGTGATGAGACTGCTCCTGCATTTTGGAGGTCAGCCTTCTTATGCACTCTCCCACAGGTATTTTAATTACTGAACCCATTTCAACGTGCTTACCTGCCTATTTGCCAGCCCGGGATTGGGCCTCACACAGCCCGGGGATTTCAGAGAGACTGGGGTTACAGATTCCCATTTTGCAGATGCGGAGCCAGGCTCAAGGGATGCAATGTCTGCCTTCATTTCCCCCCAAGAAGCTAGCAGGCACCCACTTGTTCCATTAATTCTCTTTGGTTGGTGTTTGTGCTTTGTAAGTAACTGACTATATTTTTTAATGGGCTAAGTTCTTTTTCTTTTTTGCACTTTGAAGCTTATGTCTATGCTGTTATGAAGAATGCATCAACCCTGATAAGTGAATAAAAATATACTAGTGCTAACCTTTTTGTATTTAACAAAGAATAAGAAAAAATAACCACAATCTACTGGTCCTTGGAAAGTGAAGGCAGGCGAAGGGTGGCAGTGAGCAGGAAGGGAAGAGGGAAAGCTGCACCACTGAAACTGATGGGGTGGGAAGCTGCGAACCCACAGATGCCCCAGGACAATTAGATACTACTTACAGTTGAGGCTTGAGTCTCTTTTTAAAAAAAAAAAAAAATTACTTATGCATACAAGAGCTGGATACAGGCCAGAGTTGCAAGAGGCGAGAGGATTCACCAGAGACAGAGTGGGGAGCAGAACAGGCAGATGGACTGAAATACACTGCTGAGGGGAGCAGGAAGGAGAGGTCTGCTGTGCCATGTGGGTCCCCTCCCTGACTGGGATTGGATTTGTGCTGCAGCTGCTGCAGATGCTTCACAGTGCGGGTGCTCAACCCGCTGCACCACCAGGGAGGCCCCAGTTAAGCCTCTTTAGTGTAGATAATTTTCTGAAATAAACATTTTAAAATGAATAGTTTGATGATCCCTTTTGATTTAGTAGTTGATTAAACTCCACATCTGTCAAAATCCTTCATTCAGGACTATTAACAGAATCTGGAAAGATTTTCCTTTTCCAAATTGTACACACCTGTATTGTTTTAAATTATATTTACAGTGACCATGTGTCTCTTTTGAAGATGAAAGCTGAGGACATGTCCTTTAAATGAAATCAAACCTTTTTTTTTTTTTTTAAAGATTTATTTATTTATGCATACAAGCACTGGGGTACAGGCCAGAGGTGTGGGTGGGTGAGAGGATTCACCACAGAGAGCGGGGAGCAGAACAGGCAGATCAACAGAAGTACACTACTGAGGGGAGCAGCGGGCACAGCAGGAGAGGTCCGCTGCGCCATATGGGTTCCCTCCCTGGCCTGCAGCAGGGATCGAACTCGTGCTGCAGTGGCTGAGGTCTGCTTCATAGTGCGTTGCTTAACCCACTGCGCCACCAGGGAGGCCCCCTTTTTTTTTAAAAAAAAAAAGATTATTTATTTATGCACACAAGAGCTGGGGTACAGGCCAGAGGTGTGGGGGGTGGTGAGAGGACTCACCACAGAGAGCAGGGAGCAGAACAGGCAGGTCAACCGAAGTACACTGCTGAAGAGAGCAGCGGGCACAGCAGGAGAGGTCTGCAGCCATGTGGGTCCCCTCCCTGGCCAGCAGCAGGGATCGAATTCGTGCTGCAGTGGCTGCGGTTTGCATCATAGTGTGGTGCTTAACCCACTGCGCCACCAGGGCGGGCCCGAAATCAAAGCTTTAATCATCATCATACTTAACTCAGAGTCTTGCCAATGGGAAATATTCAAAAAGTATGACTCTGGTCAAAAAAGATGGTCATTCTAAGCAGTAACAGAAGTGTCTTTTTTTTTTTTTAGAAATTCCCCAGATACCAAGCATTTTCCTTTAACACTGAATACCAAGGAAGGAGCTACTAGGCAAACCAAAATAAATGTGTATTATTATAAAGCTTAGGTAAATGAGTACCTGCTTTTCAGGTTGTCACACACTTTAGGTCCACAGCTCGTCAGGGTGGCCCAGTGATGTAAGAAGAACTGGCCTGAGTCAGATTAGCCTGGCCCCGCCATCTTCTAGCCAGATGACCACCGCACAGCGGTTGCCCTCTTCATGTCCATCGCCTTATGCGTAAAATGGAAGTATCCAAACTACTTGCTAGAATTGCTTGAGGAGTGAATTAGAAATAAGATTAGAGAATCTGGGTCGGATCCTGGGTTTCCACCATTTCCCAGTGGAATCCATGACCTCTGGCAAGGTACTTCATCACACAAAGCCTACGTTTTTCTCAACTACAAAATGAAGGGCATGGCAATATTAATAGCTCGAAGCTAATAAGGCTGATTACTTGGAACCTGAAAGAGCAAATGTTCAATATCGATCAAATAACAAAAATCAATATTAAAATGTATACTACAGAGCTACCATAGATAGAACGTCCAGTAAGTAGTATTTTTATTATCACTTGCAGCAGAAGGGTTTACATCAAAAATACAACTGCTATTATGAATGAAAAGTAGTCTTTTATTATACACAGTCAGTTATAAAATGTCTAAGGGAGGATTCCAGTATTTGAAGCAATTTAATCTTCTGAATGAAAATGGTTTTGAGTTAAGGCATTGACAGAGCAATATGCAATCTCATCACTTTTAATCTATTCATTGATGCCTTTAGTATCTCAGTTGCCTCCTCCTCAAGCAACAGAACTCTCCGTGATAGAGTTATTTAATGCAATGGTGAACAAAGAGATAAAGCTGGTGGAACTGGCTCAGTGATCTGAGGGACCCACAAATGGTTTGCTCCCTCAACCTAAAGACATATATGTAGCTAGGCCCTTCAGCATGAAAGCATAAGAGCAGTGAACCAGAAAAACTCAGCGCTGGGGAGAGGAGCGAGAAGCAAGCAGGGAATAATAAAGGACATAAAAATAACTTGTCTTTTATAAAAGTTTGTGTGTTCCCCCTTTCTGGAATGGGAAGGAAAATGTATAAATGGACTATAATTTTTTGGGAAATTTAATATTTATATGTGGTTTTAGGTGTTAACACAGGACTATAAACTTTCTCTTTAAATGCTTATTATTTTGAAAACTACCATGTCAAAATGAAGGGAAGAGCTTGGTAAATAATCTTCAAATTTCAATTAATCAATAAATTAATATCTATTTCAATAACTTCTATAGAATAAAACCTTAAATACTATTGGTGATTCACAATCAAAATAAGACAGCAGGAGCTCATCACATTATCTGAATTAAAAAGTAACTTTTGATAAGCCTATGCAGTCAAAAAAATTAATTCTGTAGCTCTAAAATGCCAAGTCCACAGAGTTTTTGTTTTTCTTAAAAGGTAAATTCGATTTCTTATTCCCTGAAGAGTGAATTGATAAATCCTCTCCTGACTAGATGGGCTAGAATTCCAGAAAATTTCTGCTTCCTTCCTACCAGTCACTTCCATTAAAAATGGGGCAGAGTTGTAAGAAAGAAAAGCCGGGCTTCTGGCCTTCTCTGTCCTGCTACATACACTGCCTCCTTCCCCACTAGCACGGCAAGTCGCCTGTCAACTCTGTGAAGTATAGTTTCGGAGCAAACCCTTTGAGTCAGAGAGCGCTGGAGGTCTCCTTGCCTCCTGCTCTCATGTCCGGTTGGAGCATCTCGACTCACCTGGGAATATTTTTCAGGACAACAGTCCCTTGTCCCCGACCCCCATCTGGAATGGAATGGGTCAGAAAAGCATGAATGAACTAAAATTTGTTTCAAAATTGAATATTTACATATGGTTTTGGATATTAGCACAGAACTATAAACTCTCTAGTTATGTTCTAGTTCCGGTTATAAGGGATCAAGATACCTGCAGCGTTATCCCTGGTTGAGAACCACTGGTATATAATTCAAGTCTTTTGTATAGTTCAAGATTTCATATTTTCCACAAGAACATAAGGAACTTGCCTATATACCCAATGGACCCTCAAATCCAGGTCTCCAAATACCGAGCTTTCCTTGTCCAACTCTGGAATTCTAAGATGAGCTCTACGGAGTCTGGTGACCCTGCTAAATTTATATGTAAAACTGGATATGTGTGCATATGTACAGTTAACTGGGAGGGAAGACTCTTAACAGATTCTTGAAAAAAATCCATCACTCAAGATATAAGATTTGTAAGTTCAAATTTGCACTTGCTACTTCCCAAGAATCATGTGGGTAGCATGAGGCAGGACTGGCCATATATCGCTGGGGGTTAGAACCCTCACATGATGTGATTTGCAGAAAGTATTATGAATCCCCTTCTGTAAGACCCTCCAGGGTACTCCCAGAAATCGCCCTGCACATCAACAGATTTTGCCCTACTCAAATACAGATAACCCTGAAGAAACAACAGAAGTCATTAACGCACGTGATGGATATGAAGTTGTCATTTGGCTTCCACGGTGCTGTGGGGAGACTGCAGTCACATCTGAAGGATGGGGAGGAGGCAGCAGGGACCACAGGCACCCCATGCACTGAGGAAAAGGGACAGCTCCACAGAGAAAGGGGTATGAAAAAAGGGAGGCAGATGGGTCTCAAAATTCCAAAGCAGCTGGGTGCAGTGACACGTGCCTGTAGTTCCAGCTACTCAGGAGGCTGAGGCAGGAGTATGGTTTTCCTGGGAGTTCTGGAATGCAGTGCACAATGCCAGTCAGGTGCACAATGCAGTACACAATGCCAATCAGGCATGCAGTGCACAATGCCAGTCAGGCGCACAATGCAGTACACAATGCCAGTCAGGCATGAGGTGCACAATGCCAGTCAGGTGCACAATGCAGTACACAATGCCAATCAGGCATGAGGTGCACAATGCCAGTCAGGAACACAATACAGTACACAATGCCAATCAGGCATGAGGTGCACAATGCCAGTCAGGCGCACAATGCAGTGCACAATGCCAGTCAGGTATGCGGTGCACAATGCCAGTCAGGCGCACAATGCAGTACACAATGCCAATCAGGCATGAGGTGCACAATGCCAGTCAGGCGCACAATACAGTACACAATGCCAATCAGGCATGCAGTGCACAATGCCAGTCAGGCGCACAATGCAGTGCACAATGCCAGTCAGGCACACAATGCAGTGCACAATGCCAAATCAGGTGTAAGTTCAGCATCAGTATGGTGACCCCCTGGAAGCAGGGGATCATCAGGTTGCCTAAAGGATGGATGAACTGGCCCAGGTCAGAAAACCCCAGAGCACACATATTTTCCTTTCATGGTAGTCCTGAAAGGTGGACTCCAAACCCACTGCAGCAGAGCAGAGGCTCATGAGCGAGCTCTGGGAACCCGATTGACATCCTCCCTCCAGTAAACAGGTAAGTTAAAAAACAAGTGTGAGAACCAGGCAAGCACCATGCTGCCCTGAAGGGTCCCACTCGCAGCCTGAGAAGTTGGACAAACCGGCATCTGGCAGAGTTAGCTAGAAGTTGGCACATGTTCTAGAAATGGCAACCTTCTGACAAATGCCCCCTCACTGGCAGCCCAAGCCACTTGGCTTCCCACTGCCTCCTTCCACCCCTGCATCCGGGCTCCGTGCCTTCTGCTCTCACGGGGCTGCTGTGACCAAGAGGGCCCCTGGAGACAACTACGTTTGCTAAATATCAGCTCCTCCAGCCGTATGGTTCTCACCCACACCTGACATTTAAGGGTAGTGAGGCACCTTTAAGAAACAGGCCTAAAAAAGGATTTGGGCTCCCCATTTCCTGTTAATGCTGAAACAATCAGGATATCAAGGAAGGATCCACTCCATTTCTTGATGAGTTAAGAAACAGGCCATTTTCTGCTGGAAGAATGTAATTTTGTTGAATGTTTCAACCCCTGTTGACAAGTCACCCCTCCAACAGCTGTTCAGACAGCTAAAGGGCTCCTCCTGCTGAATTTGCATCACTGAAAGACTGCATAAAGCAGCTCCTTCCAGAAACCATGCATATTGCCCCGCCAGCCATGCACTCATGCTAATTCCTACCTGGGAACAAGTCACCAAAATTCAATCATTACTTGAAGGGGTAAAGATAGGAAATACCAAGCATTTAGCTCCTAAAATTATGTGCCATGAAATTGGAGACAGGAAGGCTAGATTTGAACAGTATCTTTGTTCTCAGAAGAGCAATGTGTTTGTTAGTGTTCTCCAGAGAAACAGAGCTGATAAAGAGAGAAAGAAAGTTAGGGTAAGGAATTGGTTTGTGAGATTATGGAGCGAGGCTGAGAACTCCCACAATCTAACACTGGCAAGCTGGAGGCCCGTGTCAGCCAGTTGTGTCATCCATTCCAAATCTGGGGGCCTGGAGACCAGGGCAGCCCGCGGTGCATGTCCCAGTGTGAGGACAGATGAAACTGATGCCCCAGCTCAAGAGGCCAGGCAGAGGGCAGAGTTGCCCTTCACCTCTGTGTTCTTTTGAGGTCATTGATTGACAGTTTGCTGCCCACTCACACCGCTCACAGTCACAAACTCAGTCTACCAACTCAGGTTTAATCTCTTCCAGAAATACACTTTCAGAGACACCCAGAATAGTGTTTAACCAAGTATTAGGACTTCTCTTGCCCTATCAAGATGACACATAAAATCAACTGCCACATACAACTTGTACATTTTTTTGTTCCTTAAACTGTGAATATAGGAAAAAACTTTAAAGTTAATGCTCTTATTTCATGACAGAGAAACTGAGGTCCCTAGCGCTGTTAAGAGTCAACTCAGAGTCTCACAAACTATTGATCGCAGATCTGGAAGTTAAACCCTGATGAAACATACCATTTTCTTTCTTTCCAGCTGCATGATAATTGTTCTTATTAGCCATATCATTCATAACCTGCTTCTGGTGTGTTTAACATTTTAATTCATTGGTTAAAACTAGGAAGTGTTCCATTTCCAAAGGATATATTTTTTGTTTCTTTTTTCTCCACTTCTTCCCATTGCCTCCCTATATCCATATTATCTCATTCCAGAAACACTTAGCCCAGCTCATCAGTGAGCTTGATTTCAGTTCTGTTGCCTCCACAGTGAAATTAGGACTGCCCCTCTTTATCTTAATTACGTTCATTGAGATGGCATTGGTTTACAACAGTTTATGTCTTGGGATACAAAGCTATATACTTCTTAAGACACAGTCAACATTCTGTAAGAAAAGCTGAAGGGCAATAGACAAAATCACACCAAAACAAACACCAAAATTCTGACCGTAGAACTAAGGCTAGGAGAAGGTGAGGGTCGGGTTCAGGAGCAAAAAAGGGGGTGTCTCAAGGGACTATGGTGGAGGGTTACTGGTGCTTAGGTGGTGGGAGTTATATGATAACTTATATTTGTAGGGGCGTGAAGCTATACCCCTATACATATATAGTGTGGTAAATCAACATTATCTCAATAAACGTTAAAAAAGAAAAAACTGAGTCCCTTTCTACCAAACACACAGGTTTCTAGAATTCTGGACCAGGTCCCCAGCACCTCTGCAAAGCTGGCAGCAGTGATTTGAGGCATCTGACGTTCAGATTTCCTTTCCCTCCAGAGAAGGAGCCTTTGCTAGAACAACACTGGTCACACTCTTGCAGTGAGCTCTGCCTGTCTTTCCCCAACAGCAAAAGATAAGGGCCATCTGTGATAAAAGACCCAAGCCAATTTCTGAAAGTGTAACAGGGTGGTCCCAGGAAAAGGGGAAGTTCCCAAAATCCTGGTTCCGCCCTAAGTGGGTGGAGCTGAGGAGAAAAAGATTTTCTGGAGAGAAGAGAAGAGAGAAGAAAGGAAGATGGAGAACAGCAAGGAGACCTGGAGGAGGCACGTGGAGCAGAGGGACATGTGAAGTAACTGTGCTTGCTTTTTGGTCTTGAACTGGTTGGGACAGATGTGGGTAAGAGACCCGTGGGGAGGTTACAATGGCAGCTTTCATCTTGATTTTGATTTTGCTCTTTTCCTCCCAGATTTGTCTGACTCTTTCTGACCCTTTTCTATGGGTCTCTACTGAAAGGTCCTTTAGATGTGTGGCAGGTTTTTGGGCCTTGCTTTGGGCCAATCCTATTTAGCTGGACTTTTACCCTCAAAGAGATGGGTAACTTTGAATGCTTAACTTAATAACTATATTCTTTGTTCTTTCTTTATTGTACCCTAATTGTATTAAAGTTCCTTTCCATTAAAGGTTTTGTATGTTTGTCTTAATACGGCGGATGGCAAAACCCATTCAAAGAGGGCAGGCTTGGGGGTTCTGAGGTGCTCCTCTCCCTGCCCTATAACAAAAGGAGCTGCCCAACAAACCCAAGGACCTTTACATCCAGGGATGCTGGTGAAGGAGTGTGAGGTTAGGGAGGTAGTTTAGGAATATTCTATCTGGAAAGGCATCAGACATCCTCAGCTCCCCCAGGACAGGCACAACCCAGGCTCAGCTATGGCCCTCTTTCCAGTGCTTTCCAGTCCTACCTCAACCCTTTGGCTGGGATCCCATCTCCTTGTCTTATCGCCCTATATGCCTTCACTATGACAACCTAGAAGCCCCCGTCTTTCTATATTGACCACTTGCCACTGACCATTGGCCTTGATATGTGACCACCATGTCACCATCCTTCATTCCATTTCTTAAAATACCATTTCAGTTACATAACAGGGCAACACTTACAAATTCTATTCTAAATCACCACTGTCCCTCCGCCTGTCACACCCCACCAAAGGGAATTAGAGTGTATTTGTTCGCAGTGTCTGGTTTAATAACAGCTTCTAATGAATACAGATACCAAGAAATTTGCCACGTTTATGTGTGAATCTACTGGGCATCAAATGTTCATCTTGTTCCTCATTCAAGAATCTTTCTTAAAAGTTCCTTTAAATCCTCTCCTTTGAAACCTTTGTATGAAAAAAAAAATTAAACCTTTGTATGTATATATATATACACACACACACATACACACATAATTTTACATATTGGGCATATTGCCAAGAAATACAAAAGCCATTCCACTGAGTTCCAGACTGAGCTGAAAAAAAATTGAAAAGTATCTTTGATAAGATTTCTTAAAAATCATCCAGGCACACACTCATATTCTCGAATACTCTCTACTCCCAGGAATCTCCTATGACTCAATTATATTGAATAACTATGAAGACCTCAGGGCAGTCTGTGGTCTGTGAGGGAAGGTAACAAAATGGAGCATACCAATAGCTTGGGTGATTTGGTCACTGATATCAAAAGGAAATTTCAGAAAGAAGATGACTGGTTATGTATCTTTAAAATTGCGGGCTCTGTGGCATTTCAGTCTCCGGAGGGACATGGAGAAATGGAGAGTCCTTAATAAACACTCAGAGCACTGAAGTACACACGTGTTAGACTCTTCCTTGTGATTGGTTTAGTCAAAGCAGAAAATGTTATGCTAACATGAAGCACTATCTTCAGGGAGAACATATGTCACACTCCTTTCCTCTATTGGCACTAATGATATAAAATTGCATTAAATAAATATTGCCAGTAGATGAAAAGTATTAATCTCCCTTCCTACTGCTCTTTCATTTCCATTGGGGAGATACTTTCCAGCACTCTGCTTTGCTAATTTCTCCACAGTCAAAAGATCACTGGGGAGAAATTTATATTTGTGATAGGGTTATATGGATTGGGATTGCTTAGGAAAGGAACTCTTCAATGACATTTATAGGGGAGAAGCCAATTTATATGATAGAAGCCAATACCATTCTCATCCCCACAATGAGGTTCCTGGGAAGGAGGTCAAGATGATGTAAGTGGAAAATGAAAGGTGGGGGAGGAGAGGAAGAGGGAGTGTGCGGTCTGGGGTGTGTGTGTTTCTAGCTATGACTTGATGCTCAGATTCAAATAGCATCGTCCCTAGGCAACATTTTTAGCCAACTATTAAGTTTTGATCCCCAAGTAGATCATGCAAAGATAGAGGCAATGTAAGCACGCAGGCACAGAATCCCTCAGCATACAGCCCGCAATAAACTTTGAACTCTGCCTCAGGAAGTGTCCCTGCAGCCACACTTTTCCCCAGTTCACCCCAGAGAGCAGCATGTGAAATTCATCTCTTCACTCAATTTGGAGAGGAAATTGCACTGATCAGAAAACACAATGTACAGGAGACCCAGGCTGTGAACTCTAAGAGAAGCCCTGCTCAGACAAGGGCCTCAGGTCAGAGAGGAAGAAGGGCCTCTGAAAATTTGATTGCTCGGGACACTGTGCTTAAAACAAACTTTGAACAGAGACTGGAAGAAAAGGTTAATTGGAAACTTCCAAATATTTCATGTGACAAGAACAATTCAATAAAGGAAATCCAAAGAGAACAGGAACAGAAACTTCTCAAGTCATTCCTGACTAAGGGGTTTTGCCAGTTCTTCTGAAAGAGGCACAGAACATCTTTGTTTGTTGCGTATAATCAGGCCTAGAATTCCTGCACATGGCTCTCATTATAGAGAATGGATTCAAGAATTTTCAACTAATTCTTTTGCCATCTCGCTAAGGTCCCAGAACAACTCCTATAGGCAAAAGCATGGGTGGGGGAGAGAGAAAGGGGGTGGGAGTGTGTGAATGAACCTTATTTAGCAATGGCCCTGCATGCTCAGATTCTGCCCTAGAGAGTAAGAACACTTAGGAGAGCCTCATCCCTTATAAAACATTGCTCTAGGGGCTTAGCTTGGGGTATTATGAGATACAAATGGAAAATGTAAAGATTCAAGTGTATATAAATCAGTTTAACAGTACTGCTTCAGAATAAATCATGTAAAATTGTTTCACATGGCACAGCATAAAAACATCTCTCAGAACACCCATTCCTTGCCTTATTTTTACTAAAAAAGAATAACAAGTGAAGGAGCACCTTCATTACAGTCATAGAATCAATATTTCTTAATTTCTCATGAGCATCAATAGCTTCATGGGCATTTAGTGTCATGAAAGGCAAGTCAGCGTGCTAAGCCCTGTGATGCAATACTTTTTGACATACGTATGTTGTATTGCCTGATGGACAGCAGGTAATGCATTTCTATTTATGTATTGATCTATTGAATGAAGAAATGAATTGCTAAATATGTATGTATTTCACAAGGCGCTGTGAAGGATGTTAGGTGACTAAGATAAGAATCACTGCATAATAGAGATCCTAAGATGTACTTGTCTGTTTTTTACATTTTAATAGTCTATGAAAACAGTGATGGGCAACGTGTCTTTGTCTTAAAAGTATGCAAATCCAAATTTACAGTAAATGGTAACTTAGATTTCATGAATATATTATGTCATATCTCAAACTGAGAAATATGCTTGTATAAAATTTCTGGACTTTCCTATAAAGGAAAGACTAGACAACATCTTGGCCAGCCTCTCTCGTTTAATAGACATCAGAACTGAGATCCTAAGAGGTCAGGGCCTAAATTATCCAGCTGTCCCATGAAAGCTGGAAATAGAGTACAGTTTTCTTAACTCTTGACTGCATATGTCCTGTTTCTTTACAAAATACAAATGTCATAGATAATCTCAATCTCCACTGACTTCATTTTTCTTTTGGTTAAAATGTTATTGAAATCAGCCATTTGTTTTTAACAAATACACGATCTAAGATAGTCAGTGAGTTTTGCCTTAAAGTCAGCACCTTTGAAAATGATCAACTTTAATCGTATGGATGTTGTCACAGCACAAAACATCTCTGGGGTTTGTTTGATGTCATCATCGGAAAAAGTTTCTCAGTGACAAAAGAAAATCTATCTTCTTTCTTAAAGAAGCAGTACTATTACTTCCTAGAAGGCCTTACAGAAATTCACAGAAATAACTGATTGTAACAATGATTCCATTGCTTCTGCCTTTTGTGAGTTTAGCTCAAGGAAAAGTCCATGCCTAATCTTTATGGATGACAGTTCCTTCTTCTCCACCTTCTGCTTCTCAGCCCACTGCTTCTCCACCCTCTCCTCCTCCAGCTAGTTCCAGGAAGGAGCTTCACATGCCACCACTGCAGAGCTCCTAGCCCCAGGGCACATCCCAGCCCCATCACCACACCTTCTGCACTGGGTCTGCCCTTGGCCTGCGGTGTGGTTTCACCCTCCAAGGAAGAGATCGATGATGTAAGAAGCTTCACAGGCCCTTCTGGCAGGAACTCTTGCAAGATGGTCCGGGAAGGGAGTACAATGGGTGGGCGCATCCCTTGGGTTCTAAGGACTCTTTGCCCTGTAGGGCTGAGCTGAGGGTCCTGAACCCCCAAGGGTAGTGCTGGTCACCCTGCCTGCAGCAGCAGGGCCGTGTCCTTTGTGGCTCCATAATGCCCACAAATATCAACTGGTTTATAAAAATTCTCAGAAATTTTTATAAGAAATTATATGAAAAGGCCATTTAATGTCTAGGGGACACTTAAATGAAATACAAGTCTTGTCATAAAATTATTGACCAATTTGTTTATGCCACAGGCTACAAATTCCAAACCAGAGGCTTCTTTGAAAAGGGTATCCAAGTAATCACTCACGCCACACACAAAAAAGAAACTCTTTGCAAATTGCTAATAAAGAGATGTAGAAGTTCTTTCACAGATGTTCAACCCCATAGGAAGCATAGGGAACCCACTGAATTTCATTAGTTAGGGATGTTTTAAAATATGCCATGTTATTACCAACTTATATGCATAGAATTTAAATTTTTTCCAGTAGAATGATAAAAATAATATATTGACATTTACTCTGTGGTTTCATTTACCTCTCAGTCACTGACACTGGCCCTCGAGTTCCACATCACAGTTTCTCTACAGACCCTTCATCGCTTCTCGGCCTTTTGGCTAAGATCAAGTGTAGTACAGACCCTTCATCGCCACCAATTTCAAATGCATTACCTGCCACACAGCCAGCCCCCTGCCCATTAATGGCTCAGATCTCAGGGCCTTTTTATGGATTAAAAACTGAGTGTGGCATCTATGGATCTACTCAAAGAACACGAAAATATTCATACAAAAGGATACCTGCACCCCTATGTCTATTGCAGTACTACTTACAATAGGTAAGATTTGGAAGCAACACAAATGCCCAAAAATAAATGACTGGGTCAAGAAGATGTGGCATATATGCAATATGGAATACTAATCAGCGATCAAAAAAGGTAAACTCATGCCATTTGCAGCAATATGGATGGAGCTAGAAGGGATTATGCTCAGTGAAATAAGTCAGAAGGAAAAAGAAAAATATCAGATGGTTTCACTTATAGGAGGAATTTAGGGAAACCAAATAAAGGATCGGGGGGAAATTAAAAAATAAAACAAAAATAAACTGCAACTATAAATCAAAAACACTGCAGGGGGAGGGAGGGAGAAGGATCAAAACAAGGCTGGGAAGAGCACAGGGGACTGTGGTGATGGTGCGCAGGTGAATGGGTGGTGAGAATTCTAAGGGGACTACAGCTAAGAATACAAACTGTACAAAAATGAACAATGATGTAAAATATATATAAATAATTAAGAAACAAAACAAGGGCCTCCCTGGTGGTGCAGTGGGTTGAGCAACGCACTATGAAGCAAACCGCAACCACTGCAGCACGAGTTCGATCCCTGCTGCCGGCCAGGGAGGGGACCCACATGGCGCGGCAGACCTCTCCTGCTGTGCCCGCTGCTCCCCTCAGCAGTGTGCTTCTGTTGATCTGCCTGTTCTGCTCCCCGCTCTCTGTGGTAAATCCTCTCACCCTCCACACCTCTGGCCTGTACCCAGCTCTTGTATGCATAAATAAATAAATCTTTAAAAAAAAAAAAAAGAAACAAAACAAAACTGAGTGTGGGCCTCCATGGGCCATGGGACTTGAAGGCAGGAAAGATGTCTTCTCTATTTCGCCCCAGGTCATAACAGAATTATCTCGATACAACACTTAAAAGCAAAGTCCAGCATATTACAATATTTACAATACTATACTTTCTCATTAGTTATCTTACATCTTACTCTCCTTCAAGTAAAGCCGTTTCCGACTTTCTCTTATAATAGACACATGTTCACCAAACGTTTGCATGGGTAGAAACTAAGGACAGGGCCTCCTTGGTGGCACAGTGGGTTAAGCAACGCACTATGAAGCAAACTGCAGCCACTGCAGCACGAGTTCTATCCCTGCTGCTGGCCAGGGAGGGGACCCACATGGCACAACAGACCTCTCCTGCCTCACCCGCTGCTGCCCTCAGCAGTGTGTTTCAGTCAGTCTGCCTGTTCTGCTCCCTACTGTCTCTGGTGAATCCTCTCACCTCCCTGGACTCTGGTCTGTACCCCAGCTCTTGTATGCATAAATAAATAAATCTTTAAAAAAAAAAAAAACAGAAACTAAGGACAAAAACTCCAGCCAGAAGTTGGGGTCCCACACTTCAGCTGTCAGGATCACAACAGGCTTGTTTCGCACTTGGACAAGGCTGAGACACCCTAACACCTTCTAGAAACCTTCTGTGACCCAAGGGAACAGGGACCTCACAGGAGCACAGTGACAATTCACCATGATGCGAAATGAGTCAGTGAGACTTGATCATTTACAGTTAGGAACTAACCAAGCAGCACTCAGAAGGACAGAAGGAAATGATTCCATAAATATAAGAGTAATGCTGAAGATGAATGTAAGTAAAAACACCAAATATCACAAAGCAGTATTTGTTCAGAAGCGGAAAGGGGAATACAAAATGAAATATCTGTTAAGGGCTTGTGATGTTTGTCCATAGAGCGAAACTTTAGCTGGATTTTGTTAGCTTTCATTCTGATCGTCGGGAGGTCGCGCTCTCACTCAGTCTGCTCTTTCTGCTCAGCCACGTTCTCCCTCTCCTCCCTTGAGTCCCCAGGATGAGCGCAGAGCCTGAGCTTGGTGCAGGCCAGCAACCAGTGCGTCCAGAACAACCGTTATCACTCGCGCCAGTCACCATGGGCAATGCAGTCTGCTGTGCTTATAGCCCAGTTCACAGCGTGGTGCTGTAGTCATGTGAGTCTCCTTTCACATCAAAGTGTTTTATTTCTTTTTTAAAATATTTATTTATTTATGCATACAAGAGCTGGGGTACAGGCCAGAGTCACAGGAGGTGAGAGAATTCACCAGAACAGTCAGACTGAAACACACTGCTGAGGGGAGCAGCAGGCGAGGCAGGAGAGGTCTGCTGCGCCATGTGGGTCCCCTCCCTGGCCGGGGATTGAACCCGTGCTGCTGTGCCACAGATGCCTCACAGTGTGGCGCTCAACCCACTGCGGCACCAGGGAGGCCCTCACATCAGAGAGTTTTAAACATCATTCCCAGAACAAAAGTATAATGGCATTTTTCCCATTCAGTCCGACCTCTATATTTGTAATCTCTTTGTATATAGAAAGCATTTGTAAAGTTAAATTTCTCTTTTGCTGGGTAGTGACAGAGAGAGAAGAAACATCTTCAAATCAAGACTTGGTGGTACAGAAAGAATAGAATGTTTTAGTGAGAAATATACTGTAAAAGGAGACCTGCACAGGGCCTCCCTGGTGGCGTTAAGGCATTAAGTTGCTGCAGGTGAAGCTATCAGCAGCCACTGCAGCATGAGTTCGATCCCTGGCCAGGGAGGGGACGCACATGGCACAGCAGACCTCTCCTGCCTCGTCTCCTGCTCCCCTCAGCAGTGTATTTCAGTCTGTCCATCTGTTCTGTTCCCCACTCTGTCTCTGGTGAATCCTCTCACACCCCACACACACCTCTGGCCTGTACCCCAGTTCTTATATGCATAAATTTTTTTTTTTTTTTTTTTAAAAAGCAGACCTGCATCCTAGCTCTAACTCCAGTGCTGGCCCTTGTGACTCAGAGCAGACTACCCATCTTCATGAATGCAGAGAGAGCAAACGCCCTAAGCAACAAGGCCCAACATCATGTTTTCTCCCTTAAACTACATCACAACTCCTTTACAGATCTTTTGTGTTATAGTCACCTTCCTTATTCTGCACAAAGAAATCACTCATACACCAGTCATCAATGCCAGGAAAACAAGATGAGTAAGAAGAGGGTCCCTCTCTCCAGGTAATTTCAAATCCAGCAAGAGGGATATTCACACACACAAATAATTACAAACAAAAAACACATGGGTTAGAGTGCAGCCAATGGGACGCAGAGGTGGAAAATGGTCAATTCTTCTCAGGAAAGCTGCTCATGTAAACATTCCAGATTCCAGATAGAATGAAATGGGGCACTGTGTGTGAAGCACTTGGATAAGTCAAAGCTCTCTTCTCCTCTCCTCTCCTCTCCTCTCCTCTCCTCTCCTCTCCTCTCCTCTCCTCTCCTCTCCTCTCCTCTCCTCTCCTC
>JAGFMF010011796.1:11340859-11353921 GCA_019455555.1 Galemys pyrenaicus
CCTCTCCTCTCCTCTCCTCTCCTCTCCTCTCCTCTCCTCTCCTCTCCTCTCCTCTCCTCTCCTCTCCTCTCCTCTCCTCTCCTCTCCTCTCCTCTCCTCAGACACTTATCTTTTGATTCTTCTTGTCGCTGGTCCTCAACAGTCCTATTTGGCAAACCATGGCGTGATAAGCCAGATTTCATAATTCACCATTTTCCCAGATTAATTCATGGCACAGAGGTCACTGGTTCTGTAAGGCCATCCTTCCTGTAGCCAATGGGCTGAGAATCATTATGTCTGAGAAGAATAATATCCAAGACTTGGCAGGCTGGATGCCCAGGGCTGACTTATGTACATTAGTATGCGTCAGCATCCAACTGCTTACTTGGAAGACAGAATAACAAGTGATGAATCACCTTGTAGATCAGAGGGTTGTAAGCACATAAAATGAATCTGTACTGTGGCATTTATGCAACATTTGGCCTTGATTTATAATTCTGTGCAAAGTTTGTCACTGCAGCAAAGGAGCAATGAAATAGCAAGACAAAGTTGAATTAAAAATACTTCTTCATCTGAATATCTACACAAGCAAAAAGTGATGGTTGGATTTGAACTGACATGGATAAAAAAAAAATTCATTTTTCTCTTTTGTAAGCATGGGCTTCAGCTAGCCCCCAGCAGCAGCTCTTTGTGGTCATTTAATTACCAAGGCCAAACAACACTTTTCATTAAGTCACTGAAAATTAACTGGACATGCAAAATAGCATGCATCAAAATGCCCTCTTGGTGAAATACATCTTGACATCTTTATAACAGAGTTTTATGTCCAAGTAGATAAATCACCTCGCCTTCCACTACTACCCTCCCCTGGCAGAGAAGAACTTGATACTGAGTGGTCATTATTCCTACACTTTCACCTTGAGGTTGACATAGACTTGACCAGAGCTTCCACTATTCCACTTGGCTCAAGGTAGAGGACAATGTAGAAATTTTTTTAAGGGAGGTGGTTCATTTAAAAACCTGAAAAACTCTCCATAAAAGCAAAGACAACCCTACATATTTTGAGTTTGAGATTCTCACCTTGATTGCATCTTTCAATGACAGGTTATTCTATTGGACAGTAGGTGTTCTCTATCTTTGCCTTCCACAATACAACCCCCACTGAGAAACTGAATTTTATTTAAAGTTAATCCATTTTAACTGACATAGTCACCTGCCACTATGGGCTGCCATGTAGGATAGCATAATATGGTCTTATTGTCAAATACTATTGAAAAAAAAACACATCTAAACTTAAACATTAAAAGCAGTTTTCTAAACATCCCGCGTGTAATTCTTCTGCTATGAGTTTTTATCTTCAAGCACCTACATTTTGTGAATTCATAACTGACTTCATAGAATGGCATTCCCATTCCTATCTTAAACAAGTGATCATGGGGATTTTAACTTCTTTTGGTTAAAACTTGAAGCAACTAATCATATGAAGAAATGAAGAGTTGCATTTATTCATCTGAAGCCAGCAGAGTGGGCAGCCTCCTGGACTGTTTCGGTGTCAAGGTTTCTGATAGTTTTATGGTTGGTTTTTTCCTAACCTAAGAGTAATAGTTATGAACCATGAATGACTTCACTAGCAGGAATCAGCTAAAAGAATTCCAGATACCACATGTCTATGAGTTAGCAAAATTCTTAGCCTTTGTAAGTAAGAGGCTCCATGATGTAATAACAGCTGTGGTCCTCTCCAGCCTGAATCTGGGTTGCTGACACTCAGCTGAACTTAAAATAGGACAACTGACCTCTGAAGACTGGAGGGAGGTGACCAAAGGCAGCTGATGGGAGATTTTGTTTGAAGAGCTAGTCCACTTACCTAGTGCCTAGCCCAATACTTTGCATGTAGCAGTGGCCAAAATTATTAGTTCACTGGTTACATAATCAATAGATCTAAAATTAGAAGAAATAACAGATTCATGTAATGCACAAAAATAAACAGGCACAGTATTAGTGCTACGCTTTGCTCTGTATTCCTTGCTTAAAAATAGCCATTATGAATACATCAGCCTGTCCAGTTATGCTTCAAGCAATGTTTAGAAGTCACTTTATAATTTTAAGTGATGTAATGAAAGCACTTCAGATGTGACTTTTTCATGTAATCAAAACCAAAAAGCAGGTATTTTAAGTATGGTGTTCTAAACATTTGTTCTGGGGTTTTATGAATTCTTAGAACGTTTTCAATATCGAAATCAAAAACCCAAAATCAAGTCATATGTAAGGAAGTTATGTGAGTAATGTTTTTTCTAAATATAAGCAGTCAAAGTATATCGTTACTTTCACCAATAAAAATGGAAATACTTTGCCAGTAATTTCTTCACTCATTTTCATCTGGGATCACATATATAGAAAATTTTGTTGATAATTAAATCAAAGACCAATCACTTTACAAAAAATATGAAGCCACAAGGCTTTGGTTATGTGAACCAGCCTTTGCTGGTGAAGCAGAAACCCATTATGTATAAAAAATATGTAAAAGGCAACTTACATTCAAAAGGAAAATATAATCAACAGTGGAATACCAGATAGCTATAAAATCGGCAAGAGAAGGGACGGGATGGGAGCCAAGCACATCCCAGAAGGCGGCATCAGGTAACAGCTCCATTTTCTTGCTATCAAGTCCTCCACCTTTCAGTTTGGTCATCAGTAAAATAAGGTGAAAAAAGAAACATGGCAAAGGAATGAGAAGGGAAGGCAGGGAAGTAATGCAACAGAACCCAGGAAGTTGGTGAGCAATCCCCCAGGCCAGCCCGCACCCACAGGGGCCTTCATGCCCATAAAGGAGGAAACACAGACCAGCCTTCAGGAAAAGTCTTGAGCTGCTTAGAAGGAACAGGTTTGAGGTTACTCTGAGTTAATGAATTGTAGTGAGGAGATCATTGCCTTAGGATTTAGTCATTTAAGGACCTGCTTTGAAGTCAGAAAAAGGAGAAAAGATGACAGAGTAGGGCCTCCCTGGTGGCGCAAAAATTGAGCACCACACTGTGGGGCTTCCACAGCCACTGCAGCACAGGTTCAATTTCCGGCCAGGGAGTTGACCTCTCCTGCCTCCCCTGCTGCTCTCCTCAACGGTGTATTTCTGTCAATCTACTGTTCTGCTCCCCACTCTGTCTCTGGTGACTCCTCTCATCCCCAGCCCTCTGGCCTGTACCCCAGCTCTTGTATGCTTAAATAAATAAAATCTTTTAAAAAAAAGAAGATGACATAGCAGAGGCTCTGGAGTTTCCTTGCATGTGAATGAGAATGCAGATGATTTAAATGGTTCCACGGAAGTACTGAAGAGGCACCTGGGCCAAGAGCAACAGGCACTCCGCACAGCCCAGCACCCCCTTTTGAGGCCAAAGCAGCAGACCTCAGGGCCCAACCTGACCGATAAGCACTGTCCCTCCCTAACAACAGCTAATCACGCATGGAAGTGAAAACACAACACTGAGCGAAGCCGTGCCGGAATCCATCCTCCGCATCCAGTCTCCCAGATCACACCGTGCAGCCTTCCCCTTCCTGCCGTGGTCCTGTCTCTGAGCCTTCCCACCTAGATTAGCAAGTCACTTTCTATCGTTCCCTGTGCACAGCGTTCCCAAAAATACCTCTTAGGGCGTAAATTTGATCTTGTCACTTCTCACCTGAGGAGCCTTCCACAGTGTCTCATGGTGGGTTCCTCCCAGATCTGTTTCTCCCCTGCCTCTTCCTCTTCCAGGACTCTCCTTACTAACAAATCGAAGGGTGGAGGGGTGGGGGAAGAAATGAGAGAAGGAAAATCCTTCCATATATTAGACACAGGCTAGACCAGTTGAAGTGCTCGGTTATGATTTTTTATATTTTTCTCTCTGGTCATAGCAAGGAGGAAATCCAGAGAGGCCATTTCGTAGATGGTGATCAGGTTCTGTTAACTAAGAGTCCAGAACTAACGTCTTGAATTTTCTTATATACATGCACGGGTCTCTGCTTTCTTCTGTCAAGCGGATCTCTGTGAATGAAGTTGGCCTTCTATCTCTCTGCTCCTGCTAAGGCTAAGAGTGACTTCTAGTCCCCAAATCCCTGAATCCTCCATGATCCAATGGTCTCACTTGCCCTATAGGTGGGATTTCACAGACTGAACCTCTTCCCAGGCCTTCCCTTAGCTCCTGATGCTCCGCTCTCTTTTCCTCTTACCTCGAGAATGCTCAGTCTGAGTCCCCTTTGCTGATTCATCCGCATCTCCCCCTCCGCCTAATACAGAGCCTAGGGGTAGCTTTGGGTTTTTCTCTTTTCTTTTATAATTGCTTGCTAGTCATATGTTTTACAGTCTCATAACAAACTGACTCCAAGACTTCCATACTTACATGTTGAGCTCAGATCTCTTCTACAAACTCCAGGCACATGTCAACTTCACACATTCCCTTTGTTACCTAATAGGCATGTCAATCTCACCAATCCCAAAAGCAAGCTTCTACTCATCCTCCCACCAGGCCTGCTCCCTGCAGCCTGATGACTCTCATTTAAAGGCAGTTTGACTTGTCCCAACTGTCAAGGAACTTCAAGTTATTTTTGATTATTCCTTTACCACACACTACATCCAATTTATTTGCAAATGCTCTTAATTCTACTCTTAAAATTGATTCAGAATCCTATTACACCTCACCATTTCCACCCTGGCCAATGCTTGTTACCTCTTGACTGTACCATTCCAGTGACTTCCTGTTTAGTCACCAGCTTCTACTTTTAGTCTGTTTCCAGCTTAGTGGTTAGAATGACCCTGATATGCATTCTATGATGACCCTTTGAAAAATAAATAAAATCACATCTGTCCTGCTCAACGCCCCCCACCCAAAACCTCCCATCTCATTCAAACTAGAAGCAACATCCTTTAAATGACCTACAAAGATGCGAATGATTGGACTTTGTGCAGTGAAGTATTAACTTTGGCCAAAGGAAGGTTGGTCCTTTGTCCCTGGTTCCTAGTTGCTGAGCTCTGAGTCCTCACAATGGCCAGGAGCCTCAGGGCTCTATAAGGTGGGGATGGAAGCGACTCATCTGAGGGGAAACACGGGCTGTGTGCAGAGTGAAAGCTCTAAGTGTCTTATTCAGTTCACTAGAATCCAGAACCCTGTGACGGATAGTACTGGATGCGACACCACACAGAACTTTCTGGGGAAAGAACAGTGAAGACTCCATGGAGTGCAATAAATGAATGAGTGAGGGCCTCCCCGGTGGCGCATCTGCTGCACAGCAGTGCGAGTTTGATCCCCGACCAGGGAGGGGACCCACAACGCGCAGCAGACTCTCCTGCCTCACCCGCTGCTCCCCTCAGCAGCGTGTTTTGGTCAATCTGCCTGTTCTGCTCTCCACTCTGTCTCTGGTGAATCCTTTCACCTCCCGCGCCTCTGGCCTGTACCCCAGCTCTTACATGCATAAATAAATAAAAATCTTAAATAAATAAATAAATGAATGAGTGAAAAGTAAAACAAGATGCAGAGCTGAGGAGAAGCAAAGGTAAAGTGGGCTGTGCCATTATGAGTGTGACAGGCAACTTCAAAAACACTGAAGCTCCAAGACTGAAGAATCTACTTCCTCTGAGAACAAAGCTGTGCCCAAGTATCCATACTTTATTGCTGATGAGGACACTCTGGATGCTTTTAGTAAAGGGAGAAAATTGAAAAGTAGGAGGTAGAGAGATGGATGGAGTCTGGTGGTGTAAAGTCTTGTATCTGAGAATTCAGTGATGTGTCTCCCAGTGAACAGTGTCATTTGTTATATTCCTGCGTAATAATTTACTTATTCAGTAACTATTGAATTGCATACTAGATACCAGGTTCTGGTGATGCAGCAATTAATCATACAGATAAAAATCCCGTCCTGGAGTTCACCGTCCAGTGGGAGACAGAAAGCACAGAAATAAACAAATGAGTGCTAAGAGGGAAATGGGGGCAAAGGGAGGGGGCGCTAACTTGATGAGTTAGAAAGAAGTAACAATGAGAAATTATGCATAGAAGTGCTGGCCCTAGACATGGTCATCTCGGGAGACAATCAAAGCTCCTTTTAAAGTCAGAGCCAGTTTCTAGATGCATGTGCGATGCTGTACGCTGAGTTAGAGAGCTGCAAGATATCAAAAACAGGTTGGATCAGTGACCTGCTCCAGACCTTCAAATGCTAAGGCAAGAGCTTAGAAACCTAATGAGCCTCACATTCTACACCCACACTCCACGATTGTCAGAGCTTCTATCTCATTGTGCCTTAACAAATTAAAAGGAATATCATGGAGGGGAAAAAAGACTAAAGACAACTAGGTCAAAGCTCCCTTGTCTAAAAATATTCCCTCTAACCCACTGAGAACCTATTTCTCTGGCTTCTGGGACGTTTCAGGACTCCCCATAGGAAGAAGATCCGCATCCACACTGCTGTGGCAGGGCCAGCGTGTAGCAGGCTTCTCCCTGTGGCTGCTCCTCCAGCCTCTTGGGTGGTTCCCTGGCCTAATTTTATAGGTGCCCAACTCAGAAAACTGCGTGGCTGGCCCTCTCTCAGCCCTGCCTATGGGTTTTCAGCTGGCACTACCCATTTCCTGGGGACTCTGGACAGCCCATCCCTGGCACCCAGCTCTAACCAGGTTAACCCAGATGACTAAAGTCTTGTAGGTCAGTTGGGTCAGTATAACTTTGAGATCCACCTTAGCTTTGACTTCAAGTTCATGGTGAAATGCGGTGGCCCCTCGTTGGGTAGCTGAGGAAGACAGAATTCTTGGCATGGATTTGGGAGAAGTCAACCAGGAGACCTTAGGTCAAGTCTGTAGAATTGTGTGGCACTATAGCGCCACCTCCCAACCTGAAGTGGAAATTGCAATTACTCACAGTCCTTTCTCACTAAAGTCCTCCAAGCACTAATTAAAATTAATTCCAGTCCGAATTGCCCCTGAGTATAAAAAACTAAAGAGACATGACAATAAAATTCAATGTGATCCCAAAATGAATCCTGTACCAGAGTAAATTAATTGTCATAAAGGGCATTATTATGTGGACTGACAAAATTGAAATACAATTAGATAAAAATATCATATTACATGGGGCTAAAAGCCACATGCAGAAAAATAAAACCAAACCGCTCTCTCACACCATACACAAAAATTAGCTCAAGATGGATTAAAGACTTGAATATAAGGATAGGACCCATTAAATACATAGAAGAAAACATAGGCAGAACACTCCATGATATTGATTTCAAGGATGTCTTTGGAGACTTAACTCTAATAGTAAGGAAAATAAAAGCCAAAATAAACAAATAGACCTACATCAAACTAAAAGCTTCTGAACAGTAAAAGAACTATCAGTAAACAAAAAGACACTCTAGAGTGCTGTAAACCAATGTTCGCTCAATAAAAAAAATTAAGACACTCTATTGAATGGGAGAAAATATTGGTACATCATACATCCAACAAGGGGCTACTATCCAAGATCTACAAAGAAATCATACGATTCAATAAAAAGAGAACAAAGAACTCAATCAAAAATGGGCAGAGGAGCTAACTAGACATTTTTCCAAAGAAGATGCACAAATTACACACAAAGAAATAGTCAACATCACTTATCAGGAAATGCAAATCAAGTCCACAATGAGATACCACCTCACTTCTGTGAGAATGGACTGGATCAAAAAGACCAGAAATAACCAGCAGTGAGGGTGTGGAGGAATAGGGGTCCCCTGTTGGTAGGACTGGAGACTGGTCCAGTCCCTGTAAAAAACAGTATTTGGAGCATTCTCAAAATATTAAAAGCAATCTACCATATGCTCCTTTGATTCTGCTCCTTGGCACTAACCCAAAGAATACAAAAACATGAATTTGAAGAAAGGCAGGCACGCCTATGTTCGCTGTAGCACTTTTTACCAGAGCCAAGTCATGGGAACAGCCCAAGTGCCCAACCACAGATGAGTGGACTAAGACATTGGGGGCACAGATACTCTATGGAATACTATTCAGCTGCTAGAAAAAAAATTTTTTGCAGCAACATGGATGACCCTGGAAGGGATCGTGTTAAGTAAAGTAAGTCAGGAGAAAGACAAGTACCAAGTACAGGCTGATTTCACTCATGTGTGGAATATGGAAAAACAAAACAAAGGAACTGATAAAACTAAGCCAAAACGAAGTCTAGAAAAAATGACTGAAGGATGAAGGCTACTGAGGGGGAGAGGTGGGGAATAGAAGTGGGATAAAAGTGGGGAGGAGACCCAGTGGTATATAGTAAGGAATGTGGGTGCTCTGGGGTAGGTAGGGTGGGGTGGGGTGACGCACATCTGAGGTGTGAATCTGACCCCCTGAATTATATACAGTGCTATAAACCAGTTACCTCAAAAATAAATAAATGACTAAATTTTTATTATTTTTTTATTAGATTTAATTGCATTTGACATCATTTGTAATCCCCAGGGGGTTCACACCACCATTTCACCTGTGCACCATCACCTCAGTCCCTTGTGCTCTTTATGCCCTCATCCCCATCTTTGCCCTCCCCACCCTCGGCCCACCCCCGTGATCCCTTAAATGACTAAATTTTAAATGTCATACTATTTTACTGAAGTTGATGATTGTATTAGGGCACACATGAGAATACACTAACTCTTAGGAGGTATAAGGGCCATGATGTATGTTACTTACTCTCACATGACTTGGAAAAATTAGGGCATGCATGTAAGAACATGAGCAAAGGTTAAGCAAATGGGGTAAAATTTAACATGTTAAAGGATAACGTCCTTACAGCTGTTCTTAGTATTATTATTATTGCAACATTTCTGTAAGTTTGGAATGATTCTCTCAAGTACAAAGGATTTTTTTAATAATCTGATTTTAAGAAATAGAGACTTCAACTATCTCCACTATTACCTGGATTCACACTATTAGAGGTTCATTTCTTTGACTATGATACATTTGACAGGCCCACCTCCTACAAGTTTAACCAGGAGAGCTTTGTTGTCACCTGTTTAAGATAGGACACTCTCCAAAGGAAGGCCAAGGGGGTACGATGGCTCATTTTCTTTGCTCCACCAGCCCCTTCTTTATACACTCAACTCAGAGGTCAGCAATATGACTTTTGGACATAGAAAGTGTGCTCTTATCAAATATCTAACTGGATTAGGTTATGGTAACATAACATTATGGGGCAGGGCTTCTCAGAATCATATCCAGACCATAACTTCCTATTTTTTCTCACTATAGGAAACTTCTCATTACAGCATCAAAAGAGATACTTCTTAATTTCACAATCAAGGAAAGTATATAAATTCAAATATAAGTTCTACTCTAGGGTTGTCTGGATCCAGTTAAAAATTGCAGTTCCTAGGATCAGAGGCGCTTCTTTTCCTTTATGAAATAGCGCAGACTAGTGGTACTTATGAGCACTGCAGGCAAATTCAGGAAGGTTTTTTTGTTTGTTTGTTTCTTGAGTAAAACTATATTTTACCTATAGAGCTGCCTCTTGGTCAGGAAAACCAGTCTCAAAATGCTGATTTTTTTTCATACTAAATTGATGCCCACAATTTCCATATGAGAAAACGTGGTGTGTTAGGAGGCCACGAGTTGAACCCCAACGTTATTCTTGAGTCCTGATTTTCCAATGTTTTCATTATGCTACATAAATCAAGTAACTCTTCCCTTGGAAAACCACATGTAGAGACTTAAACACGAAATGAAAATAATATTTCAAATCCAAGCGCTATGTATGTGTCACTGTTGCTTAAATTTTAAAGCATTTCTAGCTACACTGCCACTTCTGAAGCGCACCTATTTTAGAACTTTTGCTCCATTCCATATGAAGTAAACATTCTGTCCGGTTCTGAATAAGCCCCTTTCATTGAGCCTTCTAGGCGCTTTATCAGCAGTCTCCTCAGTCGTCAAGAAGTCACATATGTGGATGCCAGGAGAGACACAGCCAAGGGACTCCAGGCAAATTAACCCAGGCCCAAGACTGATGAAAATGAGGCCAATCTGGAACTAAACCATGCAGCCCTTTTTTTCCTTCATGTAAAAATACAACCCCCTGTGCAGGTAGCACTGTTTCTAGGCTTTTGATTTTTACAGTCATGGCTATAGAGCTGCTTTTCAAATGGAGCTGAGTTTTGTCGCGTGTTCTGTGGAAAAAATTAGGTCACAGGAATGTATCACAAAGGGTTTTGGGGAGACAGGAAGGCTGGGAAGATGACAATAAGTTCAATTTAGTAACAGAAGCAACTTTTAGCTTCCACGGTGCGGCAGCCCTGTCATATGATGAAAAGCAGAAAACAAGAGGCATATAGGCTTTCCCAAGCGCCCAACATTTGGCCATTTTCACAAATGGTGTTTTCCTGTAGGAAGGGTTTGCTATTGCATCTTCTAGATAAGGAGGTAAAGGATCAGAGAAAGGAGGGAACGAGGGAGCTGGTCTTCAAATCCTCCAGCTGGGACGTCACATTCTCACTAACAGAATCCAGAAAAAGGTTTTCAGGGTGAAACATAGTTCCCACTTGTCTTTAGAACCTTCATTTACATGAAAACCTTTTGTCTAGCACCTTCGGGTAAGTGAGGTTTTCTGTCCCTCCTGCGTCACTGCACAGTCAGGTAACACACAGCCCTGCTCAGACACCTAAGCTTTCCCCCTGACCTGGTCTAAAAACTTCCATTCTATCTTTGCCATTTTTTGGGTTAAACGTGGCCTGTGTCCTGTTTTCTTCTTGGTCTGCTGCCTCTTAGCTTAGATTAGTGGGGACCTCCAGGAAACGCATCCCCATTTTAACGGGCTGGGAACCCAGGCCAAGTCTGAGTTACCTCAGGCACTGGCAACTTTGGAAGTTGGTCCTTTCCCTTTCATTCTGTCTCAAATATTTTCTTCTAGACACAGAGCTAGGCACAAGGCTTGGGTTGATGGAAGGTGATTTTTAGCTTTATATTACTCCATTTGGAGAATAATTTACTCCAGTGCTCCCTGCGGCTGCTTTGATGGTGGAGGTCATGGTAGGTGTAAAGGGGAAAAAAAATCAAAAAACAACCCTTTCTCAAAGGATCTTAAGGAGATATTCTGATAGGTGAAGCTAAAATTTTATAAAAGCAAGTGAGGAAAGGTGGGCAATAAGCTCGGATTTGCACAAGATTCAACTTGTAGGCATTTACTTTCTGCCCCTCTCCCTGCTCAGATAAACCATAACCACCTTTTCCTTCAGTCCTAAAAGATGACTGGCTGCGGTTCTCAGGACTGCTTCAGGAGAGTGCAGGGACGAGACGCTGGCGGGCGGGCCCACTCTGGCAGGCAGTGAGCCAAGCACCTTCACATACAAAGGGTCATTGAATTCTTACGACACCATCAGGAGCTAAGTGGAATCTGCCCTTGGACAGATGAGAACACTGAGGCTTTGGGAGGTAAAACAACGCATCGGGCCAGGGGTCCATGGACATCTGGGGCTGGAGCATTCTTTGTGGGGGAAAGGAAAGCTCTTACCTGCTCCACAGTGACTTTCCTTCTGCTCCTCAACTTCTGACTGGTTGCACCCAATCAAGCATGCATGTGTAGTAAGCCTGGGTTAATTAGGAGAGATTTCAAACCCTAGTCCTATCCTCACAGTAAAATTGAGAGGGGCCTCCCTGGTGGCGCAAGGGGTTGAGCGCCGCACTGTGGAGCCACTGCAGCCACTGCAGCCACTGCAGCCACTGCAGTACAAGTTCAATCCCTGGCCAGGGAGGAGACCCATAAGGTACAGCAGACCTCTCTTGCCTCGCCTGATGCTCCCCTCAGCAGTGTATATCAGTCGATCGGCCTGTTCTGCTCCCCACTCTGTCTCTGGTGAATCCTCTCACCTCCTGCTACTCTGGCCTGCACCCCAGCTCTTGTATGCATAAATAAATAAAATCTCTTAAAAAATAAAATAAAATTGAGAGTCACACACACACATACACACACATCAATCCAAGCCCTAAAGGGAGAGATTTGCCTGGGCAAGACAGTGTGGAAGAGTACTTGAGGGGGAAAAAGCAATGATAATTGGCAACTCAGTGTTCTAGGACGGAATAGAACAACAGGTTTGGGGAAAGCAGTCCAGAGCCAGGTGGTGGTGAGTGTTAGCTGGAGTGGGCTGGGGTTTGGGAATATGGCGAGTATAAAGAAAACCTTGGTCTGGGACCCCAGAGACAGGCATCTAGACCCAGCTATGTCACTGTTTGCAAATGCCACTCTAGGCCCGTCACCTAGCATGTCCAATCCTCCATTTTCTTCAGCTGTAGGATCAGAATTGGAGCAGACTGCCTGCAAGACAGACTACCTCTGAAGTCTGTCCCATACCAGTAATTCTGAGACTACCCCTGGCCTCTCCTTTTCTTCTTTTGTCCCCTCCCTACCTTCAGCTCAAAGATCTAGAAAACTTTATCTTTGGTTGAAAAATAGCATAACATTTTTTTGAGAAGCAATTGTTTCATCCCATGAACTGGACAAGCCCTCTCTCCTTGTAAAAGAATAAATAGCCAAATCTGTGACACTGCTGTGGGGGAATTTTTAGTGTGAAAGTCATCTCACACCGACGGTTGTCATTTCTTCTGCCAACCACCCACTTGCCTTTGCTGAATTATCACTTATGGGGTGCCATTTCTTTTATTAGGGCTCCATAGGAAAGAGCCAAAGTTCCTAACCACTGTGTTAACCCTAAGTATATATTTGAGGATATCATTAATTACATAAAGAACAACCACGGGGAAGAAGTTCTCTCTGCTCTAGATTAGAAGGGTGCCACTACTTAGCAACTGGCGTGTCTCTACCTCTGGGACTCTCAAAGTGTCATAAGAAGCCCATTTCCCTCATTATAGTTTGACACGCAGGACGCACAGAACCAAGCCAGGTGTGCAGCCGCACATGGCATGTTCACTCCAGGCCTTTCCTTCCTGCTCCAAATCTTTCTTGGCCTTATTAATTCATGCTTTTTATTTATGATTATCTTTTTAAATTATATGCATTTAGGCACTTTAAATACAACTGGAGGAAAAGCCAATATTCAAAAGGAAGGGAGGGAGGGAGGGAGGGAGGGAGGGAGGGAGGGAGGGAGGAAGGAAGGAAGGAA
>JAGFMF010011796.1:11354172-11412654 GCA_019455555.1 Galemys pyrenaicus
GAAGGAAGGAAGGAAGGAAGGAAGGAAGGAAGGAAGGAGGGAGGGAGGGAGGAAAGGAGGGAGGAAGGGAGGGAGGGAGGGAGGGAGGGAGGGAGGGAGGGAGGGAAGGAAGGAGGGAAGGAAGGGAGGCAGGGAGGGAGAGAGGAAGAGGAAGAACCCATGCACCTGAAGGCTTTGTTTTCTAGACCAGAGGGCAGCAAACTCAGGCCAGCTGGCCCAGCCACTTTGCCTCTGGTTTTTGGATGGTCCTCAAGCTAAGACTGGATTTTACATTTTTTAATGGTTGGGGGAGAGAGGAAGGAACAAAGATTTGCAATTGTAGGGTAAAGGTTGATCAGGTATTTCCACCCTCCCACTACTGATGATGGACACCTGTGGTGCTGCGCGCATTCCAGGGTGGGCATGCGCAAGTGGGCGCACCTGTGTTGGACACGGGCATAAATGGGTGGCGTCATGAGGACGCCAGAACAGCGAGTACCAACAGACAGAACTGAGAGGACCGACCGACCGAGAGAACCACCAACAGCAGCAGCAGCAGCAGCAGCAGCAGAGAGAGGCAGCCAAGAGGGTGAGATGCGCTGGGGGCTGGGAGGCCTGCCAGCTGCCCAGCCCCCCCGGCACCCCTGCCTGCCATGTACCTGGCCACCTCTACTAAATAAAGAATAAAAGCTACCGAGGGCTCCAAGATTCTCCTTCCTTGACCCGTCTGCCCAGAACCATCCCGAACCCTGCTCCTGTGATGCCTTCCTGCCGCTACAGCAATATACAGAAATCACATGAAACTCAAACGTCAGTGCGCATAAAGGTTGAGCAACCACAGCACTGCCGGCGGCTGGGACAGGCTGGGACTGTGTCCTCCGCCACCAGAGCGAGCTCTGTGGACATGGTTGGTGGGTCTGGCCTGGGAGCCTAAGGTAGTTACTGTCTTGCCTTTTACAGGAAAAGGTTGCTGAACCCTGGGTCACACCTTTGTTTTCTATCTGCCAGGGTTTTATTGGTTAATATAGTATAGAATTGCTTCAACTCTGGGTGTTTGCTATAAATTTATTCAGTCTACAATTCTGCACCTTATTCATAAAGCGGCCTCGAACATTCCTTAATCTTGACCCAAACTCAGGCTTACTGGCTTGCTCAGAGATCCGGGCTATGCAATAAACACAATAATTTAAATCTCTTAGAAATGGCTGAAGGACAGGGCTTCCTGGTGGTGCAAGGGGATAAGTTGCAGCACTGTGAAGCTATCAGCAGGCACTGCAGCATGAGTTTGATCCCTGGCCAGGAAGGGGACCCACATGGCACAGCACACAGCTTCTGCCTCGCCCGCTGCTCCCCTCAGCAGTGTACTTCAGTCGATCCGCCTGTTCTGCTCCCCACTCTGTCCCTGGTGAAGCCTCTCACCCCCCACATCTGAAGGATAAAAGACAAACAGGTGAACTATAAATCAGAGACACTGAGCAGAGGAGAGGAAGGAAAAGGGAGCAAAACAGGTGGAAGAGCACCAGAGATTATGGTGAGGGTTCACAAGCATCTTGGTGGTGGGAATTTTATGGTGATTACAACTGAGAGGAGAAATCAGTGTACAAAAATGAACAACGATGTAAAAAATATACATAAATAATTTTTTTTAAAAATGACTGTTGTACCTTTTGGGGTGACTATTTTGTAGACAATAATAAAAAGGAACCCACGAGAAAATTCTAATTTTTTGCTGAAAATTCTAAATCAACAGATTTACACAATAACTTGGCATTTTTAATGCCATAATCAAGCAATTTCTCCAGTTTCTTTTTAGTTGATATTTATGTTCGCATATTTACTGATATGACCTCCCCCAGTCACCCTTAGTTAGAAACAAAACCAAGTCTCCATGGAAACACAACATCATCTCCCTCAGGTCATCGAGGGACCCAAGCAGCTGGAACTGGGCTGAAGGCTGAAATGGCATCTGACCAAATTAGGAAGAGAAAATGCTTCCCTGATGTTTTCAGACTTCCAAATTCAAAGCTCAGCATGGAAACCTGCAGATTGTGAACTATTACAGATTATTTCATTATTATTTTCCTTCTGAGAAGTCCCTATCTTTTCCACCTATGTTTCAGCGAGAGGGCGCCTTCATCTCCTGCCTCTGGACTGACTGGCAGAAGTTACAGAACAAGTGAGAGGAGAGTCTGTATTGCGTGAGCCCCTACTGTGGGGTAGGCACTTACCCATCACAGTCAGCCCAAGGGCACACAGGATAAAACTGCAGAACTGGGATTTGAACTCTACTCTGGTTAACTCCATTCCACTAGACATGAAACAAGACCCTTTGGAGAAAAATAGGAAAGACAGGATGAACTAGGTCTTTTAACCTAGCTGTAGTCTCAAGGGGAGGAGGAAATAAAGTACAGAAAATTCTTAAAGTCTCCGTCCCACTTCACCCTACTTATGTTTATAAGAATCAAGTGAGGAAGAGTCAGGAAAACCTGGGTTCTCTTTAAAAATCTCATCCTGAAGTTCAAGGGAGGATGATTTAAATAAGGACAATTAACAAGCACCTTGAAGGAAGACTAGACACAGTGGTGTGGAGAAAGGGGCCCTGCTTCCAGCCAGGGTGAGGGGTCATGGCACATGTAGCCAGAAGAGTTGGGTAAGCGTACAGCATGTGTTCTTAATTCAAAGAAATGGCTATTTCCTGGGGCAAATTATCAATTAACTGAACTTTTAACCCCTTCAAATTATGACCTACAAAAATTTCCCTGAGTCCCATTTCTTACTAGAGTATGATTAGCAGCACACATGCCAACCAAGGGCCACCACTGAACAGGACCCAGCATCATCAAGTCACAGACCCATGCCCGCCAATGCTTCGGAAATGTGCTCACAAGCTGTGGAGTGAACAAGATCAGCAAGAAACCCCTCAAGAAGCTGGGCTCTCAACCCCACACCCTTTGGGACGGCTTCGCTTCTATGAAGAAAGGATTCCTCTGTTTCTTTACCATTTCAAAACCACTGTCCTGAGACGTATCTTTGCCTGCACATAGACAAAGATCACATAAGTAATTGATATTTGAACCAGAGCTTATGAAAGGAAGTAGGCTGCCCTCTGAAGACAGGTTCCGGGGATGAGAGCGGGAAAGGCTGGCATCCCCTCCTCCACCCCAGTGAGTGGAGCCCTGCTCTGTTCTTCTGGATATGCATTTAGATTCTTCTCAGGCAGCCCTTTCCTGAAACATGGTGGACGGGGCTGCCCTGTGTTTAAATGCCCTGTAAGCCTAGCAGATTCTCCCCTCTTCTGCAGGAGTCCTTTATGGCATAGAGTTGGTGTGAAATACTTTGCCCTCCAGAGAGGAATCTTATCATTGCAAATTGCTTTCTCAATCAAATTAGCTGATAAACTAGAGCACTCACTACTCTACTAAAATAGCTCTTTAGATTATAGAGAAGTGAAATCTTCGGGGACATCCTGTCCGTGCAAACACTCTGAAGTCAAAACTTTGACTTGAGCTAAGTACGTCTTCTTTACAAGTGCTCAGCTGGTTTGGGTTTTTGTTTCAGTTTGTTTTGTTTTTCAGTTTTCAACACTCAGTCCTTCCGAATAGCTTTTGCTCTGCTTCCCAGTATTGAAATCCCGGGCATTTGTCTAGGCAGCACTGGTGCAGGTGCTGTCAGTGATTTAACTAAGCACAGGCAGATCTTGCAGAGGACTGGAACAATAACTGCTCTGAAAAAGAATGATCCTTCCCATCACGGAGCAATTTATAAAGATCACACATCCAACCGCATACCAGCAAAGCAGCTCTCCCTTTCCTTCATCTTTCACAGAAAAAATGATGAAATTGGAAGGTTAGAGAACAACCAGTGATTTATCTTGGGCTACACTGATAAAAAGTGCTGTCATTTCAAGAGCTTGCCCAGTTTCTCGAACTACTTTATTAGCCATTCACACTGACCACATGACGCAGGATTAGAAGAAAGTAACAGCCATAAAACTTAGGCAGCATTAAAGCAAAACAAACCTGTCTTAATTTATATATTCTCTTAAGAAAATCGAGTCCCTGCTTTTCAGGATGAGCTGCTAAAGCATCTACCTACGCAAAGCCAGGGCTATTTCTGACAACAGTCAGAAGCTTCCACAGGTGAGCCTGACTGCCCCTTAGACCACCTTCTGAGCAAAACGAAGTAGACAATTTACAACTAAAATATAAAATAAAGCAGCCCAAGGAGGGGGTTCGCTGCATTCATTTCCCCTTTTTCTATTGATACGTAGTGTTGGTTTTACAGTTTCAATGCTTATTTCTCTGCTAACCACACCTCTGACTTCAGTGCAGTGCCCCGGCTAGATAACATTGCACTCAGCAAGTACCTGTAAGTCATGCCCGTCTCTGCCCTGGTGGTTTCCTGCAATGAAACTCCGTGGACACGTAGAAACTTCTCCAGATATTTCCGTTCCACGGCTCCACTGAACCGGACAGGCCAGCAGGCCACAACGGGCGGGGGCCTGGTCACCGCCACGTGCCGCCTGCATTTCAGAGTTGATTCACCGGATTTGGGCAGGCCCAGCTTGGGGCTGGGGATGTCCGCACAGGCAGGTTTGTACAGATGCATGTTTCAGAAGCCCAAGGAGGCAAAGCAGATTTTACGGTCTTACTTGACTAACTTGGGTTATAGGGCTTTAGTGTGTCCCGGAAAGGGATCAGCTGATTTTCCTCAGATAGCCCTTAATGGTATCGTCTCTGAGCAGGTCCCAGCTGAGCTGCTGGCTACGTGTCTCAGCTGAAGCCTGTGCAAAAAGAGAAGCCTGACAAAGGCCAGTCACTTTTCTTGTCCTTGGGGGAAAGTATGGGTGCTTTCCCATGCCTTTCTATTTAGGTAAAAGGAAATATTTTGGTGGGATATGGGCCAAATGTTCCGTTCTCATAAGGACCAGCAAGCCTTGGAGGGGATTCATGAGTGTGTGTGATGATAACTCTCTAAATTATCAAATAATCCATATTCAAATGATTTATTATACTAGTGCATAATTCATTTAAGTGAATAGTCCATTTACTTTGTTCTTTTCCATATGTTGCTATGAAAGGATAGGAAATTTCAAGATGGTTGTAGAAAGCAAAAGGCCCACACAAATATGCCCAAATGGTTATCAACAAAAGCTCAAAAGCAATTTAATAGACAATAAATAGACTTTTCAACAAATGGTGCTGGAGCAGTTTGACACCCATAAGCAAAAACAAATAAACATTTGACTTAAACCTCACATTTATACAAAAAGTGTCTCAAAATGGATCACAGACCTAAATGCAATATTAAACTTTTAGGCAAAAACTTAGAAGAAAATCTTCAGAACCTAAGGCTAAGTGAAAAGTCCTTAGACTTAACACGAACATAATCCAATCAAGGAAAACTACTAAGTTGGATCTCATGAACATTCAGCACTCCCATTCTGCAGAAGACCCTATAAAGTAAATTTTTAAAAAGGGCAGACTGGGAGAAAATATTGGCAGACCAAATGTCTGACAAAGAACTTATGTCTAGAACATATAAGGAACTCTTAAAACTCAACAATAAAATCATTAAAATAAACAAGTAGTAAATGAACAAAAGACAAAAACAGACATTTCACTGAAGAGGATACAACAATGGCAAAGAAGCACATGATAACATGTTCAACACCCTTAACCATCAGAGAAATGTAAACTAGATCCACCATGAGACAGGACATATCAGAATTGCTAAAACAAAAATGCCAATAGCACCAAGTCCAGGCAAGGATTCAGGGAAGCTGGGTCCCTCATAAATTGCTGGCAAAAATGTAAAATGCAACTGTCATTCCATAAAAGAGGATAACAGTAGTTGTGGTTTTATTTTTAGATTTATTTTTACTTACACATACAAGAACTGGGGTGCAGGCCAGAGGTATGGGGAGGGGGTAAGAGGATTCACCAGACAGAGTTGGAAGCAGAACAGACAGACCTATTGAAATACACTGCTGAGGGGAGCAGTGGGTGAAACAGGAAAGGCCTGAGGTACCATGTGAGTCCCCTCCCTGGAGGGGGATCGAACTTATGCTGCAGTGGCTGACAGTAGCTTGATAACGCTGAGACTTAACCTCTGCACCACAAGGAAGGCCCAGGATGACAGTTTTTATATGTCAAACATTCCATTCTTCATATGTAACACAGCAATTATACTCAATTATTTATCCCAGAAAAATGAAACGTTATGCTCATACAAAACCTATACATGGTTTTATTCATAATAGTCAAAAACCAGAAAAAAGCCAAATTTTCTACAAGGGATGAGTGGTTAGATTGTGCTATGTCCATACTACAGAATACTTCTCAGCTATCAAGGAATGAACTATTATTCCACTTAGCGCTTTGGATGGATCTCAGGGAATTATGCAGAGTGAAAAAAAGCCAGTAAGAAAAGGTCACATACTTATGTCACATTCTTGACCTAACAGAACTATGGAGATGGATATCAGATTAGTGGTTGCCAGGGGTTAAGACAGAAAAAAGAAAAAGGCTGTGGCAATAAAAGTGTAGGTGAGGGAACCCTTGTCCTCAGACAGCCCCACTCCCCTCTCCCTGAGAACCAACCAGAGAAGTTTTCCTCCTTGAGTCTCCAGTCTTCTCTTCACCTGTGCCACAGAGGGAGAGTATAGTTAAATAAGTGTGTTTTGCATCAAAACAATGGGATTAAGCACCTCACTATGAAGCATCTACAGTCACTGCAGCAAGAGTTTGTTCCTCAGCCAGGGAGGTGACCCACATGGCGCAGCAAACTTCTCCGGCCTCACCCACAGCTCCCCTCAGCAGTGTGCTTCAATTAACTGCCTGTTCTGCTCCCCACTCTGTCTCTGGTGGATCCTCTCACCCCCCCACACCTCTGATTTGCACTCCAGTGCAGATCAAATAAATAAGTCTTAAAAAAAAAAAAAAGATGCTCCAACAAAGATAACACAATATACAAAAAAATGCTTATTTATAAAAACAAATGCATTTGAGGAGCATCCCCTTTGAGGGGAGGAGGGGGACCAGGACCTACCACAGAGGCTCGCACTGTGAGCTTCGAAGGAAGCAGGTGATGAGGACGCCCCAACCCAACCGAGGGTGGAGGAGAGGAGGGAGCATCAGCGATAAAGGGAAAGGGTACAGGACGTGCTTTCTGAACTTTGTCATCAACCAAAAAGCCCACTCTTGAAAGGCCCCTTGTTTGTAGTTCATTGGCTGTTTTCTAGATAACCCCTCTCACCAACTTTCAAGCCAGAAGTTCTCTAGGAAGAGAATAAGATTGTGGGGGAGGCGGAGGAGGGTAAGCAAATTCCAGGAGGTGGAATTCAGCAGGAGGCAGATGGAAAGGCCCCACTCAGCCGCCTCAGCCCTCAGCATCTCCAGCACTCTGCCTCCTTTTACCTCTTACCTGATCCCCACTGCTTGTGTGTTAGACACACTTGCACTGTGACAAAACAAAAACATAAAACAGCTCCTCCCCAATGTGTGATTATCACATTTCTGTACACACAGATGTCGCCTTACAGCCTTGCTTCACAAACAGTGAGCATCCTCACAGGTGACAGTCGGTGGGTCTCCTTGACCGGAAGAGCTTGTGCAGGATTGGTCTTGGGACATCACACACTGGCCACAACCACATCCCCAAATACACCTTGAGTTTGTAGCAAAAGCTCCACTCATTACTTCGGTGTGACTCTCCTGCTCTTTCTGCAAAAGATCACAAAAAGATGCCCATATGTGGCCTCTAGTCTAAGGCTAAAGTGAGGGAAATGGCCAGCTGGACCCGGAAATGCCTTGAAATGTGGCTGCTGGGCATACAGAGTGCCCTGGAGAGAGATGGTAAGGAGGAAGGGATGGGAGAGAGGTAATAAGGAAGGGAGGGCCTCCTTCCTATTACAGACTGAGTCGTGAAGTTTTGGTATCAGGGTGGAATTGTGGTGACCTGCTACAGCAAACTCACTGAAACCGATCCAGGATGCTGACTACAGCCCGGCACCCATCTGCACTGGCCTGGCTTAAAAGGCTTCCCCTGGAGAGGAGAGGGGCTGTAATGGGAAGAGCACGTGCTATGAAGGAAGACCTGCCCCTCCAGCACCCAAGTAGATTAACATGGGTGCTTTCTGAGTCCCAATTTCATCCTCTGGAAGACACAGCGCAGACTGTATAACCTCAAAGGGTTACTGTGAACATGAAACGAAGTACGGTGTTTGGTGCGCCTGGTACAGAATAAACGGCCTTATAAAGGGTGGTTATTGTTATGACATCTGCACTGCACAGCTCCAAAGACTGTCATCAGGGCTGTTCCGTGCGGTGGTGCCCCCTAGCGGCGTTGCCGGGCACAGCCTGTGAGGTTCTGTGCGGAGGACCTGGACAGATGACGCACGTCTCCAGAGGTTTAACACTCTGGGTTGCACGACTGCAAAATATATTGGGATGGCTTTATGTGATCCTCTTCTTTCCAAAAGGGAAGGGTTATCTGGATAAAATTGATTTGTTCTTCATCAGGCAAGAAATTCCCCCATGGCTCCTTAAGCACCTATTCAGAAAGCAATTAGAAGACTGTGAAGACTTCCTACCTGACCACGGTCACTGTTCCATGTTCTCCACCACCATGCTCAGGAGCTTTGTCCACACCTCATTCTTTGGAGGTCTGGAATTCGTCAGAGTCAAGACTTGGAGGTCCCGCTGCAGAGCGCCATGGGCAAAGTCAGTGTCGGCCACGGAGGCAAGGCCCAGAAGTTTCTCTTCCCAGGGAAGGGGAGGTTCCAGGTTCCTGCCCCACTAAGGGAGGGTGGAATGGGTTTGGGAGGAAGACAAGTGGAAGAAAGCAAGAACACTAGGACAGGCACAGGGAAGAGAGACACGTGAAAAAACCATGCTTGCTTCTCGGCCTTGGACGGGTACCAAGTACTTGGACATGGAAGGAGACTTTGAGAAAGACAGAGACACCAGTGAAAGATGCATGGGGAGGTTGACACAAGCCTTATCTTGACTCAGGTTTTGATTTTGCTCTTTTCCTTCCAGGCTTGCCTGGACCTTTCTGCCCCTTCCTTGTTGATCCCCTCCAGAAGGTGCCTTAGACTGTTGCAAGCTTTTGGGCCTCAGTGGTCCTGCTTTGGGCCAACCCCCTTTGGCTGGGCACTTACCCACAAGGGAATAGGTACCTTTGGGTGTTTAATTGGAAATTAGTTTAACTATATTCTTTCTCTTTATTGCACATAAATTGTATTAAAGTCATTCTCTCTTGAAGGTCTTGTGCACTAGACTATGTTTTGTCTTGACGGAGGATGGCAGAAGCCATTTAGAGCAGGCAGGTCCAGGGTCCCAGGGTGCACCTCACCCTGCCCGCTAATAGTTTCAGTTTGTGATACAGCACTCGGCCAAAAGTCTTACTGCTCTCGCCTGAACTGATCCAACCTACCTCTTCAACATCCTCTCCAACATAAGGTTAATCCAAAAAAACAAAACAAAACTGGGATTCTAAGTAGAGGTATAAGGAATATCAGAAAACAACTGATTCAAGTAAGGAATAAAACATCTGGGCGAACTGGCAACTCTCAGGATCAGTTATTATAAGGACAAGAACAAAATGGGAGCTTGGCAGAGCAAGGTCATAGGTCCGAGAAGGGCTCAAATCAAATTCTTGTCTGATGTGAGTGCTCTCTGAGTATTTACTTTCTCCCTCAGAAAATTGGGGGGAATAATACTACCTCTGGAGAGTTAAATAAACTAACTCAATTTATATTTTTTAGTCCCCAAATACACCAAAATACCCTTTAAAATACATTTCACCATAAAATAATCATGAATGTTTATGCATGACAAATATTCCAGGACAAAAAATAATCCACAGAAAAGTCCCGATATGTTTCTGCTGCAGAAGACAAATGAATAGCTTCCCTTTGCTCCCTTGATTTGCAGAATGTTCTTTTCAACGAGCAAGATCTAAAACCTGAGCACATGCATTCCATCAACACTTTGAAAAATTGTATTCTACCCGGTTTGCTTTTCTAAAATCTCCAAGGATTATTCCAAAATAAACTTCAACTTGAAGCCATTTCAGCATTTGATATTTTCTCAAATAAGCAAATGCTACTTCAAATAAAGTGACAACTGAATTTTTTAGAGGTCGCCTTTTTAGCAACCTTTCTAGGTAGAACACAACTAAGAAACAACAAACGAACACATAAGCTATCACAAAGCCCATGTTTCTGCCCTCCTGGGAAGAGTACCTCAATTCATAAACCACTTGCTCTTTCTGGAACATAATTCAAGCCAGATGAATTTTTTCTTTCCTATTCTTCAGCAGAGGAAAGAGAGCAAATTAGGTGAAACTGGTTATTAGAGGCAGGCATACTGACAGCAGCAAGAAAAATTTACCAGAAGCTGAGGATACAAAAAAAAAAAAAAAAGGAAGAAGAAAATTAAGAAGCCAAGATTTAAAAAAATAAAATAGCAAAATGAGGCCTCTGATTTTCAAGGTAAATAGTTCTACACACCTTCACAGTCCCTAAGGACATTTTAACATAGCATAATAGTTGACACTTATGAAGATAAACTAGAGTTGTCAAATTGTTTCTTCAGGTTCAGAAAGTTAAAATAAAGCCTCTCACTTACATTACAAAGTTTCAGGTATTGGGAAAAATCACTTAAGTGGAAATTTTCATTCTCTGATCATGTCAGATAGATAATTGTGAATATTTTGTGCATTTAGAAATATTTTCTTGCTCAATCTCATAGTTTTTCCCACTGCTAGGAACTTGCTGGTTTCTTTTTTTTTCTTAGAGTGTTTGCTTTCTTTTCTAGGTGTAGTCAACATCCCTCATAATCAGGGAAATGTAAATTAAAACAACCATGAGATACCACCTGACATCAGTAAGAAGGGCACATATTAAAAAAAACTAGCAACAATAAATGTTGGCAAGGATGTGGTGAAAAAGGAACTCTCCTATACTGCTGGTGAGAACGCAAACTGGTCCAACCACTATGGAAAGCTGTGTAGAGGTTCCTCAGTCTGCTAAAAATGGAGCTACCATGTAACACAGGAATCCCACTCCTAGGGATTAACCCAAAGGACACAAAAACACTAACTCAAAAGAATGCATGCACCCCTATGTTTATTGCAGCATTATTTATAAAAGGTAAGACTTGGAATCAAACCAAATGCCCAAAAATAGACAATTGGATCAAGAAAATGTGTTATATATATCCACACAATGGAATATTATTCAGCAATCAGAAAAGATAAACTAGAGCCATTTACAGAAACATGGATGGAGTTTGAAGGGATTATGCTCAGTGAAATAAGTCAGAAGGAAAAAGAAAAATACCAGATGGTCTCACTCATAGGAGGAATATAGGAGATCAAGGGGAAAATAATAATAACATCCTCAACAACAGCAAAAACCACAACAAAACAAAAATAAACAACAACTACAAAACAGTGACATACTTCAGGGAAGAGGGAGGGATTGGGGTCAAGGCAGGGACAAGAAGAGGACAAGGTTTTGGGAAAAAAGTTTTGCAGTTCATACAACTGATAAAGGACTGATCACAAAGATCCACAAAGAACTCACAGGACTCAAGAAAAAGTAAACAATCCAGTCCAAAAATGGGGAAAATAATTTATAAAACATTTCTCCAAAGAGGAAATGCAAATGGCCAACAGGCACATGATTTTGCTGATTTTTTTTTTTTAAGATTTATTTTTGATGCATACAAGAGCTGGGGTAAAGGCCAGAGGCGCAGGAGGTGAGAGGATTCATCAGAGACAGAGTGGGGAGCAGAACAGGCTTATCTACTGAAACACATGGCTGAGGGGAACAGCAAGAGAGGTCTGCTGTGCCATGTGGGTTCCCTCCCTGGCCAGGGGCAGGGATCAAACTCATGCTGCAGTGCGGTCTGCCTCATAGTGCGTTGCTCAACCCCTTGCGCCACAAGGGAGGCCCCGATTTTGCGGATTTCTAACCAGAGACAAAGTCAACTTGATCTTGAGCTATACATGATATGTTTCTTTCCTCTGCCCTATTCCTAACTGCCTTCTTTGGAAGCCCAGTTGATATGGGGCACTTGTGTGTATTTTTCCTGACACTTCTCATCCCCACCTCTTAGCAGAACTAATTATTCCTTTATCTCTGTCTCCATAGCGTTTCATTCACACTTCCTCACGACAATAAAAGTATTTCCTTATCATCCCTAAAAAGACTCCAGGATTATTCCAGGCAAGAAGGCCGTCTTATGCATCCCTTTGTCCCCAGAATTGAAACAAAAAAGATGATCAAAACTCTTGAAGATATTTCTGTTTAATTTTCTATTTTGGTTATCAGACATTCTTTCAATACTGCATATCTGATAATAAAAGAGTCTTTACATGTAAATACATTTCTTTATTTTTTAAATATTAATTCTGAATTTTGACTTCTTTGGAAGTTCAGTTAACTGAAAATAGTGTAAGAACACATTTGAATTTAATGCTTCCTTGCCATTTCTCCTAGATAAATGGCCATCTGGAACCTAAAATATTGTAAATAGATTTAAGCAGTTAATATTTTGTTCAACAAGCAACTGGTGTTTGGATTATCATGTCATTCTAATTCTAAACTTGGAGACATAAAGCACTAAAGATTCTCACTTGTGAAATTGTTTATGTTAACTATCACCTCTATACTCCCAGAGGTAATTAAATAATTCAACAGTCCTTTGGACTGCTTGTTTCATACTTAATGTTCATAGTTATAATCAAATTAAATATGAAGATTGGACTTTGATTTTTTTGAGTTTTTTTTTTAATGGGAGATAGTTGTAATTATTTAAAATCTTTAAATAATCCCAACTTACTTTAGACTGAATATTAGATTTCCCAGTATCTTTGCACAATATTAATGGTTTTGTGGATCCAAATAAAAGGAAAATAAGTTTCTTTGGGTTTAAAAATTAAATGTAGACTTCAGACTTAAATCAGAAAGTAAAATACTTTAAGTAACAATAATTGAGATAAAGCCTCAACTCTAATTTCAGTATCAAAAATCAACCTCAAAAAAATAAGCTAACCTTCTGGAAAATAATTATGACATAAACTGTTGTTTTATTTACTGTAATGATTAGATATATTATTTACTTATAGATGCTCCTATATTACATAATGGAAAACAAAATTTTTAATTGCAAAAAAAATAAAATCAAAATAAAATATTTCTTGAATATAAACCCAAAGTTTCCCAATCAACTTTCCCCCACATTCCTCACCATTCCAAGCACAGAAGCACGTGTATCTTGTTTGAGAACAGTGAGCCAGAAGAGGAGTGGCGGGGGCAGGGTCAACGACATGGTCTTTGCTTACCACCACATTCAAAGCCATGCTTGGAGCAGGCTGGCTTATCTGTCTTCAAGGTGTGGGCGCATCACTGGAAAAACTGTGCAATGATTACATTGTTTGAATGAACATACTTTTGCAGAAGCTCCTCTTCAAAGCACACCCCTAGCCAGCTCTGAGATGACAGGCTGAACTCCTTGACTCTCCTAGCTCTGGACAAGCCCCTCTGACCTTTGTTGCCTTGAAGACACCTGTCCTCTGGGGTCACTGACCCCGGGGCATTGGGGTCTGTGGCATTCCACAGGGAGCTAGCCTGCTGCGACTCCATCTCACAGGAGGATGGAGGAGGAAAACCATGAGCTGCAGTGAGGCTCTGACCCTTCATCCATAAGTGGTTCTCAGTGCAAGAGAAAAAACTACAAGAGCTAGGCACGCGTGGGCAGATAGAAGCAAAGCTCTGTGCCACGGCTCTGCCACACTCACATCTCATCACCAGTCTCAAAGGGTCATCAGTCTTCTCAGTGAAACAGGAAAGTCTGTTCCAAGTAGAGAAGCCAGAAGTGCTTGCCTCCCCTCACGGCTAAGGCCAGCCATGAAGGCAGAGAGTTGTGGCTTCTCCAGGTACAGGAAGCAGCAGCCCCTCATGGGCATTTCCTTTACTCTGCCCTGCCCATGTCTCCGTTCACCCTGCCCAGATCCCCTTCCTGTTGTGGCTCGACCAAGGCTCCCAGCCTCCCCTGCAATTCAGTGTGGTCATGTGACGAAATTCCAGCAGGCACCATGACCCACGGGCACCATTTCAGAGATGAACCAGAGCCTCCCAATCGGCAGGTGGCGCTACCTACAGGTCACAGGTAATCAAATGCAGATCCGAGATCTGCAGACCAGCGGCATGTTCTTCTCATTAGTACCGCCACCAGTACTGCCCTTTGCCAAAGCTAACACTTGCTTTTGGTGCCCTTGACTCTGTCTCCCTCTTTGGACATTTTGCTTCACTATGTATGTTACACACTTTCTCTACCCACTCGGCTCTTTTTTCCCTTACTCTATATGGATCCCCAATCCCTGCTTCAAACCCCTATTGTCATCTCCTCCCTCCCCTCTTCTTAAGAATAGCCTCACACACAGTCTCTCCTCCATGCCTCTGTTTGCCTCTCCTCCCATTCCCTGCCGCACACCAGCATCAGCAGGCCGGAGCCTTTCTGGGAACTTGCAGGCACCTGAGCGCAGAAACAGCTCGTCATTTCTTTTTCATACTTCTGCATGTCTGTGCCTTTTCTCTCACTCTTCCCTCCATGCAATTACCTTCCCTGCCTCACCTGCTCTCTGGCACACCTTTCGAGTCCAGATGCACTCACTCCAGTTGGGGGCACTCCCTCTGTCTTCCAAACTGTGTTAGGACATTCTTCTTTATAGCACCTTTCACTTAAGTACATGCCTTATCTCCTCTAGGCTGCACCTAACTTGAGAGCAGGATTCTCACCTCATTCATCTTTGTGTCACTTACAGGGCCTTGCACAAAGACACTGCTCAATCAACATAGTGCTCAGCGTTCCTTCCCTGACCCGAGGCCTGGTTCTCAGCTGCCAGATCTGCCTGTAGAAACTCAACCAGAGGTTGCCGTACTCACCTGCTCTGTTGTCAGGAACTGAGTTCACCAAAACCCATCTTGAAGAAGGGCCTGTCCCTGCAGAGTCTGACTCTCTGGAAGCCTGTAGAGTAGATAATTTCTAGGAAGTCAATAATTTTTGATGTCAGAGAGGAGTATTAGAATAGTGGCTATATGCTTTCAAGGTGGCAGTCCCCAAAGCAATAAAAATGAGAGAGAAGATAAACAGGTGGGAGTACATCAAGATAAAAAGCTTTTGTACAGCAAAGAAAACATTAAACAGAACAAAAAGAAACCCCACTGAATGGGAAAAATCTTTGCGCTCCACACAACAGACAAGGGTCTGATCACAAAGATATACAAAGAACTCACAAGACTCAAGAAAAATAAAGTAAGAAACCCAATCAAAAAATGGGCAGAAGAACTTAAAAGACACTTCTCCAAAGAGGACATACACATGGTCAACAGGCACATGAGAAAATGCTCAACATTCCTCATAATCAGGGAAATGCAAATCAAGACCACAATGAGGTACCACCTCACACCGGTAAGAATGGCACACATCAAAAAAACCACCAACAACAAATGCTGGCGAGGATGTGGAGAAAAAGGAACCCTGGTACACTGCTGGGGGGGGAATGCAAGCTAATCCAACCATTATGGAAGGCCATATGGAGGTTCCTCAGTCTACTAGAAATGGCCCTACCATATGATCTGGCAATCCCACTCCTAGGAATCTATCCAAAGGACACAAAAACATCGATCCAAAAGAGCACTCCTATGTTTATTGCAGCACTATTTGTAATTGGTAAGACCTGGAAACAACCCAAATGCCCAAAAGTAGATGACTGGATCAAGAAGATGTGGTACATATACACAATGGAGTATTATTAAGCAATCAGAAATGAGAAACTAGGTACATTTATAGAAACATGGATGGAACTAAAAGGAATTATACTCGGTGAAACAGTCAGAAGGCAAGCGAAAAATATCAGATGGCTTCACTATTAGGAGGAATATGAAAGAGCAACAACAACAACAAAAGAACAAGCTCAAGGAAATAGGCAATTATAACCAAAAGCAAAAAAAAAAAAACCCATAAGACCAAAAGGTCAAAGATAAACCAAAGGGACCATGGGGGGAGAGGGAAAGGAGGGAAGGGTAAAGACAGGGATGAGGGCAAAAAGAGCCAAGGGACTGAGGTGATGGTGCACGGGTGACATGGTGGTGGGTACTCCCTGGGGAATACAAATGATGTCAAATATAATTAAATTTTTAAAAAAAGAATAGTGGCTATATGTCACTGCTCACTGGTTAGGAAGAAACATTGATTAGGAGGTAGAAATCATTATTGAAGTACTATAGCTGAATGTTAATGAAACTGTTATGTGTCCCTCTAAATGTCCCCAATCATTTCAATTTCATGGGTTCAGTCCAACGTGGTGTAGAATGTTAATGCTTTATTTAAAGGTTCTTTGTATTCTACCCCCAAGACACTGCCTAGGAGGATGGTGAGCATATGAATCCCTAAAGCCTTTCCTAAGAACAGACAGTGGTGCTTCATAAATATGAACTCAGTGCAACAGGATTTGCCAGGAATCATGAGTATCCCATTTTCAATTATCTTCATTCACTTTAACTATCCCACATACAATATGATCATATCTCAATCCTTATTTTGAAGAGTTTGAAAACAAAATACATTACTCTTTAAATCATTTGCTCATTATCCCTTTAATTTTAACTGTCCTTTCTTATAATCAAAGAAATTGAGACCCATAAAAGTTCATTAGCGTACCCAACAATTTGTTTAACTATAAACATTACACAGCATTGAGAAAATGAAATAGCTTTCTCAAATATTGCCAGTGAGAAGGTTCACGGAGAAAAGATTTCCAAAAGCAGTAAGAACAAAAATGTGTATGTGTATCGATATATGTACACATGTACATATATACAAATATACATATATATTCATCCATTAATTCCACTTCTAGAAATAAAACTTAAGAAAATAACCAGGGAAATCGGTATTTAAAATCTGAAACAAAGCTGCTTATTACAATGTTATTTATAAAGATAAATAAGAATAGCTACACAAGAATATAGTTATAAGATTCAGTCTTCAGAAAGAAATTTTAAGTGGTGTTTAAGGGAGTAGACCGGCCTAAGAGTAAATGAGAAAAAAAGTAGAAAACAGAATATTGTTGGATCCAGCCCGTGTCTTAGCGAGTCCGTATAAACCCCGGAACGGAGCCCTCAAGGAGGGTCGCTGTGTGGCCATATGACACCAGATTGGAGAGCCAAGGCGTGGAGATGAGTCAGCACGCCGGGGATCGATTGGTTCACAGTAAACAGACTTTATTGCTAGTTCGAGCTAGGGTGCAACCCCGGGGAGCACTGGTGTAGCAGCTTCACCCTTGGAGGGAAGGACCCCGTGCAGCTTGCGCGCTGGGTTTTTATAGTCACGGAGTCACAGACAAGGAAGATAAGGGAAGAAAAAAATGAGTCTAGGGGCTTCCCATGCTGGCGCCAGAGCCCCTCTGGTTTATCCCATCCTGGTTACGACCCCTAGCTTGGGAGGGGGTACTGTGTGTAGGTAAGGGAGCAACCGTCCCTTGCATACTTTTACCGATTAACTTTTACTGATTACAACGCATTCCCTTTGCTGATTCCTACAATATGATTCTAATTCAAAAGACTAGAGGAAAGCACACCAAAATATTAGCAGTGGTTTCTTATTCTTCTTTATTCTTATTCTTTCTTTTACAACATGTTCTAGGCAGTTCAGATGCTGCTCATGTCATCTGAAAGAAAATACTTTTTTTTTAAATCAGTAAATAAACTTTTTAAAAATCATCCACAGTTGCACAGGAACTAAGAAACAAAAACGGCCTTTGCCTCCAACTCCAGGCCCCTTACACCCTCCCTCACTGTGCAGGAAGACGCCTCATATAAAATATGTCTGCATGACAGGGTCATCAGACATCTCCAGGAAAAGCATCTGGATGAAGCAAATTGCATTAGATTGTTTCATATGTGCCCCAGACAGGGGGTCAGCACCACTCACCACAGACTAATGTGCATTCTCTGTCGTGCTTCCTGCAATTTTATTTCTTAAATATACCAGAACTGTAGCCCTCTCTCTCTCTCTGCAGCTTTCTTCCAATAATTTAATAGTACCCTGTCTTTCGAATGTAGGTTATCATTGAAGCTGTACGTAAGACAATCCTCAACTCCCTCGTGAACTAGAATTAACCTGCTATAAAATATTTTCATTCCTCCTCAGAAAGGAAATTGGAGTTGGAACCCTCTAGCAATTCCCTATTGATGATCATTAACCAACAACCCATCAAATTCTTGCCCAGAGCAAACATGCAACGTCTTCAAGGACTCTTTATGCTTCCCAATCTGTCCTATAATGCTTCACAGATAGATTCTCTTCTTTCTATTTTATGTTAATTCTATTTCTCTCATCCAGGTCTCTGTTGCGGATATCACTCTTGGAAGAAAGGACTGTTGGAAGAAAGGACAAGGGCAAGTCCAGACAAATTTTTGTGACTTTTTCACAGGCCACATTTACAAATGAAAGGTAAACAGGGGGCGCTGAGGACCCACATTCTGTTGCTTACATTACACTGGAGGGAATGAGCCATCCGTCATGCTGTTGCCCCCAGGAAACTCAAGGAATTCCCTGAGGGCGGTGACTCCACCACTGAATGAGCTAGGAGGAGAATAGCTGCCTTTTCTGAGGTATGTACCCAGTAGAGCACCGCGGTAAACCTATTTAGGAAGGGACTTAGCTGCAACTGCACATATTAGCTTCTGCCTGCAAACAATCATCTTGCAAAGGTGAGAAGAGGAGGCATTTTTTTATGTTTCATGTGATGTAGCTATTACCTTCACTTTTCTTTAAAACGTTGGTTAAAGGGACTCAGCAGGCTATTGTGTATCAATCACCAATATGTTTACTTACTCTGGACCAGAAAATTTTCTTTTTTTTTTTTTAAAGATTTATTTATTTATGCATACAACAGCTGGGATACAGGCCAGAGTCGCGGGAGGTGAGAGGATTCACCAGACAGAGTGGGGAGCAGAACAGGCAGACTGACTGAAACACACTGCTGAGGGGAGATCCACTGTGCCATGTGGGACCTCTCCCTGGGCGGCAGCAGGGATCAAACTTGTGCTGCAGTGGCTGCGGTTTGCTTCATAGTGTGTTGCTTAACCCACTGCGCCACCAGGGAGGCCCGAGAAACTTCTTAAAGAACTATACAGACCCGCTGGTCCAGAGTAAATAAAAGAGTATATATTTTATTCACTGTCATAGAGGAAGCTATTATAAGACTTCCTTTGCCACCTAACTCTTTCTAGAATTTTCTTAATAATAATTTTAAATATAAATATGAGGTACATATCCTACACTACAGGCTCATTTGACTAAGCCTGTTCTGGGATCCTTCCTCCAAGTGTTACAGGGCAGGGAGAGGAGCACCCAGAACCTTTAAGCTTGCCCTTTTTGAATGGGTTTTGCCATTTGCCGCATTAAGACAAACATATAAAACTTTTAATGGAAAGGAACTTTAATATAACTAGGGTATAATAAAGAAAGAATAAAGAATATAGTTACTAAGTTAAGCATTTAAAGTTACCCATTTCTTTGAGGGTAAAAGTTTAGTTAAATAGGATTGGCTTAAAGCAAGGCCCAGAAACTTGGCACACATTTAAAGGATTTTTTAGTAGCGACCCATAGAAAAGGGTCAGAAAGAGTTAGACAAATCCGGGAGGAAAAGAGCAAAATTAAAATTAAGATGAAAGCTGTTATTGCTAACCTCCCCACGGGTCTCTCACCCACATTTGTTCTAACCAGTCCAAGACTAAAAAGCAAGCACAGTTTCTTCACATGTCCCTCTGCTCCACGTGCCTCATCCAGGTCTCCTTGCTGTTCTTCATCTTCCTTTTTTCTTCTTCTCTTCTCTGCAGAAATTTTTTTTTCTTTAGCTCCACCCACTTAGGGTGGAACCAGGATTTTTGGAACTTTTTTTTTTCCTGGGACCACCCTGTTACACAGGTACCCCAAACACAGGCATGATACTTTACAAGAGACTCAGACAATTCACCCTGGCTATAAAAAGGAAATGTCACAGAAAATAAAAATTATGTCACAGAACATTTCCAGAAACTTGATTTTGTTTTACAATGTTGATATTTTTAAATAACAGCTTAGATTTGAAAGTATCTGTTCCTACCTTGGAAAGAAGGAAATGGAGAACAGGCATTCTGAAGATTTTAGTGTATATGCATCAGTTAATTCAATTGCTAAATAAGTTTTCCTGTGGTGTTTTCTCGAATTTGAACTATAAAAGCAGCAGCTTAGAGCACACAGGGAGGCTTTGATAAACTGCGTATATTCCAGAATTTCTATGCCACCACACAGTCTCCACAAAAGAAGTTTTCAGTACTTTGACCATTTCATTGTAATCATTTTTCATTACCAAAGGATTTTTATTACCGCTTAATAGAAAAGCAATTTTAGGCTTTATTTTCACAGTAATTTTCTTGCAAAATTATCTTTCATTCCTAAGAAATTTTTGTAGCTATGCAGGGAATGAACACCCTGAATTCCATGACTCCTAACACTTTCATCCAGTATATTTTGCTTCTTACTCCTCTGAGCTATCTGAATCCAGACTAAGAAAAGAACAGAGAAAAGATCTATGGAAATCTTCTTACATTCTCCCTTATTTTTTTAAATGCCCCTTTTCCTAATGTTGGTTGTATTAGGAACCAGCCATGAGACTTAGCCCCCCATTTTATAGTCAGTTTGTCCTGCTCTGCACCCTGACTGCCAAACTAAACACTCACTCAACAAGTTCACACTACTCAAGGTACACACTTCCAACAGGCAAAACATGTTCCCTCCTCCGTTCCCAGTTCTGCAGGTAAGGGAATCACGAGACGGGGAAGGCTTTTTGCTGTTAGTTTGGGAGGAAGCATCTTCACGCGATCTTTGATCTCTTTTGGCTTTTACTTAAGAAAAATCACAATGCCAGATTCCTTCCACCGGTCAGTTTTTGCGTGTCTGCTAAGAACTGTTTTCTGAACAACAAATCAGAAAGTACTGTTTGCCATTTTCACCAGGTTCCAGTGCTTCATAATTACATATTCTGAAGTGTCAATCACCCGTAAGGCTACTAGAGCCGCTAATACCCCTCAGCAACCGGGAAGAGACGTTAAAGCATCCGCTCCCGACCAGATTTACCTGTGAGGCATGCCGGTGGTGGAGGCGGTCGTGTGCTCGCTGGACAGGTCACAGAGCTTGAGGTACCAGTTCATCTCCACTTCCCGCACCAGAGCCAGCTGCCGAGCTCTGAGCTGGCTTTGCCCCGAAGGGCTGAGGCAGCCGTCTTTTGCATTTTCGGAGGCTTTCTTGGGTGACCTGTCTTTGCTACCCACAGAAAGCCCAGGTTGTTTCCGTAACTTGGGGTTTTCTTCTGAGATCTGATTCCCCGCAGCCCCACTCCTGGCTGCCAGCATCTTGGAGGTCCGCGCCTATCCGTCAACGAAGACTCCAAGTCACTGTGATCAAAGTAATTGGAATTGATTTTTCTGCTCCTGCCTCCCTTCTCTTCCCTGTCCTCCCCCATCTCCTTAACCTTATCCTGCCACAGAGCTGTAATTGAGCCGGGTCTGCGCTGGCATGAAAGGGTATCTCTAACTTTCCTGAGCAAGAACTAAAACAACCACTACTGTGATGTCTTGGAACATGGAAATTTGAAAAACAGCCCCAACAGCTTTGCACTACGAAGTACTGCCATGCAATTTCTTCTGCAAAGTTGGAGTTCTGCTTCATTTGACAATGAAAACTCTGAACCTTAGATCACTAGGGTTTGGTAAGTTATATTTGCTCATGATATTAGAGTTATGAAAAAAGACAGTGAGGGACACTCATTAGTCATTCTTAATTAGAGGCCCCTTAGAGTTTTAAAAGTTTTAATGTGAATTTCCTCAAATAAGTTTAACTTAATAACTTAACACTGATACAAAGGGAGGATTATTCCACTTATGTAACCCTAACATATTTTCAGTTTGTTTTATAATGCTTTGGGAAAGGAAAGTTTGGGGTTTGTTGTTGTTGTGGCTCTTTATGTTTAAAGGAGTAATACTTTAAAAAAAAAAAAGATTTGTTTCTTTATGCATACAACAACTGGGGTACAGGCCAGAGGTGCAGGGGGTGAGAGGATTCACCAGAGACAGAGTGGGGAGCAGAACAGGTGGAGAGACTGAAGTACTCTGCATAGGGGAGCAGCAGGCCAGGCAGGAGAGGTCTGCTGCGCCATGTGGGTCCCCTCCCTGGCTGAGTCACCACCCTGGCCGGGGATGGAACTCATGCTGCAGTGGCTGCAGATAGCTTCACAGTGCTGTAACTTAATCCCCTTGCATCACCAGGGAGGCCCCTAAAGAAGTAATATTTTAAATGCTATCTCTGTTTTAGAGCTGTAGGCTTACACCCCTACAAACGTGAGACTTTTTGAATGTCCTGTGAGCCATATATGTGAAACATTTTTCACTCCTAATGGGAGAAAGATAAGCCCACCATAACTGACTCAGTGATTGGTCATCTCAGTCCTCTCATAGATGGAAATATGAGAATTACCTTATCATTGAGGAGATTGAGGCTGAAGTTGAAGTGGAAAAATATAGCAGTGAAGAGAGGTAGTAAGAGCCTAACTGTACAAGAACAGGGATGGGGCGTGGGAGCTACTAAGTTCAGGACAACTACTTCTGGAGGTGGAAAGAAGGTTCAGTAATGGCCCTTGAGGTTAAAATGGATAGGATTGAACCATTTGTCCACTGATCTCACCTCTGTCCTAACTCAGGGGACAGTGATGTCCGTGCCACCTAAGTGTCTGAAGTTGTTTAGTACGCCACTAAACCGCAGGCGTCCCTCTAGTCAACCTCAGTCCTGCCTGTACCAACCACCCAGGTATTGGCTGCATATACAGAACTCAGATGGATGGCGAATTTCTCTGTCCTTGCAAGAGCAGTCATTAAAAAGTTTAGAGGGATAGCAGGTCTTACAACCTTTGAACATAGCAGAAGAAGGAGGAAGTGGCTTTTATTAAAGAGTTAGCTCTTCTAGAAAGCATGCTGTATCTTTGAGGATCTCTGTGACTGTTAATAAAAGCCAAAGAATGAGGGGACAGCAAATCACATCATGTGAACTCTCCTATAGGCAGGTAAAAGCTGTTTAATATTAATACCTTAATATTAACAGTTAATTAATAGTATCCAGGGCAGTCTAGGATTAGAACCATGGCCTGCAAGCAATATGCCACCTGAAATACCTCTCAAAGGGCATGGAGGCAGAGGCTACCAAGTGCCAAGTGTCTTTAAGCACCAGCGGCAAAAGGTTCTCCAGCTCCTTGCCTGCCCAACCTCCCAGGAGTCTTTGAAGAATCTGACAGTGGTATCCACAGCAGCAGGCTTCCCAGATTGTTGACCCTGGGAACAGACTCCTCCGTTAGATGTTGTTGGGGATGTATCACCAGGGGCGCTGCAGTGGGACTGGGGAGAGGGGTCTGTGCTCCTCAGCTGACAGGGCAGAGAACACACGCTCCCTGACTTGTCTTTCTCAGGAGGAAGTGCTGTCATGTTTAAGGGCTCAGTTCTGGAGTCAGACTGCTGGAGTTGGAACCCCAACTCCCTCACTAACATGCTCTCTGATCTTAGGCAAATTACTTATCTCCAATGGGCTTTAGTGTCCACCTCTGTAAAAAAGTAACAATTTACCTGTGGCAGTCTTAAAAACTGACCATCAAACTTTTTGACTCCCCTTCCATTGGGGTCTATTTTCCTTTCCTTGAATCTGGGGGATTTCTGACTGCTTTGATCCGTAAAATATGGAAATAAACCAGTAAAAATGGTAAAAGTGATGCTCTGTGCTTTTTCACAGCTTCTGCAGTGCCTTTTGCCACCACTCTTGAGAGGGTCACTCTGGAGGGAGAGAGCTGTCATTTAAGGAATGTCCTAGAAGGAATGGCATGTAAGGGAGTCAGAGAGTACTGTGGGTTCCCCTGCAAGCACCCGGTCAATAGTCCCAGCTGAGTTCCCAGATAAAAGCCCACATCAACTTCAACTCAGTAAGAAGCGGTGTGGACATGCAACTGTGGTCCCAGCTGACATCTACCACTGCTGCATAGATACCCTAAAGAAGGACAGCCCCCCCAAACACTCCCCACATTTCCAACCCACAACATGGTAACCTACATAAAAGGAGTGCTTTATTGTTACCTTCAAGTTTGGGGGTATTTATTATGCAGGAGTAGTACCAAAACTTTACCCAACCCTTACTATAAAGGTTTTTTTCCTTATTATAAACATTTTACAGAACATGTGTGAGATACTTAGAAAAGTTTCTAGCAAATATTAACATTTAATCAGTATTAATATTTATTCTGCAAGTTAGATACTATTGCAGCACTCAAATTTCTGCTTATGTTTCCCTTTTAAATTTTAAAAAAGCTAGTATCAAACATTTTAAAATTTATAACATTGGTCATCATAAATTCAAATAGTTGTAAAGTATGCCAAGCCCATATTGTAAGGGTTTTATTTTCTTTAAAAATAAAGTTGTTACATCACTGTCTTACTGTATCCAATGGAATTTCAGTCCAATAGCTATCTGATATCTATCATCATCCATTAAATAATTCATGAATATGCTCCTCTTTAGCAGTTGGAAATTTTACATTCATCCTTTTTCTCTGAACTTGTTTTTACAGTCTATTTCTCCCCCACAACTTTATTCTGATATAAAATATTTGTATGATTGAAAATATTTTACAAATATCCCTATCAAATAATTCCTGCAACAAAAATACAAATCTAAATTAAAATACTAATTTTTATTTCCTATATCCATAGACGTTACATAAAATATCTTAACAATTTACTAATCAAGGCATTTATTGCTAGACATAATTGGTCAACACTAGATTTTCTAAGTTTTAACAGATTACTTAATAAAATATAAATTTTATTAGAAATACATCCCAATGACATGGATGGGAGTTGGGATTTTTTTTCTGAGTTAGGTCATGCATCCATAGAGTAGTATTACCTATTACCTATCAGTAGAATGAGACAAGATTCAACACCAACTCTATTCATCCCCCTCTTTTTATTTTTATTTATTTTTTTAATTAACATTTTTTATTTATATAAATTTGACATCAATTGTAATCCCCATGTATTCCCCATCACCATATCACCAGTGCACCATCACCTCAGTCATGCTCCTGTCTTCCCTCAACCCTCCCCCTCTTTCCTCCTCACCAAGTGTCCCCATCCCCCTTTTTATTTTTAAAGATACATGTTCTGGAAACTTTGTTCTAATAGGTAGTGGAAACAGAAGACCTTTATATTGTAGCAAAATTACTCCATTTTTAAGTCACTATGCCCATAAATACACACATACACACAAATCACAAGGATGTGTCATCTGGCATGGTATGTTAATCACTCTGAGATGGGACACTTTCAAAAGCAGTGACCAGCGATAGGATTACATGTATGTATTAAAAGTCTCACACTGGCTACTGTACTAGAGCAAAGGGCTGGGGTCAAAGGGAAATAACCTACAAGAGAGATGATGGTGGTTGAGACAGAGCAGTGAACACTGGAAGTTAAAAAACAAATGTTCAGATTCTGCGCACATATTTGAAGGCAGAAGGGCCAGAATTTCCGGGTGAGGGAAAGCAAGGAGAGCCCTAGTAAAGAATGTGAGGAGTGGAGAATGCCCCGAGGGCAGCAGCCCTCAGCCTCCTGCTCACACTGAGAGGGCGCTGGAGGAGTGAGGGGGTTTGGTTTACGTGGGTCATATGAGAGCTTATTTTTGTATTTAGTCAGATTAGTTCAGCGTTATTTTAATTCCATCCTGAGGATCCCAGTTTTCATCCATTATCATTTCCTACAGTTTGAAGTGTGTTGGGTTTTACAGGCTCTTTTCTTCAATTTCTCCTTAGCTTTGGTTCTTTTCAGTTTAATGATGACGTGTCTTGGTTTTGTATTTGTACGACTTGGGGTTTGCTGAGCCTCTTGATTTCACCCAAGTCCTTCATCAAAAAATTTTGCCTTTATATTTACAGTCTCTCTCCTCTCCTCTAAGACCCCCACTAACACATATATTAGACCTTTTTTTTTAAAGATTTATTTATTTATGCATATAAGAGCTGGGGTACAGGCCAGAGTCCAGGGAGGTGAGAGGATTCACCAGACAGAGTGGGGAGCAGAACAGGCAGACTGACTGAACTGCTGAGGGCAGCAGCAGGTGAGGCAGGAGAGGTCTGCTACTCCATGTGGGTCTCCTCCCTGGCCGTCGGCAGGGATCGAACTCATGCTGCAGGGGCTGTGGTTTGCTTCACAGTTCTTTGCTTAACCCACTGTGCCACTAGGGAGGCCCCTAGACCTTTTGCTGTTATTCCTTGAGGCTCTATTCATTTATTTCATTCTTGTTTTTCTCTTCTTTGAATTGGATAGTTTTATTGATCTTTTTTCAATCGATTCAGTCATTTCTATTCTGATAAGTACTGTGCTTAGCTTTTTAATTTCAGATAATGTATTATTCAGCTCTAGCATTTTCATTTGTATAGTTTTATTATTCTGATGAGATTTCTTATCTTTTTATTCACTGCCAGGATATTTTCCTTTACCTCTACAAGTATAATTGTAATAGCTGTTCTTAAATAATTATTTAGTCTCTCTCTATTATCATTCCAAAGTTGTATCCAGTCTACATGCCTGATAGATAAATCTCTCTTTAAAAAAAAAATGGGTGGGAAGGAGGAGAAATTGACCCTAATTATAGTTCTCCCTGCTCAAAATCATTCAGTGTTTCCCTTGTACCAGAGGATAATGTTGACACTCATCAAATTGATTCTAAAGGCCAGTCACCATCTGCCTCCAGTTTCCTTTTTCTATTTCATATCCAACAGCTTCTAGTTAGAATGTGTTCTAACTAGATTGCTTTTTCCTATGGTTTCTCACTGTGCCCTTAAAGTAGCTGTTATTTCATCCCTTCACATTTTACCACTCCTTTCCCATTCACATTAGCAATGCTTTCTAACTACCCAGTTCTCAATTTCCTGAAATTTCAGGCTGGCAAAAGGCCTCCTCTGACTCCTGAGTACTTTCTTCTTTGTCTGAACTAACTTGGATGCACCATTCACATGTGACTTTGTGGCAACTGCTTTACCACTGTTTCAGACAACTTTGCTTCCTTTAGTGCATGCTCTGCCCCCTTCTGCCCTCAGTCTCTCTCATTCACATCCCCTTTTGAAACACCTCCTTTCACACCAACTTCAGCACCTTCCCCATTGCACCTCCCCCCTCACACTCAACAGGGCCTCTAGAAGGCCAATGATCTAAAGGCCCAGAAACCTAAATGACAGAAGCTTTGTTTGGCTTTATTTCTTATTTCTAGAAACATCTATTTAAATTGTAAAAAGAAAGCTTAGAAGTTAAAGGCATAAAGTTAAGGAGGATATTTGATTACCTAAGTATTATTTTCCTTCTCTCCCTTCCCTCAGGTCAAAAAGAAACTTGATGCAGATGAGCACTGGAGTAGACTTGATTAGGGTTGAGAGGGCTCTGACCCTGTTTCCAAGAAGGCATCTGAGTGGGAGGGAAGCAGTGGCTAAGGGAAGCGTTTGGCCACGTGGGAAGTGAGAATGTGGAAATTGCAGTCAACCTTTTTCAGAAGATTGCTATGATGTGGAGAAAAACATGATGGTAGCCCAGGAGAAATAAGTGTTGAGGGGGCATTTTAAAGATGAGTCTAGAAATAAGGGAGAAACCAAGTGAGACACAGGCTGAAAATAAGAGGCTCTGACCAACAGAACAAGGGCACAGGTACATGGGGCTATGGGACCCAGGACACAAGTTGACAAATTGGTCTCAGGCATTTGGGCAACATGTTTTTGTACCTGGAGAAAAAATGGAAGGCCAACAGAGGCAGACACAGGAGATTGAGGCTTCATGGAAGGAATCAGAGGAGGTTCCTTTTTAGTGGGCTCTCTATTCTCTGTAGGACATAAGAATATTCTCCTGGGAGCCAGTGAGTCACTGGAAGGGAGTGTGTTTGAAGAGGGTGGATGTGTCACTTTCTAATAAGAAACAGGGAATGAATAAGTGAAGGAGAGTCAAACAGATGTCACCTGGACTAAGACAACAAACTTGGGAGGGTGACAGGCACTAGTGACAGGGGCAAGAGGAGGGGAGGGGTTTTCCAGAGCTGAGAAAGGAGAATTGACAACAGGGATGGAGCCATCACCAGACCCATGGCAGGGCAGGCAAGCAGCAGGGGAATAGGGAGTTCAGCTTCTCTGCTTGCTCTCTGATTCTCTGCCTCCCCTGACTAGCCCAGCAGGAAACCAAAGGACAGTGGATCAGATGATGTCATCGATAGCAGTCAGACAATCAGGGCACTGGAGAGAAAGGTGGAGCGTCAATCCTCAGGAGAAACAGCAAATCACCAGCAGATGGAGAATTTGGAAAAGCCACTGCAGAGGAAAAATGAAAGAGCTGCTAGGAATAGGGTCTGCCAGAGGCTGGAGGCCACAAATCGGTAGTGGCTCTTGTCAGTGCAGGTTGTGGCTGTTTCTGGGATGCCCAACATTCCAGGTATAAGGAGAAAGAGGATGGTTTGACTGGCCCAGAGGTGGGTTTTTTTTTTCAGGCAGTGGGATACATACACAATGTGGTGGGGGCAATGCGCACTGCAAGAAGATCAGTGATGGAGAATGATGTGTGAGATCTGTGAACAAGAAACTGAAAAGATGAAATTGCTGATAGAAAAAAAGAAGGTCGAGTTATCTGAAGTTAAGTCCCCATGGCTGTCACTTGGCAGTTTCTGAAGGGTTGGTGTGTCTCTGGGTGGACAGAAGGTTGAGAACACAGGAAGTTAGTTCTGCTCCCTGGGCCTCCTGCCATGGGTATTTCGGAGTTGTGTTTGATTTTGCCTGGCATGTCTTTTCTTTCAGTGGGTAAACCGCATACTCTGTTCTATTTTGCTAGACTATAAATCACCAGGCCCTTGGCCCTGCGCACTTAAGTGCTCCATCAAGCAGGCCTTTGTATTCTGAGCAGTGAGAAATGCCATTTACATGCTAACGTGTGCTCCACCATGGAATGAGCACATAATCTGATCAACCCAATTAGAACTTTCCACGGGGCTTGTGTTCTGGACACACGAAGACAGAGCTTCTCTGTTCCTATTGGATTTGAAGCTAAAAGCGGTAAACCTAAGTGTGCCAGGTCCCACTTGGCTCTCAGGTAGAGAAAGTCTATCAGAATGGAAGGAAAACTAAAAGACCAACATTTAAAAGGACAGACAAAAAGAGCAGAAAAATCGAAGAGGAAAATACCTGACAGTTTAATCTGGTCCCTTGTCCAGCCAAGCCTGTGTCTTCCTGCTTTCATGAGATAATAAAATCCCTTTTATATTTTACTGGAGTTTATTGGATTTCACATGGTTTTTATTGGGTTTCTGATACTTTTCATTGAGAAAGTGCTGAATAATAACCTGGATATATCGGAAGTGCCTGAGTTGGCCGAGGGATTGATTGATCTTCCCAAGTAGGATTTGGGCTAAACCTCCCTGGTCTCATCTAATCCAGACCATCACAGGTTGTGAGACACCCAAGGTCCGTAACTTGAGGCACTCACCCACTGCCTTCTACCTTCCTTCAGCCCAGAATTAGGGTCAATGTGCCTTGGAGGCGACACAAGTCCTCCACTCACCTGTGGTCACTGAGTTTCACCAAAAAGCTGATTCAGTCTGGTGTGAAGGCAGCTTGTGAATGAATGATAACAACATAAAGAGGGGCCTCCCTGGTGGCGCAATGGGTAAAGCAACGCACTATGAGGCAAACCGCAGCCACTGCAGCACGAGTTCGATCCCCGCTGCCAGCCAGGGAGGGGACCCACATGGCGCGGCAGACCTCTCCTGCTGTGCCCGCTGCTCCCCTCAGCAGTGTACTTCGGTTGATCTGCCTGTTCTGCTCCCCACTCTGTCTCTGGTGAATCCTCTCACCCCCCACACCTCTGGTCTGTACCCCAGTGCTTGTATGCATAAATAAATAAATCTTAAAAAAAAAAAAAAAAAACAACATAAAGAACCACAGAATCACATCCTTTTTCAGGCTCCCTGCAACATTATAGCATGTGAGCAACTGGCCAAGCCCTTAATTTACAGATGGATAAACTGACGCCGGGAAGCCCTAAGGTGTACTTGCTGTAACACCTACTTGCAAGGCAGCAGAAGTACAAGGGAAAGGACCTAGTATTTATTGGAATGTGAAGGACGTGTCATGTGCCACATTCAGTGGGCTTCACCTACATTCCCTCATCCCCCAAACCAGTCTGCAATGTGGGTACATCACTGCCGTTTCCACGTAAGGACAGTGGACCTTCTGGGTTTTTAATAACTCACCAGGACTAAGTTAACGACAGGGTTGGAACCTGTGTCTTGGACTCTGCCCCAAAGCCTCCCACCCTCCCTTAAATTCCACAATGTCAGCTCCCTTTTGCAAAGATAGCATGGAAAAGGGAAGAGTTGTAATAGACCTTTAATTGGAAAGGTTCTCAAGTTGATACTGGCTGGGATCTTTAAGAAGCTGGCCTTTCTCATGATCTCCTCACCATTAAATATTTCTAGCTGTGACCTTTGGGGAAAACATTAACAAACATCATGGCCTTAAACAGTGAAATTTGTTACAAAAATCCAAATAGCTTCTTCCGTTATCATAATGGAATAGGAAAAAAGAAGAAAATAGAAGACTCTTACACTGTCAAGATAAAAATGTGGCTGACTTGTGCCAAAGCAGGCATTCCTGGAATGTCTAATTATCAAATCAGAGGTTGTTATTGAAAAGTCAAGCTTTTCATTCTCTTCATTCTGGCAAGGGACTCTTTGGAAGTTCAATTTAGCAACAAAGAGGAAAAAAAATCTTTTTTCTGAGGCCTGAAAACTTTGGGCTTATTTGAAAGAAAATCCTGCCACCTCCTTGGCAAGAGCTGTATAGCATGCAAATTAAATATGTTCTGTAATTGTTTTTCCTTTAGGAGTCATTGGCTTTGCTCTCCGGCAATCTAGCTGTGAGTTCATGGGGGAGGTGAGCCAGGTGTCCACTCTCTCACTGCCCCCTCCTTCCATCATTGTGATGGGTCTATTCAAGTTCTTTATTTCTTACTGGTTCCATCTTAGTAAACTATATTGTACTAAAAATCTGTTAACCTCTTCAACATTATCAATTTATTGGTGTACAGTTTTTCGTATAGTCTCCTATGATCCTTTGTATTTCTATGTCATCTGTTGTATTTTCTCCTCTTCCATTTCTAATTCTGTTTAATTATTAAAGTTGTCTCGCCTTTCCTTTGTGAGCCTAACTAAAAGTTTGTTGGTATTATCTTTTCAAAGACCTAACAATGATTTCAATGATATTTGTATCATCTTTTTGGCTTCTATTTAATTTATTTCCACTTTAATTCTTATTTTTTTCCTTCCTTCAACTATTTCAGCTTTGTTTGTTCTGCGTTTTCAAGTTTCTTTTGGTATAAGTTTAAATTACTTATTTGAGATTTTTCTTGTTTCTTAATGTAGACCTGTACTGCAATTAACTTCTCTCCTTAGAATCACTTCTGCTGTATTCTATAGATTCTGATAACTTTTATCTTAATTTTTGTTTGTCTTCAGGTATTTTTTAAATTTCTACTTTAATTTCCTATCAATCCAGTGATTATTTAGAAACATATTGTTTAATCTCCACATTTATTGGATGTCTTCCCAGTTTTGGGTTTGTTTTTGCAGTTGCTTTCTAGTTTTATAGACTTATAATTAGAAAAAATACTTGATCTAGTTTCAGCATTCATAAGTTTATTGATACTGATTCCTGTTTTAGTCTATGATCTATCCTTGAGAATGTTCCATGTACACTTGAGAAAAATGTAAATTCTGTGATTTTGGGGATAGAATGTCCATTAGGTGTATCTCAACATGCTCACCCTTTAAGGCTGTTTTTTTACTTATTTTGTTAAATTGATCTATCCACGATTGTAAGTGGCATATTAAAAATCTCTTTCATTATTATATAGTTGTCAGTGTCACTTTTTAGTTCTCAATAATTGCTTTATATATTTTAATGTGCTATCATTTGCTGTATATATGTTGTTGCTATATCTTCTTTATTATTATATAATGTCTATTCCTGCCTCTTATTAACTTTTAAAATTGGAAATATATTTTATCTGGTATAAGTATAAATATACTAATTTTTTTTAAAATTTCTATTTGCCTGTATAATTGTCTTTCAACCTTTACTTTTAAGCCTGTATTTGTGTTTACAACTAATGAGTTTCCTGTAGACACCAAAAAGTTGGATTTTTTTTTTTCTGATCCATTAAACTACTCCATGCCTTGGCATTGGTGAACACAAATCATTTACATTTAAGATAATTATCAAAAGAGAAGTATTGCTGCAATTTGTTTTTTTGATTTTTTACAGTTTGCCTTTATTCTTTTGTTTTTATAAAACAATTCTTTAAATTCTTATTCAGGTAAGTTACCTGAATAAGTATAATCAGTATATAAGAAAAGTATAAGTATAAGAATAATCTAATGGATTAGATTTTCTTGGGTTATTTTTTCCATTATTTGTAACCTACTCCTCTGTCGCTTCACTTTCAGTTTTTATGGGTCAAGATAAAAAACTTTCACAGAAATCTTAGGGTTATTACTAAGGAAAGGAGTTGTTACTATAGGAAAAAAGTAGGCTCTTTGTTATCTAAACTAGCCAATCCTACTTGTTATGAGAAGCTTGTCTGAGTTAATAGGCAATCAGTAGTATACACTAGGAGATTACTGATCATGTCTTCGGACTCTACACACCTGCTCATTCCATTCCATCAGAAATTAGGACCATCAGACGTTATGAGGATGTGAACTTGGGAAGGTTGGCATAGGTAGAACTCAAATTGGGTTGAAGGAGTCCTCAAATTGAAGGAGCCAAAAGGGTCTCTGGTGAGAATCTGTAAAAGTAAAGCTCTACAGCCAAACTATGATAAAAACATTAGGCCTCCTCTCTGCTCCCATATACTTCCAGTCATCTAGACAGCAAGGATTTTAACACCAATTATGTGACATTCTTCCCCAGAAACTGGGGTCTAAGGTCTTCCCCCAAATATGAACAGGCTTTAGCAACTCATTTCTAATAAACTAAATGTACAAAAGAAATGCCTTCCACATTCCAAGGTAGGTTAAGGTAGGGACATCTCCCTCCTGGCTCTCACACTCCCATTCTTTAAAGTCATGTTTTGGGGATCTCATTCAGTATATAAAAGAAAGGCCACTAAAGATTTAGAACTAACATTAGGCAGCACTTTAGTCTCTGTGTTGAATCAGTTTAAACTTACTAAAGTTCCAAGAAATATTAGACAGACTAGTTTAGTGCTCCTGTGGTATATATTGGAGAAAATCTTCAACATAATTAATATTTTACGTGCAGAAAATGTGCATTTGATTATCTTTTTGTAGGTGCCAGACATACCTAGTACATTTGGCAAAGTCTTTATCCAGTTTCTCATTCCAAAATACAAATTTTGAATCTGATCAAAGCCTCTACAGATACATTTCTTTTCTGCTACTCTGGTTAAGAACTCAGTCCCTGAAGTCAGATGGAGCCACATATTAGATGTATCTCCTGCTTTGTATTTATGACTGATGTCTCGTTCAATGTCATTGTGATCAGAGAAAATGAATAATGCTTTTAATCTTCATGAATTTATTGACACTTGTTTTGTGACCCAACAGGTGGACTGTCCTAGAAACTGTTCAATTTAGACTTGAGAAAAAAATATATATTCAAATATTTTTGGATATAGTGCCATGTAATTGCTTGTCAGAACTATATGCTCTAATTCCTCATTAAAAGCTATTGTTTCCTTTTTAAAAAAAAGAAGAAGGAGTCTGGCTATCTAGAGGCGCCATTAGTTAAGAGATCACATATAAAAAGAAATGGCCATGGAGTCTCAGTTGTTCCAGTCTCACTTATTTGAGTTTCCCAGTATCTACCACCAAACATGCCGGTGAAGAACATTCAAATAATTCTATGCCTCTGCCTTCAATCTGTCATTGCTCACATTCAATGGATTGGGCAAGCTGCTCCAGCCAAACTCTGACTGTTACAGATTCATAAGCAAAATATTATTGCTTTAAGTAAGTTTTGAAATGGTATGTTTATACAGCTTTCATAATTAGAATGTAGCTCAAACCATTGCAGGTAAGTGATTACCTGTGGAAAAGGAGAGGGAAATTAGCAATCACTAACACTTTTCAGCATCTGCAGTTTTCAGCATCTGTAAATGACATATTTTTGCCTCTTTATGCCAGTAGAAGATATGGAGAAGTCTTCAAAATTCCTCCCTGCCAGGGATATAAAAAAGCCAATAAAATAGGGTAAGTGATGAGTGTCTATTAAAGTTGCCAATGGAATTTGAATATTTTATTTTAAATTAGAATTTCATATCCAGATAAAAATTACTGTGAAATCAATTCAGCAATTTTTTCCTCAAGGATTTCTCTCTTGCTAGTACTTAAAAGATTTTCAGGTTAGAGAAATTTTTGCCTTTTGATCTATTTATGAATATCCCTGTTGATGTTTGCTTGCTCTACTTAGAAAATTCATTTGTTTTATACTCTAGGATATTCTATGGCATTCCGAGGGCCCAGCCTATTGTATCTCACAAGACTTTTACTCGACCTTGTCTCATTGATGTCTCGTTTAGAATGACCCTAAATTTCAGCTTCCCTCCTGAACTCTCCTAGATCATTCAACCACTCTGGCCTGTTTCTTTTAAGTACTGTCCCTCTGCTGCTTCTGTTCAAGCCCTAGACAGCTCTGTTTGTTGAACAGTGTAAACTCCTTGGGTGTCTGTCCTTTTCTACCATTATCCCTCTCCTGTCTCAGTCTCCCTTCATTTCTTTCATGGTAATTATAATTGTCTCCAAGCTGGTATTTTTGTTGCAGTACCTCTCATCTGAAATCCAGTTACTGAACTGCATTCTAATACATCTTTCTAAAACAACAATCTCATTAGGTCATACATGTCTCCAGAGTCAAGTCCAAGCACACATTATTAGCACCAAGAGCATTCACAGTCTAGCTTCTGTCCTCCTTTCTAGTCTCGTGATGCAAACTTTCCTATTTCCACAACAAATTTTCCAATAATGCCACCCTATAAGCTTGCTAAATATTCCATATTATATTAGACCCGTTGGTGTTTAAAACTAATGCTGTCTCTCTTTTCTATCTTCACTTTGCAACCAACTGAGGAACTTTTGATTATCCTCCAAAATGCATCTCATAGTAACCTCTTTCTGGAAGATTTCCCTGAACCTTCCATAAGGAGTTAGCATCTCCTGTATTCTGCATATGCTTTTGTTGCTTTTTAATGTCACAGTGAAGGAACTGAGGTATTGATGTGTTGATGAGATCTCTACCAGAACTCAAGATCTTCAGAGACTTTTCTGTTCACCACTGTACCCCAGAGCTCATCATAGAGTCATCTGCGCCAGGGGGCCCAGTATATGTTTTTCAATTAAGTGGAGAGGGATAAAATGAACAACCATTCAGTGGTGGATTACAGACATAGTAGACTAAGTGCCCTTGAAAGTACAATTTCTGGCAGCCAGCCAGGCAAACCTAAGCTAGTAGCTGGTCAACAGCTCTGTGAGAAGAGACTGGTATTTGACTTGTCAGAGATGTGGGGTTGAGTAGGAGGGCAACTAAACATAAATCATTTTGAGAGCAAGATTTGTTACATTAGCACTCATATCACTGTGGTTGAAGTTAATTAACAAACATTGTGAACTATAGGAGGCAGAAAGTCATTTCTATGTTTTCCTTAGCTCTCTCTAGTCAGAATATTTTTAAGGATAATAGTCTGAGTTTATTTTTTCTTAATATTTATTTATTTATTTATGCATACAAGAGCTGGGGTACAGGCCAGAGTCCAGGGAGGTGAGAGGATTCACCAGACACAGTGGGGAGCAGAACAGGCAGACTGACTGAAACACAGTGCCGAGGGCAGCAGCAGGCAAGGCAGGAGAGGTCTGCTGCGCCATGTGGGTCCCCTCCCTGGCCGGTGGCAGGGATCGAACTCGTGCTGCAGTGGCTGCGGTTTACTTCATAGTGCGTTGCCTAACCCACTGTGCCACCAGGGAGGCTCCAATAGTCTGAGTTTAATCCTCAACTTTTAATAAAATGAAAAGAGGTTGGATTGGATACATTTCCATAGTGTTTTGAGCTGAAAAGTACATTTTATGTATGACAAAATAAAAGAATTTGGTTTTCTCTGTTATTTACAATACTCAGCTTAAATATTTATGGTGGTTAAAAATTATTTAAGTTGGACATTTTCATCAAAGCAATTTAATGTGTAAAGAGGTAGTTCAACCATACTAGTAGCTTGGCAGTAAGTATACTTTTATCCTGACTTTTTTCTCACTTGTATATAAAGACTACATAAGTACTTACTTGTGAGTATAAGAAACAAAAGTTCTATTTTCTTTAACTTAAAAATCTTGATTATTTATATAACCTGATTTAATAAAATTAATAGTTTTAATATTACATAATTTTCAAAACTATTTCTTAACCAAATATTTATTTCATGAAGCTACATTTATCTCTTTACCTGGTATAATTTTGAAATCAATTGCTTATAACTTCATTTTATTAGTAATACTTAAAATTTCCAATAATGCTTCATTTACTACCAGATATTCAAATTTATATAAAGTTCTCTTTGCAAAATATTTATGTCAGAAATTTCTAGATACTATCTTAAATCTCAAAATACTTGTTGGAGCTGTTGTTCCTACAATGTAGTGTTGTATGATTTTCAGTTATATGGAATTAATAGAATTGATTCCATTTTAATTGTCATTTGTGAACTCCTGTTCACATCATTAAAATAAATTTGAAGGTGAAAAAATTAAAGTTTTGTAAAATAAATATTCTTTAGAAATAATTTCACTTGTAGGAATTAGCCCTAAGAAACTTGTAGAAATATTTCATATAAGAAAATGATTTAAAATTGTGGGGGGGGGGGGGAATGAAAACAGCCTAAGTGATCAAAATAGGAGAGAAGATAAATATCTGTAAGTCTAGTAGTCATGATACAGAAGTAGGAGTAAGGAATTATGGTCAAGATTCAATGAAATATCAGAACAGTTTTGGTAAATGTAGAAGAATTTTTTCTATATATTTACAAATGTGAAAATATGCAAGGAGAAAATCTGAAAATATAGTAATGTTGGCAAGTGATTATTTCTGAGAGTTTGAAAGATTTTTTTCAATTGCTGATTTGTATTTTCTAAAATTACATGTTTAAAATTAAAGTAAGGGCCTCCCTGGTGACGCAGTGGGTTAAGCAATGCACTATGAAGCAAACCGCAGCCACTGCAGCACCAGTTTGATCCCTGCTGCCGCCCAGGGAGGGGTCCCATATGGTGAGGCAGACCTCTCCTGCTCTTCCCGCTGCTCCCCTCAGCAGTGTACTTCTGTTGATCTGCCTGTTCTGCTCCCTGCTCTGTCTCTGGTGAATCCTCTCACCCCCGCCCCCCCACCACACCTCTGGCCTGTACACCAGTGCTTGTATGCATAAATAAATCTTTAAAATAAATAAATAAATAAAATTAAAATTAAAGTAAAATCATGATAAAAACTGGCATGATTTAGCACTGAATGCAATCAGAAAATATCTCCTTGGTTTCCCCAGGAGCATAAAATAAACATGTGGATTAAATTAAATGAAAAGCCAAGGGACAAGGGGACAAGGGGACTCTGCAATGCCAGGTTGAGCAGTTCAGTATTCTGTAAGCAACACAGAGCATGGAGGTGTTGCTATTGTTGTTCGGAAGAATAACCTGAATATGTTATTTAGAAACTATTTCGGGGGTGGAATTGGGCTTAGTGGCTAATTAGATGGGCTGGAATGAGGTGGAAGCAAAAGCCAACATTTCCAGCTTTAAGATTTGGAATTGAAGACATGGGACAGACATAGGTCTAGAGGGAAGAAGGAAGAATCCAGAAACACAGAAGATGCTGAGCAGGTGTATGTGAGCTGTGCTCTAGCAAATGAGAACCTGCTACTGTCCTCTCCTGAAAGCCTGATATGAATCCTTTCCAAGGAAAGACTTTTTTAAGAAGAAAGAGAGTGTTTATATGTGTGACGTTTACATAATTCTTATAAACTTCAGCTTCCTTGACCAGTATTAAATTTCAAAAGCCAGACTTAACAGAAGTGAGTTTTGGAGTATGCCTAAGCAGTATCTCTGAGAAAGACCTATCAAGAAATCAGAAGAAAGTACATAGAAAGTAATTTTTAAATCCTAAACATCTAAAACTGAAGAGATTTTAAAAGGTCATAAAATCTGAAAAAGGAAATGAGATGCATCATTTTTAATCTCTTCATTGATATTTTAAAATAACTCTTGACTTTTTTGTCCTTCCCTCTTTTTCAAAGAACGCCTTATTTTATCTCTTTAATGTATTCATCACTTGCAATTTCAGATAAGCTCTTTTATTTCACCCCAAACTGAATTTTAGTGGAAAAGAGCTGCACTGAGTGCTGATGACTTCATGATCTCCACCCCAGCTGGAAACTTGGTACAATGGAAGCTCATTTTGTACAATCACCAACCTCACTGGGAAGTTACTGATTAAGGAATGTAAAACTCGCCTATCTCCTGAAGAAGGGAAGAGAGAGAGGAGAGAGGAATCCACATTGAAGAGAGTCTGTCCATTTATAAGAACTAAAAGAAAGTTCACTTTTAAAAAGAAGTCATTACTTAGCATTCTCTTCTGAGAAGTCATTTTACTCTGGTACCCGATGAGCAAAGCTCTTCCTCAACCTATACTGAGAACAGACTGCTTTCAAATGTAGCCTAAGTCTGAATTCATTTTCTGTTTACCTTTTCCAGGAAGAGAGAAGTTTGCAGACCCAAAGTTATTTTTAAGCTCTGATTGCAAATGCCATCCAGCCCCTTTAAAAATACTTTTGAAAAAGTTGGTCTAGTTACTTCGAATAGACGCATTTTCTTAACTGACAGCTGTCATCACCCAACATATATCATCAAAGTGTTGGTCTCCAACTGAGATGTCAGAGAGAAAGTCTGGGAAGAAAATCTGAGAAACATGACCCCCAAATGATAAAATTGTCTTCAGAATCATGAACTATGTCCTGGAAAGTCCACAACACTGTGTAGAGTGCTGTCTACTTCCTAGCATTCGGAAGCAATTACATACATACACATACATATATACACATATATATGTATACTTTTACATCATTATTAAATTTTGGACAGTGTTTGATTTCTCCCCTCAGATGAAGTCCCTATAGTTATCCCACCACCACAGTACCTGCGGTCCACACCACAGTCCCTTTTGCTCTTTCCTCCCCTGTTTTGACCCCTCTCCAATCCCCTCCACTGCTGTGTGCCTCAGATCCATGGTCAGCTTGCAAGTTTTGCCTTTTATCTGATCCTTTGTTTGGTTTCTCTATGTTTTGCATACAAGTGAAACCATCCAATATTTATCTTTCTTACTAACTTACTTCACTTAGCATTATCCCTTCCAGTTCCATCCACATTGCTGCAAATGACATGAGTTTCTCTTTTGATCACTAAGTAATATTCCATTGTGTATATATACCACATCTTTTTGCTTCATTCATCTGTTTAAGGGGTACTTAGGTTGTTTTCATAGTCTGGCTATAGTAAATAGTGCTGCAGTAAACCTGAGAATTCAAGTTTCATTTCAAATGAGTGTTTTTGAATTTGGGGGGTAGATACCTCCGAGTGGAATTACTGGGTTGTATAGCAGATCTATTTTTAATGTTTTGAGATTCTACTTTACTGCTTTCCATAAGAGCTAGAGCAGTCTACATTCCCACCAACAGTGTACGAGGGTTCCATAGGAAGGATTTTTACTTCTTTCTCTCATAAAAGAAATAGAAAATTCCCAACTAAGAAACAGGTGGATTTAAGGGAATGAAGCTTTCCAGTCTTCTATTAGAGATTCAACTGGAAGACCCAAAAATCTTCAACGCTCACAAATGGACCAGCCTAACCCATCAGGGAGTGCATACTGTAATCTATACATGTACATGCAGGTCAATCAATTCTAATCATTAGATATGAATAGCACTAAATACCCAGTTGTTGCAATCAAAATTGTCTCCAGACATTGCTTAGTGTTGAAAACAGTTGACTTAAGATAAGGAAATTTTAGCTCAGTCAACAAATGTAGCCAAATATATTTGTTTTCTTGGAGTATCCTCTGTGTAACATATACTACCTAAGACTAAGGGAGGGTTCAACGGCTACAGCAAGTGGGAAAAATCCAGAGCACAAGGATTTTGACCCCTCTGTTGGCCACCATCATCAGGACAACATTACCTGAGCTGAGTACCAAAAAGGCAGGCCTCTTCTCCAGGCCACCAGCACATGTACAGTGGCACAGGCTGAGCATTGCACAATTCCGGACAGTGCCATTCATGTAGACTCTGATCTGAATGGTGCTCATTGGTACAATGCAGCATTCAGGATGTTACAATGTGTTAACCATCTGTCTCCTCAAGTAAAGAGAATCCTGGGAAAAAGAAAGACTAAAACTAGGAAACTATATATATCAGGAAATCATGAATCACTGTCTCAACTTTAAAATGGATACCACTTCCAGATGGTACCTCATTCTCAAAAAGTAAAACAGCTTGAAATCTAAAAAATCTTGTGTCATAAATTCATTTTGTATCTCTGTTTTGATGTCAAGATTCTACTGGATCCCTTGTAAGCTACAGTGAAAGTGTGGTCTGATGGTATGAGCTTATGGTTTCTCACCAGAAGGTCTAGATTTGATTCACAAATTGGCTTTCCATTAGTACGTTGGAGATGATAGTTATTATTCCTGCTCCAGTGACTTGTGAGTGCTGACAAAGCAGCGAGGTCATGAGAGCAGGGATGCATTATAAAAGGCAAAGCACAACATAAATGCTGCTTACTTTGCTTAATAGCTGATATTACTGATCATTTACTAGAGATCTGAGACTTTCTCCAAAATGTTAAAGACATCAGTCTTCTAAAAGGTACCAGCTTTTAACATTTTTAGAAATCCTCTCATCCATGCAGTTTTAATTACTGTTGTTCACATTTTATGTTACTCCATGTTTACAGATCTTAAAGCTTTTCTTACTGATAGGGGACTAATCTATTTAGTATGAAGGCCCAGATATTAAAAGAAAGTGGCATTTTATAGGAGCCTTCTCAAAGTTTACCGAAAGGAAAGTAGAATGGTCTGCTGTTCTCCTAAAAACACTTTTTTCTAATTATACATATATAGAACATATGTAGATATTCTAATTCTTGGCTCTGAATACAAAAATAGGCTTTTCAAATTCAGAGTGGGATGCAATCTTGAAGACAAGTCCTGATTTTTTCAAGAGCTGCACATTTCAAGGTGAAAGCCTGGAACACAGATTTTATAGTAAAAGCCAGAGGGCACAGAAGCAGAGGGGAGATCTCTTAAAGAAAGGAGTGGAAATGAGAATGCCCTCTGAAAGGGGAGGGGCTCAAGTGTCACCAAGAGATCTGAATAGCAGCCCAGATGTTTGTGCAGGATAAACTCTCCCAAGGCTCAGCCTTTCAGTGCCGAGACTCAAGATCACATGGTGAAGAGATTTATGTTGGCCTCTGAGAGATTCGCAGAAAAGACTGTGTGCGCTGAAAAGACTGTGGGCTGTGTGCGCATGCGCAAGGGCAACTCCTAGAACCAGCTGCAGAGTGCAGGGGCCAAGAACTCCAGTCTTGGAGGAGTCACTGTGGACAGAGAAACCACCCTTCCAGCACCCATCTAAGCTGTACCCTGTGGCGGCTGCAGAATTCACCTCTGAGACCTCCCGCACACTAAGGCCATACCTGACCCTTATAGGGGCTAGATGGGACCTGAATAGAAGAAAACAGAGGAAAGTAAAACTCTCAGAGATCGGGTTTATATGAGAAGTGATTGAGTTACCAAAAATTAGCCAGATAAAATTTTCTAGGGTTCATGGGCCATATTAATCATTGCAATTAATATTGTGTTATTCTATATATGTATATAGAATATAAAGGCACATAGATAAATGTACAAAATAATACATATAATATATAATTAGTAGATACCTCCTACCCCTGACTGGGTCACCACCTTCATCATCTGTCAGATCCCTAAATATATACTAAGTGTACTCTCACCTGTTTTTGACAATTTGCTTCCTCTCATCTCTCTGCCTAAAGTGACATTTACACATCTGGGCCCCGAAACTCATGTCTGCTTAGTCCCGTAGCTTTCATTTCATTTCAGTTCTATCAGTTCCCATATTTTACTGACGTTCTCCCCCTAGGAGCTGCCCACACTGGAAATTACCTCAGTTTTAGGCACCCTCTGTTAAGAATCACAGCTCCCCCACATTGCTCAGTATCTTTGTGAAGGGGGGACACTCCAGCTGTTCTCAGCTCCGGAGAGTCCTGTGTGCATCTCCTCCCAGACCCTGTTCAGGCATGTCCTGTGCTTACCTTGAACTCAGCCACAATGACAAAGTCTACACCACAGAGGTCAGGCAGTGCTACAACTCTGGACTTTGTTTTCATAGCTGGCTAAAGAGTATATATACCAGACTGGACCATCCCTTTCCCTCCACAAAGACCCTTTGACATGACTAACTATAATAAAATAAATAAATCAAAAGTATAAAATGATCATTATCTGAACACTTAGTTTTACTGCATCTCCCCCCTTCAAAAAAAAAGAACGTGAATTGCAAATGTTACCTAAGGAATTCTGAGGCTCGTCCTCTCCTCTTTTCCTCTTCTTGATAAATAAGATTCTCAGATGTTACTAAAATAGAAATTATCTGCATTAAAATCAGGTAGGAAGACAGTTTTGAGCTAGAAGAATGTGACACTTTGGATTGTGAAGGGAGAACAAATAACATTTTCTTGTGTCCATCTTTGTCCCAGGAGTTCTCGGGTTATTAAATATAACTGTTCAAACAAATAGCACTTCTTCTTCTGGGAGATTTGGTCCTTGTTCTGCTATTCCCAGGACAGACCACACAGGGCCAATTAGTCAAACAATCTACATCAGATCAAAACCCTATTCTGACTCTGGCAAAGCCCATTTAGGCCTCCCTTAGAAACATCAACCAAAGGCAGTCCCGTGCCAGGGGCCTCTCTGCCAGTTGAGACCCCAAATCCAACCCACTAGAAAGAATAGGTTGGGGGTGGGGCTCTCAGTCTTCCCAGATTCATGTGTTCTTTACTCATAAGTATTCTGGGTTGAGTCAATTACTTCAACTAGTCCCCTCTGTCCAATCTCCTCTGATCCATGAATGTCCCCAAAATTCAGCTCTGAAGTAATAGACCAGTAGACCCAGAAGAGGTGCTTTCATAGGTAAGGTCCAGAGAAAAATAGTCACTTTTCCAAAGTAACAGGAAAGTCCTGGAAAAGGCAGAACATTCCAGTCCAGGGCTTGTCTCCTGAAATTCTGCTCTGTTCTATTCCACTATCTCCCTGGAGGTTGGAGAGAAATTTGATAGGGAGGCAGCATCTTTGTTACCCATCCACCATAGCAGTCACAGATTTCCAGGATCCCTAAATCTGTAAGAATGCCACTGGTTGCCCCAGATGCTCAATTAATGGACAGAAATTTCATTAAATTTAATTTGTGATGCATTTATTCTTTTTAATTGATTTAATCATCTTTTAAAAGTCTGTCGAATCTCCCAAATAATGAATGAATTGCAAAGCTAAAAGAAGAGAGAACTAAATCAAAATATTCTAGTTCCTTCTTTTAGATATAATTCAAAGACAAATAAATAAGAAGCCCTGTTTCATTCACTTAATTGGATAAATCTTCATGCCAGAGAAAATAGAATTCTCCATTTCATCTTTCATTGTGAATAAACAGTTTCTAAACAACACAGACCTCAAGAAATCATTTTAGCTCCATGCCTGATACTCAAACTTTAGAAAGAAAAAAATGTTACATTATGTCTTGCAAATTCCTTTTTAGGTACATATCATACATTGTGAAAATAGATTTTTCATGTATGGCAATACAAATATTTATTGGAAAAATAATGGGTCTATGCTTTCACTAATTTATTAACTGACTTACATTTGGATCCCCATTGCCTGAACAGGATAAGGTAGTATTGAAACAGGGGGCAGAGGAGGCTCTGACTGAGACAGCGTTCAGAGGAGAGCCCAAGGCCAGAGAGCCCTCCAAAAGTCCCTAAAGGCCAAAAGGCCACAAACCAGAATCAAGGGCTATAGCAACAGAGGCTATAGCCTATCAGAGGACAGTGCCTGATACAGGTCACTATCTGTGGCTTCTCACCCGCGCGCACAGTTGCAAGGGACCTCAAGCTACAGGAACAACAGTCATGGGCTTTATTTACAAACAGGGGAAAAAAGAATGCTTACCTATCCACAAGAGGCTGGCTGCTTCATCCGGACAGTATCAGCGTTGGCAGTCACCGGTCACCAGTTCTAGGCAGCACTGTCCAGTAGTAATGACAACTATGGGCCTGCAGAGGCGGTGTTCCAGTGTTACAGCTCTTGTGAGTTGTTGGTTTATACCACCAACAAACAGCTCTTTGAGACACCAGGCCCAGGGCCTTTGGTGCTCCTTCCAGTCAGTGTCACAAACAGGACTGAGTCCCAGTCCCTACAAAGTCCTTCAGTCTCTCTCCCCTCCTCAGAGGGCAGCTGCTAGAGGCTTCCCTCCTCCTTTTTTTCGAAGGCTGGAACCATCTTCTCCTCTTGCTCTGCAGGATCCCTTCTTCCTCTGGGCTGCTGCTTCTCTGTTCCTCTGGGTCGCTCCCAATCCCAATCAGCTCCCCATCCAAATGTATTTCTAAGCTCCCTTCGACCAGGCCTTATATTCACTTTCAAGGTGCCCTCCCCCCACAGTCCGATTGGTCCATTTTCCAATCCTGCACCTGATTGGCCCATTTTGGCCTGTTCCAGAATTCAGGAAGTGTAATTTACAAGAGAGGCTCTGCTACCACTGACTTGTGTTGAGAGGTGGAATCCTGGTATCAATCAACCCACAGCTCACACCCGATTGGTCCATTCCACGATCCAAGCAGCACACTGCTATATAAAAGGTTTCTGAGGAAGGACTGCCACACTAACTTGCAGGGGAGCCAGAGACCACTCCTCCTGCCGGCTGTATTTTTCTGTATTATACACAGAATTGTTGAGAGTATGTAATCAGAAGTCCTAGAGACAGACTCCCTCAACTTAGAGACAAGAGAATGAAACACAGGGAGGTCCTGGGAACACCCAAGGTCAGAGAACTAATTAGCCTCAGAGCCAGAAATAAACCCAAGCCTCCTGAGTCCCCAGAATATATACTGATCATCCTCACAGAGTTTATAAAACATCTTTTATCATCAATTTCCATGAAGTTTCATTAGATTTGTGAAAATTATAGTAGTACTATTTCAAATAAAGGTTTTCTCCTCAGGTTTATACACATTTAATGCATAACTGTGCAACATCAAAATATACATACTTTATCATACTCTTCTCCTTGGTTCTTAAAACATCACCATTGTTGTAGAGCAGAAGAGAAAGAGCCAAGACTCAGGATTCACATGTGAACCCCAAATCTGTTGTTGGTCATTTTGTTTACTTAAGCCTTTGAACTTGAATTTTCTCCTCTAAAAATTGAAACAATTAATGTCTACTTAATATGATTAATGCAAATTCCCTTAGATGGTGTCTGGATGTAGAGAAGAGGAATTTCTTTTGATATTTGAAATCTATCATATTTCTATTCTGCCTAAATTTATCCACTCATTCATTTATAAAATATGTATTAGGCACATTCTACAGCCAAATACTATCCCTGGAGATACATTGGTGAGCCAGATGGACCAACCCAGAGGGACATTGGCAAGCAGGAACCGGTGTTTCTGAAGGGACACACAATCAAAGTGGCAAATCATGTTAGAAAAATATCACAAACTAACTCAGCCACACCCCAGGAATTAACCACTGCGGCCAAGGTAGGGGCATCCTGATGGTCTGCAGCTCTCAGATGATTAAGCAAAGCACATCCACCTCCCTCCTCCAGCGCCCTCTATTGACAGAGCATGAAAGAGTCAGCTCCAAAGCTGAAATACCCCAACATCACAGTGCAAAACCTTGGATGTAGGTTTGGATCTTAAAGCAATATTGTTATAACTGACACAGATACATTTTGACAAAGCTCATCACTTGGCTTCCTTCAATCACAAGACGTGATAACTGGGCCTGAGTTTTTCTAGGCAAATTTGGGGAGAATACTCTCCACTACCACTTGGAATTCTAAATGTTTTATTGTGAAACACCAACTACTCAAAACATTGCACAGCTGTGTGGTTCCTTTTATTTTTCCAAGGAAATGTCTCCATCAATTTAATTGAATGACATGGAGAGATGGTGGTGGGCAAAAATGAGGGATCAGAAGGTAAAATTAGACCTACTGGGAAAGGAATTTGAAAAATGATAGCTGAAATTAACTTTGGAAGGAGAACTAAAGTCTCTGTAGAGGATTTTTCTTAAGTTTTACTGAGTGGTAAGCAAACACTAGTCTAATCATCCCCCCACAAAATCGGCAATAAAATTAGCATCACTCACAAGTATTTCATAGACTTTGAACTACAGGTAGTAGCAGTTGTTGCAATTATATTCTTGCTGTTGTTACTATAGGTAATATATACATTACTACAAAAGATTAAAAGGACGAAGAAAGCACATTGTCTTAATTTAGTCAATTTATAATTTTCATTTAATTTTTTACCAAGTCAGGGCTCATTGGCAGAAAATAAAATCCATGTAAGTAGCACAGAGAATCACCCTAGATACTAAATGCTGTATTGGAGTCATCAGAAAGGTGAGCAAACAGAACTTAGGGTTTATACATCTCTGTTGTTTCAATATTTTACTCAAATGAAGACATGTGCTTAATAAAGAGTGAAATTAAAATCATACATAATCTCAGTTTCCAGTAAATGTCTACACATCTGGTGTGTAGAGTTCCAATATCATCTACAAGTATTTTATATGAAATTACAAGCATATTGTTTCATATTCTATTTTTTAATTACATGATAAATCATGAACTTTTCCCCTCATTGTTGAAATGATAATTATGTATCATTTTTACTACAAACTTTTAATAAAGTCTTAAGCAGCCTGTATTAATTTTTCAGAGTGCTATGTCCCGAAAGCATTTCTTCATTAAAATGGTTGTATAGTATTTCATTATAATGTGTCTATATAATAATTTATTTAAATAACTACCCACTGCTGTAGTCCAGGCATATTTTTTAGGAGGACATAGGAAATGAAAGCAATGCTGGAGATAAATCCTTTCAGATATTGTTAACTATTCTTAGGGATAAATTTTTCTACATGAAATTGGGTTAGCACCAGAAAAAATCTTAGACTACTTTAAACATATGGTCACATTTTTTACAGAACATTTGAGCCAATTCTCACTTATACCTTTATGAGAAAATCTTAAACTGTCTACTACAAGAAAGCCCTGCATTTTATACTGAGAATCAACAGGTTAACTTTTATAAGGGGATGTAATTACAACAATGTCCAAATGTTTAGGTTTCATTTCTTTATTAATGATGTTGAGCATCTTTATATTTTCCTGTATTCACTAGCTGTATCCTTTTGTGAATTCCCTCCTCATGTCCTCATTGTGCTTTTGCAGTTAGAAGGCTTCATTATTTGGGTGCTTATAGAGGAGGCATGTAATGGATAATGCACAACTCAGGTTTCAAGGAAAGTAAACGTTTCTCCTGTTAACCCTGTACAACACACTGTAACATTAAGTGTTTAGTCAATCAAACTTTGCTGCAGGAGTCTGAGAAAACATGACCCAGTCACATAGCTTTACAGTGACTTAACAGCACAAGTCTTTATAGTTAAAACCAACATCGTAAGCACCTGACAGGCATTACCTCATCCTCTCTTAAGGATACTCTTCTAGTAAGGGGGCAAATTTAGACACTGGATAAAAGTGCCAGAAGGTAAGTAATGTGACCGAGGTATTTTATTTGTCTTCGAACAGTCTCATTCTTCAACTGACTGTGTCTACCTGTCTGCTTCCCCAGCCAGAATGTAATGCTCCAGGATGAGTTTCATTCTACCACAACTTCTCATTATCCCTCTGTTTTCCTTTCTCTTACTGGTAAGGAGACCTCATTGCAGGGAAACAAGTACTTGGCGATTCTTCAAACTGACTAATGGAATCCTAACTCTTGCCATTAGCTGCAAAAAAAGGATGCTAGGAATCATCAGGTCCAATCCCAAATGTCCCCTCTCTTGCTGCCAGGGAAACCGACATCTATGAAAGGGCAAACAGAACACTATACTTCTCTCCTTCTCACTCCTGTGTTCTGTTGGGCCTCAGAGAGATAACCTGCCAGTTGGCACATTTTTACATCATAGATCCTAAGGCTCTCTTAAGGGTTAGCATTCCTCACCAGTTCCCTCTGTATCCTGGTTACACTGACCCAAAACACCAGCCTCCAACTCAACAGGCATCTGATACTGTACAGTGATAGGGACTGTGACATTATTAAGTGATCAGGCTTCTACGTCTGAGAAACGGCCTACAGCCCAACATTACCCTGCTTTTAAAATGCAACATTAATGCGCTAAGGTCAAAGCTATGTATGCATTACTGCCCTTCAAATTATACTTCTAGAAGGCGGTTACAATTGGAGAGAAATTGAGTCATCTTGTTCTTATGGATATTTTACTTCCTTTGAAGTAGAAAATAAAGGATGCAAACAATTTATGAAAAAAAAGTCACAATGATTCTTTCCATGTTTTAAGGCTTACCAACATTTTCAGCTTATATTTTGATAGATGGCATTAAAATACAGGAAGACACAGGGCAGATGAGACCACCATTAGAGTTGATGATAAGAACCCATAAACAAGTCTTCCTGTCTGGTCTTAATACTGCAAAATCACCATGTTTATCCCTAAGTCATCCAGTACTTCAGGCAACTACAGGAATTAAACAAAGCCAAATACTGGAACAACAGCACCTCCCAGTACACCTACAAACGTACATATGTAGACACACACATATATGTGTTATTTAATAAATGAATATATAAACATGCATATTTAATCAATATTTTTTTAAATTTTAAAATGAAATGTAATTTAAATAAAATATGTACTTTATTAAATCAGAAAAGTTATTTCTTGGTGCCAGGTGGGACCACTTCCCTACTCTGATTCCGTCCATGTTGAGGAAACTTACCTGGGGTCACATCCTCAGCTCACCTGAAGGGAAGTGGACTGACCCAAATGAGCTCAGGTTTTTCTGTCCTTTTCTTTAAGAGTAAGCTGTGGGGACCTCCCTGGTGGCCCAGCAGGTTGAGCGCCGCACTGTGAAGCATCCGCAGCACAGCAGCACCAGTTCGATCTCCAGCCAGGGAGGGGACCCACATGGCACAGCAGACCTTTCCTGCCTCTGGCCTGTACCCCAGCTCTTGTAAGATAAATAAATACATCTTTTATATTAAAAAAAAAAAAAAAAGAGTAAGCTCTCTGGGCTTTCCCAGGGCCCAAGTCTAACCTGGTTATTTTGTCCTTGGGGTGGTGGCAGGGGACTTCTTCCAGTCCCACATATCCTGTTTCTGGTATAAGCCCACTGAGTTCTTGGCATCAGGTTTAGCAAACCCAGTTTACTTTCGCAAACTCAGTGTTTATCCCAACAAAGATGGCAGCTTGGCCTCTTACTTGCTATTGTTTGATGTGTGTTACCTTAAGTTGTCATAAACCCAGAGAAAAGAAGAGAGTATAATTTGTTTAGTGCATTCTTAATGACTAATATTTTATAGGCTGGGGATTAAAAATTCCCACATCGAAAATTAAACAGGGGTGTAGAATTGGAGAGGAACACTGTTCAATCAGAGAAGCTTTTGCCAGGGCCAGAAAGTGTGATTGTGAGCCTTGAACCTTAGTGGGTAGGCCAGGCATTGATGTTAGTCACTTGTAGAGGTTTATTTTAAGCCCACTTAGCTACTGTGGCCTCAGCCAATGGAGAGAAGGCGCTAAGCTGGCAACATGCTATGTTGACCTTGCTGGGTGACTATGGCTTATGGCGGCTTTGTCCATAGCTAAATAAAGACTGTTTCTCCAGAGGCCAGTTGTCCCAGATTCTGTAATGTCATTTAAGTAGCCGCTAGTATGGCATTTATTACAGAACAAGGCCATGTTTGAGGAAGGTCCAATATAGCCACAATCGTGACCTAAAATACAACCTGATGTCAGTACTGCTTAAGAACTTGCAAGATGAACAAAAACTTATGATCTGTGGTTGATGATGTATCTTGATTACACTTCCATGGAGCAGCCACCTGTGAGCGAGCAGGCACATGCAGAACGCACTGAGGGAGCACCTGTCTTGTGGCAGCCCCCGTCTCTGGACAGGGAATACAAAGGGACAGCATGGACCTCGCTGAGTTCACAGTGCTCCCTTCCAAAGACCATCACAACCCTGGAGTAAGGGCTGTCATCAAAGCAGGCCTGGAGAGGCCTCCCTGGTGGCACAAGGGGTTAAGCACCACACTGTGAAGCATCCACAATCATTGCAGCATGAGTTCAATCCCCGGCCAGGGAGGTGACCCACATGGTGCAGCAGACCTCTCCTGTCTCATACGCTGCTCCCCTCAGCAGTGTATTTCAGCCAATGTGCCTGTTCTGCTCCCCACTCTATCACTGGTGACTCTTCTCACCCCCCACACCTCTGGCCTGCACCCCAGTTCTCGTATAAATAAATAAATAAATAAATCTTTAAAAAAAAAAAAAGCCGGCCTGGAGTGCTGCGAGGCTGACTAGTAGCCTACACCAGTTTGGCGATGTGGCTCAGAAAGCTTCCACAGAGAAGCGAGGCTACCTGGTCTTCAAGGACTGTAGGAGACAGCCAGTGCAAGGGGGGCAGAGAAGGACGGAATATCCAGGGGAAGGGAAAGAATGGCTAAGGAGGATTGTAAGTAGCGGAAGTGAGGTCACAGGGGCAGTAGAAGTGGCAGAAGGGGGTACCAGGAAAAGAAGATAAATGGGAAACAAGAACATAATGGTAATCGCCCTGAAGCCCTGCTGGAGATTTCAGCCAGGAAGTGACAAAATTAGATACACATCTTAGAAAGAGGGCCCTTGCCACAGAGAACAGCAGGGTAAAAGGAACAAAATGCCAGGATCAAGGGTCGCTGTTGGGTTGGGTGGATAAAAAGGAAGGGATTGATCTGAGACCCTTGCCGAGTTGGCAATGACAGCTGTCTGTAAGGCCTGGAAGGAGGAAGGCAGTGACAGCTGAAGGAAAGGAAATGTTGATATGATTCCAGGTTTCTCACGCAGGACCTGTGTGGTCCAGAGGGTCATGAACTATCATAGGAACTAGAGGAGGACTCGCTGCCTCCACTGTGGTTGAAAATGCTCAATCCATGGGGCCCAGGCCAAGCGGGCATAGGAGCCAACTAGGTAATAATAATAATAGCTGACTGTTCAGTGTTCTCTGTTAATATAACTAATGTGACTTGCCACTGTGGTCTAAATATTTGCTTCCCAAAAGAAAATTCACGTGTTGGTATTAGGGGCCAATCTCCAAGGTGCCAGTACTAGGGGCTGAGGCCTAGGTGAGGTGTTAGGTTCTGCCCTCATGTGCACAGTGAAAGTCTGGACAGACCCCTTCTCCCTTGTGAGCTCACAGAGAGGAAGAGGGCTCTTACCAGATACCCCATCTGCTGGTGCCATGACCTTGGTCTTCCCAGACTCCAGAACTGTGAGAAATAAACACCCATGTGCAGTGTTTTGTGTCAGCAGCCTCAACAACTTGAGATGGTAGATAAGTTTCTGACTATTTATTATGTGCCAAAGAAGTAAAGTAACTTGCCTAAGGATTGACAAGAATCATGTCATTCTAAACCACTTTGCTCTGCTGTTTCCAACCAGGTATGAGATTAGGGCACCAAAGTATATCGGTGTCTTCTTTTTTGCCAACTGAGGCCCTCGCTAAGGATGTTGGTTGTTTAGTCAGTCAAATCTGTGGGAAGATTTACTTTGAAACTAAAGTTGGTAAAGCAAAGGGGGGTGGGTAGGAGGAAGTTAATAGTAAATACTTTGTGCTTTACCTTAGAAACCCATATGCTTGGCCTGTACATCAGTGTACTCCAGCACAAAAGGTAGGACATCTTGAACAGGAACTTTGAAAAGCAGAAATCAATACTGGTACCTTTGTGAGGAGGGGAAATAAGGCATTTGCTGCTTAGGCTGTAACTCAACATATTTTGCATTTTGGCAGGTTTTCTTTTTTGTTATTTTATTTAAAGATTTATTTCTTTATGCATACAAGCGCTGGGGTACAGGCCAAAAGTGCAGGAGGTGAGAGGATTCACCAAAGACAGAGTGGGGAGCAGAACAGGCACATTGACTGAAGTATACTATACTGCTAAGGGGAGCAGTGGGCAAGACAGGAGAGGTCTGATGCACCATGTGGGTCAGCTCCCTGGTGGGGGATCAAATTCGTGCTGCAATGGCTGCGCATGCTTCATAGTGTTGCACTTTAACCCCTTGCGCCACCAGGGAGGCTCTTATTAGCAGATCTTTAAGTGACTCAGAGAAAGTGTGTCTTTCTGTCTCAAACTTCATTTGTACAGACAGTGGTTTGTGGATTAGTTATCATTTTTAGAGAATGAACTAGCATCTGCATCGCATGCCCCCTTTCATTCTCTTGACACCACCTCAAACATGCCCCTTCACTGGCAACACTTGTAAAAAAAATTACAATACAAAATAAATGCAGAAAGGAGAAAAGGTCTTTGTTTATTTGTAGCTATTTAATCTTTAAAACTGGACAGGAGCTCCAGGAAATTTCCCACTCATATTTTTCATTACTAGTGAGTTTGAGCAACATTTTGAGAAGGTCATTTTCTACCCAGGTGGCTTTATTAGCTTCAATTATACTCTCATTAAGAATTTCAAAAGGTAGTTAAAGTCAGTACCAAATAACAGCATTCGTTTGAGAAGTGACACTAGGTGCTTAAATTGTAGCTTTGCGATGTGTCCCCATTGCTTTGAACATATGCTTCAAATGTGCAATTGTCAAATTACATCAGGAAATCTGAGCGACAGTGTCCAGTTAGCCACAGAAAGTTGAAAGCTCTGCTCTTGGTCCCAGTCACCTTGAACTCTTGCTGAGATGATAGTCATCACCTCCAAGTTGGTCTCCCAGCTCTCAAATTTACTCCCCAACTGTTTTTCCCCACAAAGCAGCCCATGCATTCTCACTGCTATGCAGACTCCACTGTGTGAACATCGCTCAGTTATTTTTTTCATTCTACAATTGATGGGCATTGGGGTACATCTGGATAGTTTCTTGCTTGGGTAATCACAGTTACCCAATTCATCTTTTTTGGTAAGCATGCACACATAGTTCAGTGAGTGTATTCTGGGACCGAATCTGCTAGCTCATAAGGTGTGTTCAGCTTCAACAGATACTGTCAATAGTTTCCCAAAGAGGTCATCAACATTGTATCTTGGTTTGCTTTACCCCGTTTCTAATTCTATCCAATCATTTACACTTCTTCTGTCTTTCTCTTAGATTTCTCTTTCAATGTCTAACAGTAAATTAAAATGTAAGAAAATCATTCTGGGAAAAAGAAAAGATCCTTCGTAATTGAGAATATTCAAAACAAAATGTTCCAACTGCAAAGGCATTTCCATGAGGCACTGCCAAGTGCGCTGAGTGACGGAGCAGCGGGGAGATGGGCAGCCATGTGCCAACTACTTCTCAGCGAGCACACGAAAGAGTCCTGGGATGTTTATTGATGAAGTTAGTCACGTGACAGTAGTAACTTATGTGTCATTCGTTTTGCCAGTGTATTACCCCATTAGCAAAAAAGTATTCGAACCTGATCAGTATTGAATGTACCTAAAACCTTTATTCTAAATCATACATAGGTTTCAGGATGACACAAATTTAAAGCAGGAAGGTTTGCTTTGATATTCTTTTACCCTATTGCCCTTGCCCTGACCAGTTTGGACCATGGTATGTTCTCCTCAGTGGAGGCTTTGTCTTGGAGAGATATTCTAGTTGAGCAGTTCCAATTGTACCTACAATCCAGTCCCCGGCTGTGCACCATCAGACTTCACCACGGTCTATTCACATTTATCCAGGATTGGGGCCTACACAGCCTCTCCCTGCTGGCACTGGAGAGAAAGATTGCAGCAGCATCAGTTAAGGCAACATGGGCTGCTTTATGAGTCCGGTCCCAGCAGGAAACAGCTGATACGCTCAAATGAGTAGAGGGTTAAAGAAGAGAACTGAAGAAGTTAAAGGATCTAATAAAGGATAGTCAAGTACCTGGGACTGGACACTGTTAAGTTCTTGCACCCGGAGCTGGAAGGAGAAGGAACAGAGCAACCTCCAGATACCTGGTGGGAGCTGAGGCCGTGGGAGAGGGACTACCGTGAGAGGAATGAGGCAAGGCTGAAATAACAAAGACTGGACCTCCCTTCTCACTTTCCAGTCTCCTGTGGGTGCCTTCCAAAGCTCACTGTCAGTCTCAGGAAAGAGTCTATTCGATACCCTACCCTATACAGAGACACAGAGCAGAATGGGGAAGGCACAGAATATGGGGTGGTGGGGGCAGAATATAGAATGTCCAGAAATCTCTGAGTCACTTCCTGGAGGGAGACCAACCAGGAACCAGAAGACCAGGGACACATACTGTAGTCTTTTTGTGTGTCAAGTGTTAATTTGCTCAACTTCTAAAATTCAGGAGTTGTTTTCTTCCAGCAGTTAACCTACCCTAATTAATATATCTGGTCTATTTGAGTTTTCACATTATGTCTTTTTTACCCAAGTTATTTTTCTAAAACTATGTGGAGAAATGTGTAACATTCCTCCAAAATTGTTAAAATGAGTGAAGTTTACAAAGATTTTTTACATAAATTGTTAAGAATTCTACCTTGATGATGATGCATGGGTGAATTGGTGGTAGAAATTCCATGGTGACTACACCTGATGTCAAACATACATAAATTAGGAAGTTAAAATTTAAAAAAAATAAACTCTTAACAATCACCAAAAAAAAGGAATTCTACCTTGAGATTATAAATAATTACCTTTAGATGTCCCATACTGCACTGATTAATTTTTAAAGCACACATCTACCAAAAAAGAAATTATCTTTCAATGTTATCAGAAATATTTTAATACTTAATAAATAATTAATTACAGGGCATAAATCAATAATAAAATAATCATCTTTTGCTATTCAATTTCTCTGCCATAGTTGGTTCTTAACAAAGCAAATGTACCAAATCAATAAGTGATAACTTCAGACTATTTAAATAAAAGTCACATCTTAAAATTTTAAAGTTGTATAAGTAAGCACTAAAAACATTAAACATGCAAATTCAGTTGATATTTTATTTCTGTGATATGAAGATGATGAAGTCTTTGATATTGCACAGATGGACTACTCGGTTTATCTTTTTAGAGACCGTATGTTCAGTAGCCAACATCTTAGAAAAGAAATAGATTATTCTGAAATTGAAATATTTTTAATATAAAAGTAAAACAAGTCATTTGACATGAGCCATCTTTCAATTTATTTTAATCCCAAGAAGGATCATTGAAGACACTCAAGTTTACATATAAGTGAACAAGAAATTGACGCAGATTCTCATTCCCTATTATTTGACAAACCATTCTCTCTTTTCCAGCATCCACCCTATATCAAGTAAAGAGACAAATAAAAGAATTTCCCTATTCTCCATGCTATGATATAACCAAACGCACATATATATGTCATTTTTAAAGTTTTCCATCTGGAAGAATGTTGAAAATATTTGATGGGGCCTCGCTCAAGGCGCTCAAGGGGGTAAATCGCAGCACTATGAAATTATCCAAAGCCAGTGCAACACAAGTTCAATCCCCACCCACTGGGGTGACCCACATGGCGTAGCAGGCCACTCCTGCCTCGCCCACTGCTCAGTCGATCTGCCTGTTCTGCTCCCCACTCTGTCGCTGGTGAATCCTCTCACCCCCTCCACCTCTGGCCTGCAACTGGGTTCTTGTATGCTATTTTACCATTTTTTCTCCTCCAGGGAAATACAAAGCAGGAAGGCTTGGCTTCCTTCTGGAAGAAACTCACCTAATCCCAATATGAATTCAAAGGGAACCGGATTTTTTTCATTTTTCAGTTCTTTCAGTAGTCTCAGTATACTGCAGAGTCCTTTGAAACAAAAATTCTCTTACAAAATGCCCTGCTCAAAGGGAAAATATCCCTACCTCAGTCAGAGAAAAGCTGGGTACTTCATTAATAGGATGTAGAATAAGATATCTCTATTGGTGCCCTCAAGGTGACCTTGTTTAATGTAAATTTTAAATCAAACACTCACGGTATAAAGAAAAAAGTATTCAAGAACCTAATATTTATCCATCACTCTCTAGATGTGTTTATCCTACACTCTAATATCTACCCCTTTTACCAAAATATTAGGGAATGTTTGAATGGAGAGATTTACAATTTCAATAGTAACAGGTATTCTAATTCACTCAGAATGGTATCTTATTGTATGAAATTGCATATGCCAGTCAAAGGCACTGCTACCAGAACCCAAATCCTCAATATTTCCCCAGACTGTCAGAAAGTTGCTGCAGAGAAGCCTGAGAGGGAATGTTGAGCCATGTCACCTACGGTTCCCACCTTCCCGATGCAGATTTGTGAGAATGCAAAGAGAAGAACTGAGGTTAAGGGAAAGGGAAGCAAAAATAACAACCATGTTGACAAGGGTTGAGAAAAGGTTTGGGACATTTGGTGGTAACTCTAAGGAGAATATTGGGACAAAAGAAAACTTATTTGAAATGAGTTGGTGTCTGATTATGAAATGGATTTCTTAAATGTTCTCTCAAAGATGCAGAGAAAGATCCCTCTGACTATTGTACTGGACTTTCCTCAGTGTAACTCTGCAGGCACCAGGCCGTGAGGGGTCTGGGAGTTGTAGATGTGATACTGTGGGGTTTTTATCCAATTTGGAAAAAATTTATATTTTTAAAAACTCTTTTAAATTAATTGTTATTAAGTGTTTTGGCAAGAGGCAAATACAATTTGTGTTGTCTTTAACAGAAGATAATGATAAAAGTAAACCTGCTCCAAAAAGTACACCAGACTAAGCAAACCAGGTCTAACTAAAATTCTTGTACCAAAGAACAGAATTTAGCAAGTTGAACTGAAAAGTTCATAGAGCAGTAGTTATAGAATTCATCTGTCTTACAACCCTTGGTGGCTGAGCTTTTGAAATGTGGCTGACATGTCTAAGGAAGTGAGTTTTAGTTTTATCCTTTTTTTAAAGATTTATGTCTTGCATATAAGAACTGGGTATAGGCCAGAGGTGCAGGGGATGAGAGGACTCACCAGAGACAGAGTGGGGAGCAGAACAGGGGATCTACTAAAATACACTGTTGATGGGAGCAGCAGACAACACAGGAGAGGTCTGCTGCACCATGTGCGTCATCTCCCTGGCCGGGGATCGAACTCATGCTATAGTAGCTGCGGATAGTTTCATAGTGCTGTGCTTATCCCCTTGTGCCACCAGGGAGGCCTAATTTTATTTTACTTTAATTAATTTAAACTTTAAAAGCTACATGTGACTGGGGACTACTGTATTAGAGCAGCTCTAAGCCAAAGAAATGCTGTGGTCGGGCAGTGGCAAACACTGGTACATAATTATTTTTATATCCTGTCACAAAGTATTCAAGAGCTACTTGAGCATGGACCCAAAGGGGAAGAATTGGTGCCGTGTGTGTGTGTGACTTATGGTGCAGGTCTGTGTACTTGTGCATATGTGTGCATTTGTGACTATGTATGAGTCTATATAAGTTTATTGCTACCATGAAAGTAAGACTCACATGAAAGATTAAACGGCCAGTGCTTCCCCACTACGCTATCATTTTACTGTGACACTGCAGGTCATGTCAGTAAACACTAAACTAGAATATCAAAAGTCCTGTAGTTTTGCTCACTTAGAACTATATTTCATCTTTGCTTTTTTGGCTTTCCCTGTTATGTGTATCTGGACACTATGAGTCTAGCGTCTTCACTCTGCCGCCATCTTGCCGGTAATGGCAAGTATATGTAAATTTTAAAATATTTTAATTAAAAAAATTAATAAATTTAAAAAAAATACTATGAAGTTACTTAGGGATAATTATTTCATTGCAGTCTATTAGTAATTTTCCTGTAAATAAGAATTTATTTTTTCTGGGCCTCCCTGGTGGCGCAGTGGGTTAAGCAACGCACTATGAAGCAAACCGCAGTCACTGCAGCACAAGTTCGATCCCTGCTGCCGGCCAGGGAGGGG